>JAKCPB010000145.1:0-108323 GCA_021442155.1 Cymbidium sinense
GCATGTGATTCATTCAACCAAACTAGTTCTTAAGGACAATCAAATAAGATTATTTAAAGCAAACCAAAGCTTTTTTATTAATTAAGTTTTTTGATTTGATTTGATTTAAAGAGAGAGAAATCATCACTTGTTTTTTTAAACCCATTCTTACATTAGTGATTTAATTTAAGGAAATGTAATTAAGTTGAGTTTATGGGTTAATTAATTTGAACCAATTAGATGAATTAATTACCCTTACTATGTCACCTTAAAGTAATTAACTAAATAATTATGAGCCAACATGATATGCATGGAAAATAAACTTGCAATGATCTAGGAAATAAAAGGGGCTAATGAATTGGCTCATGATTAATAGTTAATTAGATTAAGGACTTAATTAATTATTCTTATAATTTTCCCACACATGTGGACTAACCATAATTTCATTAAACTCTTTAGTTATTAAACACCTAAAGATCTACCCCATGATTTAATTAATTGGGTATGATGTGATTATGATTTCAATTTGATTAAGTGATTTAATTAATTAGTTAAATCTTAATTAATTTCATTTTAAAAAGGGTGAAATGAACTTAGGAAAGGGGTCCCAACCTATTCCTTAGTTCACTACTTGTTGAACAATGATTAATAAATTTAATTAACCAATTTATTACTATTGTTCATGGGATTAATTAATCATTAATTAACTTAAAAAAGAGTATAAGGTTTAATTAGTCAATTTTCTAATTAAGTGAGCAATAAATCCCAAGAAAATCATGGGAGGTAGAGGTCATCCCATTAAATTAACCCCATAAAATTTGGGATTAATTGATCAAGTAATTAAGGAGTAATTAAGCAAATAATTTTGTAATTAAACCTCAATTACTATTCAAAATTATTTAAGATCATTTTTAATTAATTCTCCTCTGAAATGTCTTTAAAATGAGAATTTATTTGCATTATTTTGATTTTATCTATGATTTTTTGATTTTTAGAAGTTTTAGCCATTAAAAATGATTAATTAAGCCTAATTAAAGCCTAATCCTATTGGCATCACATGGTGAGCTGATGCGGTGCACTTTCCACATGGTGCCACTGGATTGAGTACTTAAAACTTATTTGACTCAATGCCTATGTGGCAGTGGCGGATGCTTTCACCGTCCATCCGATCTAAGATCGAATGACTATGATTAATCCCATAGCTTAATAGGATTAAATCAGATCATTCTAGAAGATCTAATCATGATCGTTCATTTTGATCACGCTGAATAAACGGTGCATGATCTAACATCATGCAAGTGAGGGAGAATGGAGTCCATCCTCCATTCCTGACTTGATCTAAGCTTACCGAGCTCGGATCAACTCCAAAAGGATCCCACACCTTCGACATCGATGGAGGGATCCAATGATCAAGATCACAGATGCAAGTTTTTGTCAAAAGCTCCAACCCATTTTTCTAAGGATCATTTTGGAAGCATACCTCATGGAGCTCAACGGTGGCTCGAACGATTGAGGAAGCTTCATCTAGTGTAAACGAAGCCCTGTTGAGAAGCAATTGGATCAATCCCTCAACGTTCACTTGGAAGGCCACGAACCAATGATTTGGAGCTCAGATTTGATCAAAGTCCCACCTCCGGTGCTCATGTATCTTGGGAGATGATTCATTCTTGTTCAATGAGGCCTAGGAAGGAATGTAAGTTAATTTAAGTTTGATGGAGAAATGGGAAGTTAGGTATGGAAGTGTCTATTTCAAAATGGATGGGAATGGCATTTTTTTGATCGAGAATGAGCTTGGGAGCTTAGGGAATGGCTCTAGCGCTTGTCTTGGGTAGCTAGAGCTCACGAGGAATGATTTATGTGTATTTGAGTGGAAATGAGAGGTGTATACCCCTTCATCTTGATTAGATGGGATGGGTTTGGCTTCTAAGTTCGACCATCTCAAGGAGTCATGGGTGGCAGGGAGGAGGTGAGTTGGCTCGACTTGGTTGGTTGAAGGTGTGGAGGTGGCTACCAATGAGGAATCATGGGTGTCCTATGGGTTTCAAATGCTCTAATGGGGAGGGTGAGGTGATTTCACCTCCCATGGGTCCATACCCAACCACCTTGGGTCAGGTTGGGCGTGTCTAGGTGCCTAGGTGGACCATTGGAGAGTATCAAGTGGCCAAGGAAAAATGACCACTTACATGGGTGATTTGTCTCATGTGATGCCCTTGACCCAGGGTAGAATGATCATTTGGCATTGGATTTGATTTGGGCAGATTTGAAATGAGCCAAAAGTGGGTTAGCCAAATTTCAAGTTAATTGGAGTTGATTTGGTTGGGTTTGGCTCAATTTGACTCATTTAGGTCAAATTGGGTTAGGTTGGGTCAAGTTGACCAATTGGTCAAATTGGGCCAAATCAAGGGTTGGGTCAAGTTCATATGATCATTTAGGATGTTTTGGTTCAATTGGTTTGGTTTAGTTTGGCTTAGATTTGATTTTGGCTCATTTGAATTCATTTGGGTCAAATGGGTTAAGTTGACCAATTTGACCAAATTAATTAAATTGGGTTGGAGTTGGTTTGGGTTTAGTTGACCAATTGAAGATGATTGTAGGCTTTGGTTTCAATTAATTTGGATTTGGTTTTGATTTAGGCCAACTTGAACCTTTAGGTCAATTTGGGCTAAATGTCAATTGGGTTCAATTATGTCCAATCATGGCTTTGGTCAAGTTCAACAATCAATTTGGAATGAACTTGAGCCATTGGTTGCAATCAATTTGGTTTATATTTTGATTTTGAATTTGGTCTTTTAGGTCAATTTGGGTCAACTTGGTCAAGAGACAATTGATTTTGATTTGAATCATTAGTTTCAAGGGATTTGGCTTGGGTTTACAATTTGGCTAGTTTGGGTTCATATGGGTTAAGGGGTTGACTTGGTCAAATGACCAAGTTGACTTGGTTTGACTTTGTGACAATTGATCAACTAGGTGATCAACAATCATGATGGGAGGTTTTGATGGGCTTGGTTCAATCAATTTGGGTAGGATTAGAACTTACTTGGCAAATAGGTCAAATTGGCCACTTTGGGTCAAGTGGACCAATTGGGTTTAGTTGGCTTTATTTTGGGTTGATTTAGTTGAGTTTATATATATGGATTTGGGATTGATAAATTCAATTGTATTGGCTTGGGTTCAAATGGGTTTTATTCATTTGAATATTTCAAGTCAAAAGGTTAAGTTGTTTGACTTGGGTTGATTTTCTTTGGCTTGATGATTGCGATTTTATATATATGTGAATATGATTAAAAGTATGATTTATTCATGAGAAAATCAATTGAATCTAGATTTTTGGAACAAAAAGAATTTAGTCCATAAGTCCATAGTTGGGTCATGTGGCTTGGTTTGGATTTGAATTTGATTTGATTTAGTTTTGATGATTAAATGTATATTTCATTTTAATTTATGAGAAGATGAATTTAAATATATGATTGATTTGTAGAAAAACAAATTGAGTTTGACTTGATTTTGGATTAAGATCAACAGTCCATGGGAGGATAGGTCATATGGCTTAGGAAGGTTTTAATTTAATTTGAATTTAGTTTTGATCATTTGAATACTTAGATTTGATTTATATTTAGGAAGATGATTGAAGATATATAAATTTATTATGAAAAAATCAATTAATTTGGATTGATTTAGATTGATTTAGCTAAGTCCATGGGATAGGTCATATATTGAAGAAGGTTTCAAGTTTGAATTTCATCATGGACATCAATCATTTGGTTTTGGAATTTGGGTTTGGGGATTTGGATTTTGGATTTGATGTTTTGAACTTGAGGTTTGCTTTGAGAAGGTGAACATGGATTGGATTTGGGTTGTAGGGTGGGTGGATTATCCTCATTCCTAAAACTAACCTAATCCACATGGTTAACCCTTCTAATTTTTAGGAGCTTAGGTTAAGTGTTTACCTAATTATTAGGTGTCTTATGACTAGGGAAGTCTTAATGTCTAGAAGACTCCTAAGTCTAAGATGGGAAGATTGAATCTGAATTCTAAAATTGAGGTCAATAGGCCTTAGGCTTCATAGTGTTGCCCTTGAAGATAGATGATTGGTAGACTGAAGCCAAGTTTCACATTATAGGCTTGGATACATCTTTTATCGCTTTGCTTGGGAGACAATGGATGCATGTGGAACAAGATGGTTCCATCCTCTCTAGATCGATGTATGAAGTTGTGATAGGTGGGATGGTCTATGTCAAAGGAGATCTCAAGCCATTTCTGGTTCACAATTGACATATATGAGAATGTGACTTACTACCTCCCTCAAAATTAACAAGTCTATTCTCAGAACTTGGCCAAAAAATAGAAAAATAAAGAAAAGAAAGAGAAAATAAAAAAGAAAAGAAAAGAAAAGTGAAAATGAAAAAGAAAATAAAAGCGAGCGAAAATAGACTTGGAGGAGGAAGTGGAGCCTTACATTATAATCCACTCATAGTTCATTACTCCATTAGAACATATGGGTAGGATGACCTCACCTCCACCAGGCAGAGGAAGGCAGTTCAGAGGCAGTACGAGGGGTGCATAACCTCATTATTGGCCACCTAATAGAAGATTTGTCCCAACAATAAAGGAGTACACCTGCTATCCATATAGAGTTAAAATCTAGTTTATAGGATGAGTCTTATATGGTTAGCACACCAACTCTTTTCAATAGTAGATTCCTTAGAGGTGACACTTGAGCCGGATAGCGATGAAGATCAAGCTCCAAAGCAAAGCATAAGTGTATCCAAGTCTATATGTGAAATAGTTAGGCATCAGTTGGGAACCTTATCTAACCCCACTTTCCTCAAAAAATTGAGGGTTTGGTAGTTAAGAAAGCCCTAAGTTATCCACAGTGTGAAGACTCGAGGTTCTTTAAG
This sequence comes from Cymbidium sinense, assembly GCA_021442155.1. NCBI lineage: Eukaryota > Viridiplantae > Streptophyta > Magnoliopsida > Asparagales > Orchidaceae > Cymbidium > Cymbidium sinense. The sequence goes on from JAKCPB010000145.1 coordinate 4,878, forward strand.
AGCATCATCCTCAAGTCAAGAAGTTGATGTAGAACTTGAGGATGATTCATATAAAGATTTCATAGAATTATCTTTTGATTGGTACTTGCCTTGTGTTCATAATTTGCAAAGAATGGGTTTATCCACATACTTGGTCAAAGCACAAGTTTACTACTTTGAAAGAATATGGAAGAACAAATGCAAAAGCTCTCAATCAAGATTGGGATTAGGTTTCAGTACTGTGGGTCTAGTCAACGATGATGATTACTACTTAGTCATCACCAGTCATTTGGAATTTGATAAGTTCTTTTCAAATCACATTAACTCATATGAGGCTGTGCTTAGAAACTTTAGATGATCTAGATGATTTTGAAGTCAAAGATGCATCGCCAGAATTTGAAGAAGTTATCAAGTTAACCATCAACGAGCTCAAGGGAATCAACTTAGGAACTGAAGAAGATCCATGACCGATATACATCAGTTCTTTGTTGAATGAAAATGAAACCAATGACTTAGTTAGGCTATTGACTGAGTTTAAGGGCTACTTTGCATGGAGTTATGAAGAGATTCCAACATTGGCTCGATAGCAGTCCATAAACTAGTAGAGCCTTGCTAACCTATCAAGCAAGCTCCTAGACACATGCGATTAGACATAAAATAATAGTTCATTTCTAAAGTAAAGAAACTAATCTATGGCTTCATTGGAAGAAAAAAACCCTACGGTTAGCCAACATCATCCAGTTAAGAAAAGAATGCCAAATTCACATATGTTGATTTTAGGAATTTAAATAAGGCATGTCCAAGAAGAATTTCCACTACCAATCTGATGGTGGACATTGCCTCATCTCATGCGGTCTTCTTTCATGGATGGCTCATATAACCAAATAAAGATGGCCCTTGAAGATGAAACAACACTTTTAGAACCCATCATAATCTTATAAGGTCATGCCTTTTAGCCTTAAAATGTCGATTGCTACATACCAATGGGCTGACTCAAATCTTTGATGAACTCATTCATCATCAAGTCAAGTGCTATGTCGATGATCTCGTGGTCAAAGTAGAGAAAAGGAAGACCATCTTTTTTGACTTGAGTAGTTTTCAATAGTTAAGATAATTTAACCTCAAAATGAACCCCGAAGTGTGCATTTGGGGTGGCTTCAGGAAATTCCTTGGGTTTGTTATCGACATTAGGGAATTGAAATCATCAAGAAGATCAGGATAGATAGAAATGCCACCCCTAAAGGTAACTCAACTCAAATCATTCCAAGGGTTATCTAAGATGCTTTATATCATACCTATCGGGAAGATGTCGACCATTCTCTCACTTATCAAAAGGATGCCAAGTTCTGGAATGATAAGTGTGAGCATGCCTTTGAAGAAATCAAGCATTACTTGATGGCACCGTTCTAGCCCTATCCGGGCAAGCTCATACTTTACACTTGTGTTAGATGACTCCTTGGTGCTTTGTTGGCCCAAGTTAATGATGAAGGAAAAGGAAAACACTCTACTACCTCATCCATCATCTAATCTCTGAGCTAATTATCCACCCATTAAGATTGCATTTCTAGCTTTAATCTTTGCATCCCAAAAGCTACAACATTCTCATAAAGTGAACTTAATCTCTAGGATCAATCCATAGTATCTCTCATGACACTGTATATTTGGATGATTGGATGGTCCATTATCTCTCCTTTTGACATTACCTTTGTACATGCGGTGAAAGGACAAGTGGTGGATTTCCTAGCAACTCACTCCTTCTCTGACTTCCACTTAGTGATGATCTCCCGATGAAAAATCATGAACTTAGGGGATACTAGCATTCCACTAGAGATGTACTTTGATGGTGCAACTTCCTCTCAAGAGGAGAAGAACCATTTACTATTCCGGAAAGGGCGGGTAGGAATAGTTCTCTTAACTCCATACCGATGATGTGATGGCTCAATCATCTCCAATCCTTGTGCCAACAATAAAGCCAAATATGAGGCTCTAATTGTCATTAGGTTAGTTATTAAGCAGAACTTCAACATCTTGAGATTCTCAGTTATCAACCAAATCACTGGGTCCTTTAAGGTTAAAGCTCCATCACTACCATAAGTACACCATGGAGTTATTAATAGTTACCATTTATAGATTCCTCGAGGAGAACATCGTAGCATATGCTTTAAAGCTTGCCAAGAAGTTGGCAGGTCCTGAGTATGAGTCCATATCAATAAAGGTCCAAAATGGACAAGTCTTATACTTTATTAATATTGAACTCATCAAAATGTACTTAAGGTTGCCATTGCCCAGAAAGATGAAGAGTTAGATTGGAGAAAACCATTCATGGATTAAATAAATAAAGGTAGACTACCTCAAGAGAAGTCTCAAGCCCATCAGATGAAGCAGAGAGTACTTTTCTACACTCTTGTGGATGGTGTCTTGTACCAGTGGTCCTTTGATCATATGTGGTTACGTTGTTTAGACAAGCACAAAGCAGGTAGATGAGGTAAAGTGGAGCCAATTATGTTAGCAAGATGAAAGCCATCAAGAGATTAGGATACTCGGTCATCGATGATCAAAGATTGCATGGATATTAGGTGATGCCACCAATGTCATAATGGTCTACACCAACCCAACATTCTACATCTTACATTAGCCTCATGGCCATTCAAGTGTTGGTGCGACATAGTGGGTGATTGATCCTCCTTCTTCCAAGGGTCATCGATTCATCTTAGCTCACTACTTTTCCAAATGGTGAAGGTGATTTCACTGAAAAGTCATAGCTCATATGTGCTCCAATTTTTTAGGAACCATATATATATATCTTGAGTGCCATAATGAATTATATCTAATAATGATGCGCATCCAAGACATCGAGATCAACAACTTGCCAGAGACATACCATAGATTGGAGATATTCTACCATCAACTACCCAATGGAAAATAGCTTAGTAGAAGCCTTCAACAAAACTCTCATCTAAATACTAAAGACACTTTCGATAACAACAAGCGATAATGGCGGTTAGTTGAAGTTGGCCTACCGCACCATATAGAACTCAAACTCAGACTCCTTTCTTTGTATGGGTGGTACCATTAGAAGTCCAACTCCCATCACTAAGGATAGTTATGTGTGTAGATCATATGAGCAAGAGCGTCAAGTTTTGAAGAGCTCAAAGTTTGGAGGAGAGATGCCTACGGGCATGCCAAAACCTTGAGTTATGCAAAGTTAAAATGATTCAAACTCACAACAAGTTGGTACATCCTAGGCTTTTCAAGTAGGAGAGCTTATTTTAGTTCTAAGGAGACATATTTCCATCTAAGATGGGATGGGGGTTTGAACCCACTTGGGAAGGCCCTTTTCCATAGAAGGCTACCAAAGAGGATCTTATCGACTTATTAATCATAGAGAGTGCCCAATTCTTCTCAATGGGCTCTACTTAAATATATTATAAATCATGTTTAAAATAATTATCAATAATGAAAATTCCATTTCGAATTTGATCTCTTCCATGTTGAAAGTATTCTTATTTGGGAATCCACCATGATGTGTTTAGGGTAGGTTTAATGAACCTGAGCAGCATCATATCCTTCATCGACATACCAAAACCATAAACTATAGAATAACACATAAAATAAACACATCTTTTTTCTCGGGCTACTCTAAGTTGAGATAACCCCCCCAGTGGCATTCACTTAGTAGCTGCTCTAGGTCAGGCTGACATGCTACCCTACTAGTGTGTACCCAGTGGTCTTCTTTCTTGCTTTGGGATGTAACTTCACTTCCCTTCCTTACTTGGCCACACCTGCGCACCTTGTTAGTTTGGTAGGCCTTCTTTGTGTAAGGTACTCCTCATGTTGGCTTCATTTAAGAGGATGTGAGTCTGCTACACTTTCTTCTTGGATTAGCCTTCATGCATTGACTGGGTTGAGTATATTTAAGGTTTAGGATAAGTACCCTAGCATCTCCTTCCCTCCTGATTGCTTCAAGTCTTGGTCAAGTCCTTCCTCAGGGCTGCCACCTTAATAGTTGCTCTAGGTAATAGCATCCTCAGATGATAGACTATCGATGATCGGTTCAACTTGGAAAGTTGTAAGCCTACATGCTTTATTTCCAAATTGATCATTGCATAGCACCTTAGGTTGGTTGGTTTTCACTATCTTGATGGATACACCTTAGGTTGATTGGTTCTCACACCTTAAGATACACCACTCATGGAAGATGTAAGTTTGCTATTTTTCTCTTTGAGTTGGCCACATACACTTAGGCTTTCTTTTCAGGCTGGGATAATACAGCCCTCCCTTGGGCACTATATTTGGATCATGTCCTTTGTGACCCCATTTAGACACTATAGGTTACTATCAGATTGGACATTTCCCCTTTCATTATACCCACCCTATGGTTGGAGAATCATCTTATGGATGTGCGATTCTCCCTTGGTCAATAAATCTAAGACAAGTCAAGGTGACATAGCCCCTTCTGTGTGGTCCTTACGGTCCATAAAAAAACATATAAATAAAATATACGTTCAATTGTGGATTAGGAGGACAACCATAGTTGTACCTTTTCCCAAGCAGGTATCCTATCTTTAGGGCAGTGTTAGCAAAACTCTCTATAGAAATTGTCTAACTACTCTTGAGTTGGTATAAGTCCCCAATGGCATCCACTCAATAGTTGCCCTTAAGTCAGGTTTGATTTATTATTCTACTAACAGGTCACCCCAGTAGTTGTTCTCTACTTTAGAAAATGTAAGTCTATTATGCCTTCTTCTTGCATAGCATTGCACCAAAAGGCAACCCTTATGTTGGCTCGGGCGATGATATCCCTTTGGATTTGTAAAGCTAAGATAGTAAGTTTGATATAGCCCCTTCTCAATGGGTCCATCGCTCGACATGGCCAAAAATTAAATCTATCAAATTTGACCAAGCTCACATCTTAGATATGCCCTTAATTTGAAATCAAACTAAACCAAGCAAACCATATCAAATAACATAAAATTAAGATAAAATTAATCCTAACTACTTTTGAGTTAACATAAGTTCCTGACGGCATTCACTCTATAGTTGCCCTAGGTCAGGTTCAATTTGTTGTGCATCCAACAGGTCACGTAGTTGTTCATCACTTTAGAAGATGTAAGTCTACTATGCTTCTTCTAGCATAGCTATTGCACCCGAAAGGCAACCCCAGGTTGGCTAGCTCTACCAACCAATAGACTATCCCTTTGGATTTGTAAACTGGTAGGTCAAGTGATATAGCTCCTTCTTGGGTCCATTACACCACTAGGTCTATACATGAACTCGGATGAAATTAAACCCAATTGATTTCCCTGGAGTTAAATCATACAATTTTTCCTAATGATCATATATAAACAAGTCAAACAATCAAATTCAAAACCAACCTCTAGTGGAGCCAAATTAAACCAACTCCCCGGTAGAGTCTAAATAAATCCAACCAAACTCTTATCCTGGATACATCCCCAAACAAATCTATGAAATCAAACTCAAATCCTAATCCCCAACGGATAACCTAGACCTACTTCCCTAGTGGAAGGTTCATATACCCGATCCCCAGGAGACTCAAGCCCATATCTCTAGCAGATATGCCTCCACTTCAATTAAAATAAAAAAATTTAAAGTCAATTTGATCTTAATCCTTGGAGGATTATAGATTCTTATCCCTTGTGGGTCTTCTTTCCACAAATCATATAATAAAATCAAATTCAATCCTTATCCCAAGCATATTTTCTTCTTCTATGCGCTCGACGTAGACCTCTCACATGTCATGTCCAATGCATGTGTGATCTCCTACCAGATCTCCCTCCATGTCCTTAACATGTAATTCTCAACAAATCTTATTTCTTCTCTTATGCACACCTTTAATACTTCAACCAAAAGCCTAATAATGTATTCTTTCAAATTACATAATCTTAACATTGTAATCAACATTTTATGATTTGTGATGGTGCAAGCTCAAACTAACTATACAATATCATGCTAAACATATTATAGTGTGAATTAACACACTATATTATATTATAATATATGATGTTATATTATAATTTGCTATAATATAATATATTGTCTAACATTACACCTCATTATAATCACTTAAAAGGAACAAATAATAAAATTTTCTCAAAATATGAATAATGTTCATTTTGGATGTAAAATTATTATTTTTTTTGTTAGAAATGGTACAAAATAGCATAATTTTGGTGTTGCTTCTTGGTGTGTGCCATGTATTTGGCCAAATTCTTCCATCTTAACATTCAAATTAACATTTTTGTGAGTTTTGACCAATATATTAAGAAAATGTAAAACATACTAAAATGTAATAACATTTAGTAACTTCATACCAACATTCATATATATGTGAAGTTATATTATTATGTACATTATAATTTAATATGCTTTCATATAATATATTATCTTATAGTACACCTTAAAATGAATCACTTTAAGCAAAAAATTTATAAAATTTGGCTGAAAAATGAACATTTATTTTGGATGCAAAATTTTAGTCTTTTGATTAAATGACACACCATAGCACAGCTTAATCATGTTCCCTAAAGCTTACAAGTTTGGCCAAATCCCATCATCTCAGTGTATAAATCAATATTTTTATGAATTATACCTATACAAATTCTACTACATCATACTATAATAAACTAAAATATTCTAAATAATAAGTAGTAATAAATAATAGTATGCTATAATGCATGATGCTACACTATGTCAGCCTAATGATGTTCTCAGAAGCTTACCTTAAGTTTGGCCAAATCTTATCATCTCAATGTATAAATCAGTATTTTTATGAATTATACTTGTACAAACTCTACTACATCATACTATAATAAACAAAAATATGCTAAACAATAAGTAGTAATACACAATAGTATGTTATAATGCATGATGCTACACTATGTTATGGCATCCTTTATTATAATACAATATAACATATTTTATAATATTATATTGCACATCACATCACAAGGGATTGCTTAAGATAAAAAATCATAAAATTAGTCTAAATAATAAAAAAACTATATATTTGAGTCCTATCACTTACATATTTTAAATTGAATTAATATATTATGATGCCATGCTCTAGCTATTATGAATTTATCCAAATTCCACCATTTTTACTCTAAATTAACATTTTTATAAATTATGGTAGTGTAGGCTCGATTGCATGATTATAAAAAAAGAATTTAAAATGTGCAGAATAATATATTATGATATATGATGTTATAATATGCTACAACAAATAATATTTATTTTGAAGATAAAATCTTACTTTTAGACTACAAAGTGGCACCTTTGTACTACAACTAATTCCCACTTCAAATTTTAGAAATTTCATCATCTGATTTATTATATCAATTTTTTTATGATTTATATTATTATAGATTATAAGGCATAATACCATAATATACTAAAACATTTTAAAGCATCTTATAAGGTACATAACCTAGTTGATGGTGATGCTCTCTTGTCAGTTACACCCATTCTTATGGTTTAGGGTTAGTTTAAGGTTTAGGGTTTATTAGTTTAGTGTTTAGGGTTACTTTAGTGTTTAGGGTTTAGGTATTTTGGGTATAAAGTTTAGGGTTATAAGTTTAGGGTTTAGGGTTTAGGGTTTAGAGTTTAGTTTATGGTTTTAGAGTTTAGGGTTTATTTGGGGTTAGGTTTAGGGTTTAGGGTTTAGGGTTTAGGGTTTAGGGTTTAGGTTTAGAGTTTAGGTTTATAGTTTAGGGTTTAGTTTAGGTTTAGGGTTTAAGGTTTTAGTTTTAGTTTAGGTTTAGGGTTAGGTTTAGGGTTTAGGTTAGAGTTTAGGTTTTTTTTTATTAATTAAGTAAATCGATAGGTTTAGGTTTGTATAGTTTTTTTTATTTGAGTTTATTTTATTATTTATTTTTATTTAGGTTTATTTTTTATTTTTATTTAGTTTAGTTTATTTATTTTAGGTTTATTTATCTTATTTTAGGTTTTTTATTTTAGTTTATTTTTTAGGTTTAGGTTTATTTTTTGGTTGAGTTTTTTTTTCATTTTTTAGGATTAGTTTTTATTTTTTATTTTTAGGTTTAGGTTTAGGTTTTTATTTTATTATCTAGGTTTAGGTTTTTGGATTTTATTTTAGGTTTATTTTTTGGTTTTATTTTTTAGTTTAGGTTTAGGTTTATTTTTAGATTATTATTTTTATTTATTTTAGGTTTAGGTTTAGGTTTAATCTATTTTAGGTTTAGGTTTAGGTTTTATTTATTTTAGTTTGGTTTATTTTAGTTTAGTTTTAGGCTTTATTTATTTTTATTATTTTATTTTTATTCTAGGTTTAGTTTTTTTTAGTTTAGGGTTTAGTTTTATTTTTTATTTATTTTATTTTTATTTTTTTAGGATTTTATTTAGTTTTTTATTTTATTTTAATTTTATTTTAGGTTTAGTTCTTATTTTATAGTTTAGTTTAGGTTTTTATTTATTTTATTTCATTTTAGTTTTTTTTTTTTTTATTTAATTTTTTGGTTTAGGTTTAGGTTTAGGTTTTTGGTTTATGTTTTATTTATATTTTATTTTATGTAGATTTTTTTATTTATTTTATTTTTAGTTTTATTTAGTTTAGGTTTTAGGTTTTTTAGGGTTTAGGATTTAGGGTTAGGGTTTAGGTTAGGTTTAGGTTTGGGATTTAAGGTTTAATGTTTAGGGTTTAGGGTTTAGGTTTTAGGTTTTGGGTTTAGTTTTAGTTTAGGGTTTAGGGTTTTTTTAATGGAGAACAAATTCATATTCAACATTTCTTCTTATCAATTTCATCAACCAAGTAGCACCCCAAGTTTTTTAAGACACAAGCAACGACATAGATAAAAAAATGAGCCATAAAAAAATGAAAATCCTAGATAAGTAGAACTATCTCTATATAGACATAGTTCCATAAGTAGCAGATCAGTCGATCATTCTTTAGTTTCTTGTTCCCCTACCACCTCAGTAGTGGGATATGCCATCATATCCCATCTCTCCCACCACCTCCACGGTTTGTAACCTACCTTCGCTCCTCCACCTCCATAACCTGCTTGCTCACCACCACCTTATCCTAGCATAGATCCCCACCTCCACAAAGATAATCAGCCTCACTTTGCCTCATTAGATCTACATTGAGCTGGTTGAAGGTGATGTTCTTGTCGTCAAGGCTTTGCACATTCTTAGGGTTTAGGGTTAATTTAGGATTTAGGGCTAATTTAGGGTTTATGGTTTAGGGTTAGTTTTAGGTTTAGGGTTTAGGGTTTAGGGTTTAGGGTTCACAATTTAGGGTTTTAGGGTTTAGGGTTTAAGGTTATGAGTTTAGGGTTTTAAGGTTTAGAGTTTAGGGTTGTAGGTTGTAGGTTTAGGGTTAGTTTTAGGGTTTAGGGTTGAAGGTTTGGGGTATACGATTTAGTGTTTAACAATTTTTTTTTAAAATTAAGTAAACTCGTAGGTTTAGGTTTATTTAGTTTATTATTTTATTTATATTAATTTGAGTTTATTTTATTTTTTATTTTTATTTAGGTTTATTTTGATTTTTATTTAGTTTAGTTTATTTATTTTAGTTTAGGTTTTTCATTTTAGTTTATTTTTTTATGTTTAAGTTTAATTTTTAGATGAGTTTTATTTTTATTTTATTTTTTAGAGTTAGGTTTTATTTTTTATTTTAAGATTTAGGTTTTTATTTTAATTTTTGGGTTTAGGTTTTAGGTTTATTTATAGGTTCTATTTTTTTTTTTAGTTTAGGTTTAGGTTTATTTTTTGTTTATTTTATTTTATTTAGTTTAGGTTTGGGTTTAGGTTTTATTTATTATAGTTTAGATTGAGTTTTTAAGATTATTTTTTAGGTTTAGGTTTTTTTTAGTTTTTATTTATTTTATTTTTGTTTTTATTAGTTTTTATTTAATTTGGATTTTTTATTTTTGTGTTTACTTTTTTTAGTTTAGCTTTTTTACTTATTTTATTTTATTTTTAATTTTTTTAATTTTTAATATTTTTTAATTATAGATTTAGGTTTTTATTTTATTTTTTTATTATATTAAGGTTTAGGTATTTTTGTTTATCTTATTATTAGGTTTTATTTATGTTAGGATTAGGTTTTTAGGTTTTTAGGGTTTAGGGTTTAGGGTTTAGCATTTTAGGGTTTAAGGTTTTAAGGTTTAGGGTTTTAGGGTTTGGGGTTTAGGGTTTAGGTTTTAGGGTTTTGTATTAAGGCTTTAGGGTTTTTTGGGTTTAGGTTTTAAGGTTTTGTGTTAATTTTAGGGTTTATGATATAAGGTTTAGAGTTTAGTATTTAGGGTTTAGGGTTTTTTTAAATTAAGTAAATTGGTAGGTTTTGGTTTATTTAGTTTATTTTTATTTATTTTAATTTATTTTACTTTTTTAATTTTTATTTTTCTTTAAGTCTATTTTTTATTTTCATTTAGTTTAGTTTATTTATTTTAGATTTATTTATTTAAGATTAGCTTTTTTATTTTAGTTGAGTTTTATTTTTATTTAATTTATTAGGTTAAGGTTTTATTTTTTATTTTTGGGTTTAGGTTTAGGTTTTAGGTTTTATTTAAGGTTTTTTATAAGTTTTATTTTTTAGTTTAGGTTTAGATTTTTTTTTTGGTTTTATTTTTTAGTTTATGTTTAGGATTATTTTTAGTTTATTTTATTTTATTTAGTTTCGGTTTATGATTAGGTTTAGTTTATTTTATGTTTAGGTTTAGGTTTTATTTATTTTACTTTATCTTTAATTTATTATGGTTATTATATTTTTATTTTACATTTAGTGTTTTTTAGTTTATGGTTTAGGTATTATTTTTTAAAAATTTTTTAAGTTTTATTTTTAGGTTTATTTTTTAGCTTTAGGTTTTTATTTAGTTTATATTTTATTTTATTCTAGCTTAATTTTATTTTTATTTTTGGATTAGTTTTTATTTTATTTAGGTTTTTATTTTTTTAGTTTAGTTTAGGTTTTTATTTATTTTATTTTAGTTTGGTTTTTATTTTTTATTTTTTATTTTATTTTATTTTTTTGCATTAGGTTTAGGTTTTGGTTTTAATTTATGTTTTTTATTTTGGTTTTTATTTTTATTTTTATTTTATTTTATTTTTTGCATTAGGTTTAGGTTTGGTTTTAATTTATGTTTTTATTTTATTTTATTTTATTTTTTTAGTATCGGTTTATTTATTTATTTATTTTATTTTGAAGTTTATTTTGTTTAGGTTTAGGTTTAGGTTTTAGTTTATTTTAGTTTAGTTTATTTTCGTTTAGGTTTAGGTTTATTTTATTTTTTATTTTAGTTTTTTTATTTTAGGTTTAGGTTTAGGTTTTATTTATTATTGTTTAGCTTAATTAACTTTATGTTTAAGTTTTTTTTATTTTGTTTATTTTAGTTTTATTTTAGGTTTAGGGTTTTTTTAGTTTAGGGTTTAGGTTTTTTTAAAATTTTATTTTTTAGGTTTTATTTTTAGGTTTAGGTTTTTATTTCATTTTTATTTTATTTTATTTTTATTTATTTTATTTTTATTTATTTTATTTTTATTTTACATTTAGTTTTCATTTTATTTAAGTTTTTTATTCTAAATTTTGCTTTATTTTTTAATTTAGTTTAGATTTTTATTTATTTTATTTTATTTTTAGGTTTAGGTTTTTATTTTATTTTATTTTTATTATAGTTAAGTTTAAGTATTTCATTTACCCTATTATTAAGTTAAATTTAGTTTAGGTTTAGGATTTTAGGTTTTTAGGGTTTAGGGTTTAGAGTTTAATGTTTAATGTTTAATATTTAGTGTTTCAGGGTTTAAGGTTTTAGGGTTTAGGGTTTAGGGTTTGTGTTTATGATTTAAAGTTTAGGGTTTAGTGTTTAGGCTTTAGGGTTATGGTTTTTAGTGTTTAAGGTTTATGGTTTATGGTTAGTTTTAGGGTTTAAGGTTGATGGTTTAGGATTTATGGTTTTGGGTTTAGTGTTTTTTTTTTAAAAATTAAGTAAACCAGTAGGTTTAGATTTATTTAGTTAATTTAGTTCATTTTTTTATTTATTTTCATTTATTTTATTTTTTTATTTTTATTTAGTTTAGTTTATTTATTTTGGGTTTATTTATTTTAGTTTTGCTTTTTTTATATTAATTTATTTTTTAAGTTTAGGTTTATTTTTTAGTTAAGATTTATTTTATTTCAGTTTTTAGGTTTAGGTTTTTTTTTTTGGTTTAGGTTTTTATTTTAATTTTTTAGGTTTAGGTTTTAGGTTCTTATTTTATGTTTATTTTTATGTTTTATTTTCCAATTTAGGTTTATTTTTATTTTTAGTTTTTTTTATTTTTTTCATTTAGGTTTAGGTTTAGTTTTAGTTTATTTTAGGTTTATGTTTTTTTTTTAAATTTAGCTTTAATTTATTTTGTTTATTTCATATTTATTTTTGGTTTAGTTTTTTTTTAGTTTTGTTTTTAGTTTTTATTTATTATTTATTTGTAGGTTTGTTTTTTAGGTTTAAAGTTTTATTTTGTTTTATTTTATGTTTATTTAATTTTTATTTTATGTTTAGTTTTTATTTTATTTTGGTTTTTTTTAGTTTAGGTTAGATATTTATTTATTTTATTTTAGTTTAGTTTTTATTTCTTATTTTTTATTTTTAGGTTTAGGTTTATGTTTTAGTTTATGTTTGTATTTATTTTATTTTTTATTTTCTTTTGGTTTAGGTTTTTTATTTATTTTATTTTTACATTTTATTTAGTTTAAGTTTAGGTTTTTAGGTTTTAGGGTTTAGGATTTAGTGTTAGTTTAGGGTTTAGGGTTTGTGGTTTAGGGTTTAGGGTTTATAGTTTAGGTTTTAGGTTTTAGGTTTTGAGTTTTAGTTTTAATTTAGCGTTTAATATTTTTTTTAATAGAGAATAAATTCATATTCAATATTTCTTCTTTTTGATTTCATCAACCAAGTAGCACCCCAAGTTTTTTCAAACACAAGTGATGACAGATCAAAAATGAGCAGCCATAGAGCAAATTAAAATCCCAAGATAAGTATAACCAACTCTAATGTAATGACATAGCTCCAAAAGAAGTAGATCGGATCAGATGTTCTTCAGTTTCTCTAGTTCCCATCAGAACAACCCCTACTCTCGATTAGCGAGATCCACCATCATATACCGATCTCTCCCTCCACCACCACCACGGTGTAACCTCTCACTCCTCCAGCCTCCTTAGCCACCTTGCTCAGACCACCACCTCCATATCCACCACCTCCAGATCCCCCCACCACCAGATAACCACCCATGCCTTAGCCTCCAGTTAGATCTAGACTGAGCCTGGTTGGTGATGATGTTCCTGCCATCCAGGTTCTGCCCATTCTTGGGGTTTAGGTTTAGGTTTAGATTTTTAGGTTTATTTTTTTAATTTATTTAGTTAATTTAGGATTAGGTTTAGAGTTTGGGGTTTAGGGTTTCGGGTTTAGAGTTAGGGTTTAGGGTTTAAAGTTTAAGATTTTTGGGTTTATGCTTTTAGGGTTTAAGTTTGTTTGGTTTAGGTTTGAGGTTTAGGTTTAGTTTAGGGTTTAGGTTTATAGTTTAAAGTTTGATTAGGGTTTAGTTTAGTTTAGTTTTAGAGTTTAGGGTTTATGGTTTGGGGTTTTGGATTTAGGGTTTGGGCAGTTTTTTTTGATTAAGTAAACTTATGGGTTTAGGTTAATTTTGTTTTTATTTATATATTTAAGTTTATTTATTTTTTTTATTTTTTGTAAGTTTATTTTTTTATTTTTATTTAGTTTAATTTATTTATTTTAGTTTAGGTTTTTATTTTAGTTTATTTCTTAAGTTTAGGTTTATTTTTTAGTTGAGTTTTATTTTTATTTTATTTTTTAGGTATAAGTTTTATTTTTTATTTTTCAGTTTAGTTTATGTTTTTATTTTAATTTTTTAGGTTTAGGTTTTAGGTCATTATTTTAGGTTTATTTTTAAGTTTTATAGTTTAGTTTAGGTTTAGGTTTATTTTCAGTTTATTTTATTTAGTTTAGGTTTAGGTTTTATTAATTTTGGTTTAGTTAATTTTAGTTTAGTTTATGGTTTATTTTATTTTCTTTATTTTATTTATATTTTAGGATTAGGTTTTTTTTTAGTTTAGGCTATAGGTTTAATTTTTTTATATTTGTTGGTTTTATTTTTAGGTTTAGGATTTTATTTAGTTTTTATTTTATGTTATATTTATTTTAGTTAGGTTTTTTATTCTTAAGTTTACTTTATTTTTTTAGTTTAGTTTAGGGTTTTATTTATTATATTTTCGTTTATTTTTATTTTTATTTTTTGGTTTAGGCTTTTATTTTATTTTATTTTCCTATTATGTTTAGGTTTAAGTATTTTTATTTATCTAATTATTAGTTTTTATTTAGTTTAGGTTTAGTTGTTTAGGTTTTCCTGTTTAAGGTTTAGTGTTTAGGGTTAGTGTTTAGGGTTTAGGGTTTAGTGTTTAGGCTTTAGGGTTTAGGGTTTTTAGGGATTAGGGTTTAAGGTTTTTTTTTAAAAAAAACTAAATAAACCAGTAGGTTTAGGTTTATTTAGTTTATTTATTATTTATTTTAGTTTATTTTATTTTTGATTTTATTTTTTATTTTTATTTAAGCTTATTTTTTATTTTTATTAGTTTAGTTTATTTATGTTAGTTTAGCTTTTTTATTTTAGTTTATTTTTTAGGTTTAGGTTTAGGTTTATGTTTATTTTTTAGTTTAGTTTTATTTTTATTTTATTTTTTAGGTTTAGGTTTTATTTTATTTTTTTAAGTTTATGTTTTAAGTTTTTATTTTAGTTTTTTTTTTAGTTTACATCTAGTTTTTTTTTGTTTTTTTATTTTATTTAGTTTAGGGTTTAGATTTAATTTTTTTAAGTTTATGTTTAGGATTTATTTATTTTAATTTAGTTTATTTTAGCTTGGGTTTAGGTTTATTTTATTTTGTTTATTTTAGGTTTAGGTTTTTTTTATTCATTTTTAGGTTTACATTTCTATTTAGTTTTTATTTTATTTTATTTTTGGTTTATTTTATTTTTGTTTTACATTTAGTTTTATTTTATTTATGTTTTTATTTTTAGGTTTATTTTTTTTAGTTTAGTTTTGCATTTTATTTATTTTATTTTACATTCATTTTTTATTTTTTATTTTATTTTGTTTATACATTTCGATTTAGATTTAGGTTTTTGGTTTTAGTTTAGGTATTAGTTTAAGTTTTATTTTATTTTATTTTTCTATTTTATTTAGGTTTATGTTTTTTTATTTATTTTATTTTTAGGTTTAGGTTTGAGGTTTTAAGGGTTTAGGGTTTAGGCTTTAGGGTTTGGAGTTTAGGTTTGAGCATGCATAAAGAAAATCAAATACCCAAGATAACTAGAACTTTCATTACTATAAAGACACAATTCCATAAGCAGCAGATCCTATCGATCGTTCTTCATTTTCTCCAGTTCCCATCAAAATAACCCCGGCCTCTCGAGTAATGGGATCCACCATCACATCCGTGATCTCTCCCTCCGCCACCACCCTGGCTGTAATCTCCATTACTCCTACCACCTCCATAACCACCACCTCCATATCCACTAGCACCTCTAGTTCCCCATCCACCACTGCGATAATTGCCACCTCCGCCTTCACCTCCATTGCTAGATCTAGACTGAGCCAGTTTGACGATGATGTTCCTGCCATCAAGGTTCTGCCCATTATTAAGGTTTAGGTTTAGGTTTATTTTTTTAATTTATTTAGTTACTTTAGGTTTAGGTTTAGGGTTTGTGGTTTAGGGTTTAGGGTTAGGGTTTAGGGTTTAGGGTTTATGGTTTCAGGTTTATGGTTTCGGGTTTATGATTTAAGGTTTATCATTTTAAGGTTTATGCTTTTAGGGTTTAGGGTTTAGGATTAGGGTTTATAGTTTAGGGTTTAGGTTTTAGGGTTTAAGGTTTTTTAGGGATAAGGGTTTAGGGTTTAGGGTTGTAGGTTTTGGGTGTAGTGTTTAGGGTTTAGGGTTTAGGGTTTAGGATTTAAGGTTTAAGGTTTTTAAAAAAAAATTAAGTAAACTTATAAGTTTAGGTTTATTTATCTTATTTTATTTATATTTATGTTTATTTTATATTTTTATTTTGTTTAGTTTTTTTATTTAGGTTTATTTTTTTAGTTGAGTTTTATTCTTATTTTATTTTTTTAGGTTTATATTTTATTTTTCTATTTTTAGATTTAAGTTTACATTTGTTTTTGAATTTATTAGGTTTAGGTTCTAGGTTTTTATTTTATGTTTCTTTTTAAGTTTTCTTTTTTAGCTTAGGTTTTGGTTTATTTTTAGTTTATTTTATTTTATTTAGTTTATTTTAGGTTTAGTTTTAGTTTACTTTAGGTTTAGGTTTTATTTATTTTAGTTTACTTTTAGGTTGAGGTTTACTTTATTTTGTTTATTTTATTTTAATTTTAGGTTTAGGGTTTTTTTTAGTTTAGGGTTTAAGTTTTATTTTTTATTTATTTTCAGGTTTATTTTTTAGGTTTAAATTTTTATTTTATTTTATTTTAGGTTTCTTTTATTTTTATTTTACATTTATTTTCATTTTATTAAGGTTTTTTTTTCTTAGGTCTATTTTATTTTTTAGTTTAGTTTTCATTTTTGTTTATTTATTTTATTTATTTTTATTTTATATTTCATTTTATTTTTAGGAGGTTTAGGTTTATTTTTTAGTTGTGTTTTATTTTTATTTTATTTTTTAGGTTTAAGTTTTATTTTTTATTTTATGTTTAGGTTTAGGTTTTAGGTTTATATTTTAGGTTTATTTTTAGGTTTAATTTTTTAATTTAGGTTTATGTTTATTTTTAATTTAATTTAATTTATTTATTTTAGTGTTTAAGTTTTGGTTTTATTTATTTTATTTTAGTTTATTTTAGTTTAAGTTTAGGTTTATTTTATGTTGTTTATTTTATTTGTATTTTAGGTTTAGGTTTAGGTTTTTTTTTAGTTTAGGGTTTAGGTTTTATATTTAGGTTTATTTTTTAGGTTTAGGTTTTTATTTAGTTTTTATTTAATTTTCTTAGGTTAATTATAATTTTATTTTACGTTTAGCTTTTATTTGATTTAGATTTTTTATTCATAGATTTATTTTATTTTTTTAGTTTAGTTTAGGTTTATCTTTATTTTAGTTTAGTTTATTTTAATTTGTTTATTTTATTTTATTTTTAAGTTTAGGTTTTTATTTTATTTTATTTAGGTTTAAGATTTTTATTTATCTTATTTTTATTTTTTATTTAGTTTAGGTTTGGGTTTTTAATTTTTAGGGTTTAGGGCTAAGTGTTTAGGGTTTTGGGTTTATGGTTTTAGGGTTAAGGATTTTAGGCTTTAGGGTTTAGGCTTTAGGATTTAGGGTTAGTTTAGGGTTCAAAGTTTAGGGTTTAGGGTTTAGGGTTTTTTATGCTTTAGGGTTTTAAGGATTGTTTGGTTGCCTAGTGGTTTTAGTTTTAGGGTTAAGTGTTTAGTGTTTATTGTTTAGGGTTTGAGGTTTATGGTTTAGAGTTTAGCGTTTAGGGATAGTTTTACGGTTTATGGTTAGGGTTTCTTTTAATTTTTTAATTTTTTAAAATTAAGTAAACTGGTAGTTTAAGTTTATTCAGTTTATTTTATTTTTTAATTCAATTTTATTTCGTTTAGGTTTATTTATATTTTAGGTTTATGTTTATTTTTTTTTGTTTAGTTTTATTTTTATTTTATTTTTTAGGAGTAGGTTTTATTTTTTATTTTTAGGTTTAGATTTAGGTTTTATTTTATTTTTTTAGGTTTAGGTTTTAGGTTTATTTTTTATGTTTCATTTTATAGTTTAGGTTTAGTTTTTTTAGTTTATTTTATTTTATTTAGTTTAGGTTTAGGTTTAGGTTTAGGTTTAGGTTTTATTTATTTTAGTTTAGGTTTTGGTTTATTTTATTTTTATGTTAGGTTTAGTAATTTTAGTTTAGGGCTTAGGTTTTATTTTTTATTTATTTTTAGGTTTTACTTTTAAGTTTATGATTTTATTTATTTTATTTTAGTTAAGTTTTTATTTTTTATTTTATTTCTTTTTTGGTTTAGGTTTACGTTTTAGTTTATATTTTTATTTTATTTTATTTTGGTTTAGGATCTTTTATTTATTTTACTTTTAGGTTTTAATTAGTTTAGGTTTAGGTTTTTAGCTTTTTAGGGTTTAAGGTTTAGGGTTAGTTTAAGGTTTATGGATTAGGGTTTAGGGATTTTTTGGGTTTAGGGTTTAGCATTTATGTTTTAGGGTTTTAGGTTTAGGGTTTTTGGTTTTAGGTTTAGGGTTTTTAGGGTTTAGGGTTTTTAGTTTTTTTTAACAGAGAATAAATTTAGATTTACAACATTTCTTCTTTTTTTAATTAGTTAATTTAGTTTATCTTATATTTATTTTTGTTTATTTTATTTTTTATTTATTTTAGCTTATTTTATTTTTATTTATGTTTATTTTTTATTTTTATTTAGTTTAGCTTATTTATTTTAGGTTTATTTATTTTAGTTTATGTTTTTTATTTTAGTGTAGGGGTTTTATTTTAGTTTTTTTGGATTAGGTTTAGGTTTAAGTTTATTTTTTAGTTGAGTTTTATTTTAATTTTAATTTTTAGGTTTAATTTTATTTTTTATTTTATTTTTTCAGGTTTAGGTTTTAAGTTTTTATTTTAAGTTTACTTTTAGGTTTTATTTTTAGGTTTAAGTTTATTTTAATTTCTTTTATTTTATTTAGTTTAGGGTTAAGGTTAAGGTTTAGGTTTTATTTATTTTATTTTAGTTTATCTTAGTTTAGGTTTTTGTTTATTTTATTTTATTTATATTATTTTCATTTTTGGATTCACTTTTTTTTGTTTAGGTTTAGGTTTTATTTTTTGGTTTACTTTTTATATTTAAGCTTTTATTTAGTTTTTATTTTATTGTATTTTAGGCTTATTTTAGGTTTATTTTATTTTTATTTTATGTTTTGTTTTTATTTTATCTAGGTTTTTTACTCTTAAGTTAATTTTATTTTTTAGTTTAATTTAGATTTTTATTTATTTTATTTATATTTATTTTATTTATTTTATTTTATTTTAGGTTTAGGTTTATGTTTAGTTTAGTGTATTTGATTTTATTTATTTTATCTTTAGGTTTTTAGATTTGGGGTTTGGGGTTTAGGTTTTTAGGGATTAGTGTTGAGGGTTTAGAGTTTAGTGTTTAGGCTTTAGGGTTTAGGTTTTTTAAGGTTTAGGGATTTTAGGTTTAGGGTTTAGGGTTTAGGGTTTAGGTTTTTAGGTATATGGTTTTGGTGTTTAGGATTTACGGTTTAGGTTTTTGGGTTAGGGTTTTTTTTATTTTTTTTATTATTTTATTTTTTTTAAATTAAGTGAAGTATTAGGTTTAGGTTTATTTAGTTTTATTTTCAATTTTAATTTATTTTAATTTTATTTTATTTAGGTTTATTTTATTTTATTTAGTTTATTTATTTTTAGTTTAGGTTTTTATTTTTATTTAATTTTTTAGGTTTAGGTTTAGGTTTATTTTTTTTTAGTTTAGTTTTATTTTTATTTTATTTTGGTGATTTGGTTTTATTTTTTTATTTTATTTATAGTTTTAGGTTTTATTTTATTTTTTTAGGTTTAGGTTTTATGTTTTATTTTAGGTTTATTATCTTTATTTTTAGTTTATGTTTAGGTTTATTTTTAATTTATTTTATTTTAATTCGTTTAGGTTTAGGTTTAAGTTTAGTTTATTTTAGGTTTAGGTTTAGGTTTTATTTATTTTAGTTTAGTTTATTTTAGTTTAGGTTTTGGTTTATTTTATTTTTAGTTTAGGTTAAGGTTTCTTTTTTTAGTTTTATGTTTAATTTTTTTAATTTATTTTTAGGTTTTATTTTACGTTTAGATTTTATTTATTTTTATTTTATTTTATTTTTATTTCATGTTTAGTTTTATTTTATTTAGGTTTATTATTCTTAGTTTTATTTTGTTTATTTAGTTTAGTTTAGGTTTATTTTAGTTTATTTTATTTTATTTAGTTTAGAGATTAGGTTTAGTTTAGTTTAGGTTTTATTTATTTTAGTTTAGTTTATTTTAGTTTAGAGTATGTTTATTTTCTTTCTTTAGGTTTGGTTTTTTTTAGTTTAGGGTTCAAGTTTTTATTTATTTTAGGTTTTATTTTACATTTATTTTTTTGGTTTAGGTTTATATTTAGTTTTCATTTTATTTTATTTTAGGTTTATTTTTTTTATTTTACGTTTAACTTTTATTATTTTGGGTTTTATGTATAGGTTTATTTTATTTTTAGTTTAGTTTAGTATTTTATTTTTTATTTTAATTTATTTTTTTATTTTTTATTTTCATTTTAAGTTTAGGTTCAAGTTTAGGTTTTAGAGTTGGACTGTATTTTATTTTATTTTATTTAGCTTAAGGCTTTTTTTTATCTTTTTATGGTTTTATTTAGTTTAGATTTAATTTTTTAAGTATTTAGGGTTTAGGGTTTACGGTTTAGGGATTAGGGTTTAGTGTTTAAGGTTTAGGGTTTAGGATTTGCAATTTAGGGTTTAGGGTTGTATGGTTTAGTGTTTAGGGTTTAGGGTTTTAGGGTTTAAGGTTTTGGGTTTTAGTGTTTAGGGTAAGGATTTTTTTAATTTAGTTTTTATTTTATTATTATTTTTTAAATTAAGTAAACTTGTAGGTTTAGGATTATTTAGTTTACTTTTTATTTTGATTTAGGTTTATTTTTATTTTTATTTAGTTTAGCTTATTTATTTTAGGTTTATTTATTTTATTTTAGGTTTTTTATTTTAGTTTATTTTTTAGGTATAAGTTTAGGTTTATGTTTATTTTTTTAGTTTAGTTTTATTTTTATTTTATTTTTTTTGTGATTAGGTTTTATTTTTATTTTATTTATAGTTTAGGTTTTATTTTATTTTTTTAGGTTTAGGTTTTATGTTTTTATCTTAGCTTTATTATAGGTTTCATTTTTTCATTTAGGTTTAGGTTTTTTTAGTTTATTTTATTTTATTTAATTTAAGTTTAAGATTAGGTTTTATTTATTTTAGTTTAGTTTATTTTATTATAGGTTTTTCTTTATTTTATTTTTATTTCAGGATATGGTTTTTTTCTTAGTTTAGGGTTTAGGTTTCATTTTTTGTTTATTTTTAGGTTTTTTTTTAGGTTTGGGTTTTTATTTAGTTTTTATTTTATTTTATTTTAGGTTTATTTTATTTATATTTTAGGTTTAGTTTTTATTTTATTTAGGTTTTTTAACCTTAGGTTTATTTTGTTTTTTAAGTTTAGTTTAAGTTTATTTTTAGTTTATTTTATTTTATTTAGTTTAGGGTTTAGGTTAAGTTTAGTTTACGTTTAGGTTTAGGTTTTATTTATTTTAGTTTATGATTAGGTTTATTTTCTTTTCTTTATTTTAGGTTTATGTTTTTTTTTTGTGGGTTTGAGTTTATTTTATTTATGTTTTAGGTTTTATTTAGTTTTTTATATTTTATTTAGGTTTATTTTATTTTATTTTATGTTTAGTTTTATTTTATTTTGTTTGTTATCGGTTTATTTTATTTTTAAAATTTAGTTTAGGTTTTTATTTATTTTATTTTTGTTTAGTTTTTATTTTTTATTTTATTTTATTTTTAAGTTTAGGTTTTAGTGTAGGATTTTATTTAATTTTATTTTAATTATTTTTTTAGGTTTAGGATTTTATTTATTTTATTTTTAGGTTTTATTTAGTTTAAATTTAGATTTTAGGTTTTGAGGGTTTAGGGTTTATGGTTTTGGGATTTGGGCTTTGTGGTTTAGGGTTTAGGGTTTGGGGTTTAGGGTTTATTATCATGTATAAGGTCTTGGGGTTTAGGAATAGAGTTTTTTTTATTTTTTCCAATTTTTTTGAATTAAGTAAACTTGTAGGTAGGATTATTTAGTTTATTTTATTTTGATTTAGGTTTATTTTGATTTTATTTAGTTTAGATTATTTATTGTAGGTTTATTTATTTTAGTTTAGGTTTTTTATTTTAGTTTATTTTTTAAGTTTAGCTTTATGTTTAGGTTTATTTTTTTAGTTTAGTTTTTATTTTAATTTAGTTTTTAGGTTTAAGTTTTATTTTTTATTTTTAGGTTTAGATTTTATATTTTAGTTTTAGGTTTAGGTTTAAATTTTTATTTTATTTTTTTAGGTTTAGGTTTTAGGTTTTTATTTTAGGTTTACTTTTAGGTTTTATTTTTAATTTAAGTTTATTTTTAGTTTGGGTTTATTTTTAGTTTATTTCTAGTTTTTATTTTTTATTTTAGGTTTATTTATTTTAGTTTAGGTTTTATTATTTTTTTAGGTTTAGGTTTATTTTAGTTTAGTTTTAATTTTATTTTATCTTTTAGGTTTAGGTTTTATTTTTTAATTTCTTGTTTAGGTTTAGGATTTTATTTTAAGTTTTATTTTAATTTAGGTTTATTTTAGTTTATTTATTTATTTTAGTTTGCATAGGTTTGGTTTAGGTTTTATTTATTTTAGTTTATTTTATTTTAATTTAGGTTTAGGTTTATTTTATTTTATTTTAGGTTTAATTTTTTTTAGTTTAGTTTTTTTTATTTTGGGTTTAGGTTTTATTTATTTAGTTTACGTTTTGATTTAGGTTTAGTTTATTGGAAGTTTAGGTTTATGTTTTATTTATTTTATTTTAGTTTATTTTAGATTAGGTTTAGGTTTTTTTGTTTTTTTATTTTAGGTTTAAGTTTTTTTTATTTTAGGTTTAGGTTATATTTTTTATTTATTTTTAGGTTATATTTTTAGGTTTATTATTTTGGATTAGGTTTTTATTTAGTTTTATTTTATTTTATTTTATGTAAATTTTATTTTTATTTTATATTTAGTTTTTATTTTATGTAGGATTTTTATTTTTTTAGTTTTGTTTAGATTTTTATTTATTGAATTTTATTTTAGTTTTATTTTTTAATTTTATATTTTTTAGGTTTAGGTTTATGTTAAGGTTTAGGTTTAGGTTTATGTTAAGGTTTAGGTTTAGGTTTTTTAATTTTTTATTTTATTTTGGTTTAGATTTTTGTTTTATTTTAGGGTTTTAATTAGTTTAGGTTTAGGTTTTAGCTTCTCAAAGTTTAGGGTTTAGGATTTAGGGTTTAGGGTTTATGGTTTAGGTTTTAGGGTTTAGGGTTTGTTTAGGTTTAGGTTTAGTTTGGTTTGGGGTTTGTGGGTTTAGGTTTTAGGTTTAGGGTTCATGTTTTACTTTAGGGTTTAGGTTTTTGATTTTTTTTAATAGAGAACAAATTCAGATTTACAACATTTCTTCTTTCGTTTAATTAGTTTATTTAGATTATTTTTTTAATTATTTTTATTTATTTTTATTTTTTATTTATATTTATTTTTTTTAGTTTAATTTATTTTTTTTTAGGTTTATATATTTTAGTCTACATTTTTTTTATTTTAGTTTTATTTTAGTTTATTTTTTTAGTTAAGGTTTAGGTTTAGGTTTATTTTTAAGTTGTGTTTTATTTTTATTTTATTTTTTAGGTTTAAGTTTTATTTTTTATTTTATGTTTAGGTTTAGGTTTTAGGTTTATATTTTAGGTTTATTTTTTGGTTTAATTTTTTTAGGTTTATGTTTATTTTAATTTAATTTAATTTATTTATTTTAGTGTTTAAGTTTTGGTTTTATTTATTTTATTTTAGTTTATTTTAGTTTAAGTTTAGGTTTATTTTATGTTGTTTATTTTATTTGTATTTTAGGTTTTGGTTTTTTAGTTTAGGGTTTAGGTTTATATTTAGGTTTATTTTAGGTTTTAGGTTTTATTTAGTTTTTATTTAATTTTCTTAGGTTAATTATAATTTTATTTTACGTTTAGCTTTTATTTGATTTAGATTTTTTATTCATAGGTTTATTTTATTTTTTTTAGTTTAGTTTAGGTTTATCTTTATTTTAGTTTAGTTTATTTTAATTTGTTTATTTTATTTTTTTTTAAGTTTAGGTTTTATTTTATTTTATTTAGGTTTAAGATTTTATTTATCTTATTTTATTTTATTTAGTTTAGTTTGGGTTTAATTTTAGGGTTTTAGTGGTTTGGGTTTATGGTTTAGGGTGATCTTAGGCTTTAGGGTTTAGCTTTAGGATTTAGGGTTAGTTTAGGGTTCAAAGTGTGGTTTAGTGGAGGGTTTTATGCTTGTGGTAAGGATTAGGTGGGTTTGGGTAGGTTTTAGTGGGGTTTGGTTTAGGGCCAAGGGTTAGGTTTAGTGTTTAGGGTTTGAGGTATGGTTTAGAGTTTAGTTTAGGGATAGTTTACGTTTATGGTTAGGGTTTCTTAATTTTTAATTTTTAAACCAAGTAAGTATTTAAGTTTATTTAGTTTATTTTATTTTAATGATTTTATTTAGTTTATTTATATTAGGTTTATGTTTATTTTTTTTTGTTTAGTTTATTTTTATTTTATTTTTTTAGGATTAAGTTTTATTTTTATTTTAGGTTTAGATTTAAGTTTTATTTTTTTTTTTTAGGTTTAGTTTAGGTTTATTTTTATGTTTAATTATAGTTTAGGTTTTAGTTTATTTTATTTTATTTTGTTTAGGTTTAGGTTTAGGTTTAGGTTTAGGTTTTATTTATTTTAGTTTTATTTTGGTTTATTTTATTTTATGTTAGGTTAGTAATTTTAGTTTAGGGTTTAGGTTTTATTTTATTTATTTTAGGTTTTATTTTAAGTTTATGATTTTATTTATTTTATTTTAGTTAAGTTTTTATTTTTATTTTATTTCTTTGGTTTAGGTTTATGTTTATATTTTTTTTATTTTATTTATTTTGGTTTAGGATCTTTTTTATTTACTTTTTAGGTTTTAATTAGTTTAGGTTTAGGTTTATTTTTTTATTTTAGGGTTTAGGGTTAGTTTAAGGTTTATGGTTTAGTGTAGGATTTTGGGTTTAGGGTTTAGCATTTATGTTTTAGGGTTTTAGGTTGAGGGTTTTGGTTTTAGGGTTTTAGGGTTTTGGTTTTGGTTTATTTTTTTTAACAGAGAACAACCAGATTTATAACATTTCTTCTTTTTTTTAATTAGTTAATTTAGTTTATCTTATATTTATTTTGTTTATTTTATTTTTATTTATTTTAGCTTATTTTATTTTATTTATGTTTATTTTTTTATTTTTATTTAGTTTAGCTTATTTATTTTAAGTTTATTTATTTTAGTTTATGTTTTTCATTTTAGTGTAGGGGTTTTATTTTAGTTTTTTTGGATTAGGTTTAGGTTTATGTTTATTTTTTAATTGAGTTTTATTTTAATTTTAATTTTTAGGTTTAATTTTATTTTTATTTTATTTTTTTTTTAGGTTTAGGTTTTAAGTTTTATTTTAAGTTTACTTTTAGGTTTTATTTTTTTATTTAGGTTTAAGTTTATTTTAATTTTTTATTTTATTTAGTTTAGGGTTAAGGTTAAGGTTTAGGTTTTATTTATTTTATTTTAGTTTATCTTAGTTCAGTTTTTGGTTTATTTTATTTTATTTATACTATTTTTATTTTTGGATTCACTTTTTTTTTGTTTAGGTTTAGGTTTTATTTTTTGGTTTACTTTTATGTTTAAGCTTTCATTTAGTTTTTATTTTATTGTATTTTAGGCTTATTTTAGGTTTATTTTTTATTTTTTATTTTATTTTATTTTTATTTTATCTAGGTTTTTTACTTAAGTTAATTTTATTTTTAGTTTAATTTAGATTTTTATTTATTTTATTTATATTTATTTTATTTAGTTTATTTTATTTTACTTTTAGGTTTAGGTTTATGTTTTAGTTTAGGCTGTTATTTAATTTTATTTATTTTATTTTTAGGTTTTTAGATTTGGGGTTTGGGGTTTAGGTTTTTAGGGATTAGGGTCTGGTCTGTGGTTTAGTGTTTAGTTTGTGGTTTAGGTTTTTAGGGATTTTAGGTTTAGGGTTTAGGGTTTAGGGTTTAGGGTTTAGGTTTTTAGGTATATGGTTTTGGTGTTTAGGATTTAGGGTTTAGGTTTTTGGGTTAGGGTTTTTTTTTTTTTTTTTTTTTAAAATTAAGGAAGCACAGTTTAGGTTTATTTAGTTTTATTTTCAATTTTAATTTATTTTACTTTATTTTTATTTAGGTTTATTTTTATTTTTATTTAGTTTAGTTTATTTATTTTAGTTTTATTTATTTTAGTTTAGGTTTTTTATTTTTATTTAATTTTTAGGTTTTGGTTTAAGTTTAGGTTTATGTTTATTTTTTAGTTTAGTTTTATTTTTATTTAATTTTTTGTGATTTGGTTTTATTTTTTATTTTTATTTATAGTTTTAGATTTTTATTTTATTTTTTTAGGTTTAGGTTTTATGTTTTTATTTTAGGTTTATTATCGGTTTTATTTTTTAGTTTAGGTTTAGGTTTATTTTCATTTTATTTTATTTTATTTAGTTTAGGTTTAAGATTAGGTTTTATTTATTTTAGTTTAGTTTATTTTTATTATAAGTTTTGCTTTATTTTATTTTTATTTTAGGATAAGGTTTTTTTTCTTAATTTAGGGTTTTGGTTTTATTTTTTGATTATTTTTAGGTTTTTTTTAGGTTTAGGTTTTTATTTAGTTTTTATTTTATTTTATTTTAGGTTTATTTTATTTATATTTTAGGTTTAGTTTTTATTTTATTAAGGTTTTTTATCCTTAGGTTTAATTTGTTTTTTAAGTTTAGTTTAGGTTTATTTTTAGTTTATTTTATTTTATTTTGCTTAGGGTTTAAGTTTAGTTTTATTTAGGTTTAGGTTTAGGTTTTATTTATTTTAGTTTATGATAAGGTTTATTTTCTTTTCTTTATCTTAGGTTTATGTTTTTTTTTTTTAGAGTTTGAGTTTTATTTTATTTATTTTTTAGGTTTTATTTAGTTTTATTTTATTTTATTTAGGTTTTATTTATTTTATTTAAGTTTAATTTTTTATTTTATTTTATTTTAAGTTTAGGTTTAGGTTTTAGTAGGATTTTATTTTATTATATTTTAATTATTTTATTTAGGTTTAGGCTTTTATTTATTTTATTTTAGGTTTATTTAGTTTAGGTTTATATTTTAGGTTTTAGGGTTTAGGTATATGCTTGGGATTTCTTAGTTTTAGGTTTCAAGATTTAGGGTTTGGGGTTTAGGGTTTATTATTTACGGTTGTATATTTTAGGGTTTAGGGTTTAGGATTAGGGTTTTTTTATTTTTTCCCAATTTTTTTTAATTAAGTAAACTTGTAGGTTTAGGATTATTTAGTTTATTTTTTTATTTTGATTTAGGATTATTTTGATTTTTATTTAGTTTACATTATTTCTTTTAGGTTTATTTATTTTAGTTTAGGTTTTACTTATTTTTTAGGTTTACATTTAGGTTTATTTTTAGTTTAGTTTTTAATTTAGTTTTTAGTTTAAGTTTTATTTTTTATTTTAGGTTTAGGTTTTATTTTTAGTTTTAGGTTTAGGTTTAAGTTTTATTTTATTTTAGGTTTGGGTTTTAGGTTTTATTTTAAGTTTTTTTTTAGGTTTATTTTTTTAGTTTTTTATTTTAGTTTTGGTTTATTTTAGTTTATTTCTTGTTTTATTTTTTTATTATGTTTATTTATTTTAGTTTAGGTTTTTATTTCAGTTTATCTTTAGGTTTAGGTTTATTTTAGTTTAGTTTTAATTTTATTTTATTTTTTAAGGTTTAGGTTTTATTTTTTTAATTTTACTTTTAGGTTTAGCATTTTATTTTAAGTTTTATTTTTCAATTTAGGTTTATTTTTAGTTTATTTATTTATTTTAATTTAGGTCTAGGTTTAGGTTTAGGTTTTATTTATTTTAGTTTATTTTATTTTAATTTAGGTTTAGGTTTATTTTATTTATATTTTAGGTTTAGTTTTTTTTAGTTTAGGGTTTTAGTTTTATTTTAGGTTTAAGTTTTATTTATTTAGTTTACGTTTCGATTTAGGTTTAGTTTATTTGAAGTTTAGGTTTAGCTTTTATTTATTTTATTTTAGTTTATTTTAGATTAGTTTAGGTTTTTTAGTTTTTTTTATTTTAGGTTTAATTTTTTTGTTTTAAGGTTTAGGTTATATTTTTATTTAATTTATTACATTTTTTTAGGTTTATTATTTAGGTTTAGGTTTTTTTAGTTTTTATTTTATTTTATTTTAGGTTAATTTTATTTTTATTTTAGATTTAGTTTTTATTTTATGTAGTCTTTTTATTTTTTTAAGTTTTGTTTATATTTTTATTTATTTAATTTTATTTTAGTTTTAATTTTTAATTTTATTTTTTTTAAGGTTTAGGTTTAGGTTTAGGTTTAGGTTTAGGTATTAGTTTATGTTTTATTTTATTTTGGTTTATATTTTTTTATTTATTTTATTTTTGGGTTTTAATTAGTTTAGGTTTAGGTTTTTAGCTTTGGGTTTAGGGTTTAGGGTTTAGGTTTTAGGGTTTAGGGTTTAAGGTTTAAGGGTTTAGGGTTTAGAGTTTAGGTTTTAGTGTTTAGGGTTTAGGTTTTAGGTTTAGGGTTCAAGTTTTAGTTTAGGGTTTAGGTTTTTGATTTTTTTTAATAGAGAACAAATTTAGATTTATAACATTTCTTCTTTCATTTTATTAGTTTATTTAGATTATTTTTTAATTTTTTTTTTATTTTTAGTTTTTATTTATATTTATTTTTTTCTTATTTAGTTTAATTTATTTATTTTATGTTTATATATTTTAGTCTAGATTTTTTATTTTAGTTTAGCTATTTTATTTTATTTTATTTTTGTATTTAAGATTTAGGTTTAGGTTTATTTTTTAGTTGTGTTTTATTTTTATTTTATTTTTTAAGTTTAAGTTTTGTTTTTTATTTTATGTTTAGGTTTAGGTTTTAGGTTTATATTTTAGGTTTAATTTTTTAATTTAGGTTTCAATTTATTTTTAATTTAATTTAATATTTTTATTTTAGTGTTTAGGTTTAGGTTTTATTTATTTATTTTTAGTTTATTTTTGTTTAAGTTTAGGTTTATTTTATGTTCTTTATTTTATTTGTATTTTAGGTTAGGTTTAAGTTTTTTTTAGTTTAGGGTTCAGGTTATATTTTTAGGTTTATTTTTTAGGTTTAGGTTTTTATTTAGTTTTTATTTAGTTTTCTTAGTTTATTATAATTTTATTTTACGTTTAGCTTTTATTTGATTTAGGTTTTATTCTTAGGTTTATTTTATTTTTAGTTTAGATTAGGATTATCTTTATTTTAGTTTAGTTTATTTTAATTAGTTTATTTTATTTTATTTTATTTTTAAGGTTTGGTTTTTATTTTATTTTATTTTATTTAAGATTAAGTTTTTTATTTATCTTATTTTTATTTTTTTTTAGCTTAGTTTGGGTTTGGTTTTAGGGTTTGTGGCTGTAGTGGTTTAGGGTTTATGGTTTAGGGTAGGGTTTTAGGCTTTAGGGTCAGGCTTTAGGATTTAGGATTAGTTTAGGGTTGAGTGGTGTGGTTTGGGTTCTATGCTTTTATGTTTTGGGCTCAGGATTAGGGTCTTCAGTTTAGCTTTGGCCTAGTTTTTAGGGTTTAGGGTTTAGTGTTTAGGGTTTGAGGTCATTAGAGTTTAGCATTTAAGGATAGTTTAGGGTTTATGGTCAGGTATCTTTAATCTTAATTAATTTTCAAATTACAAAATGGTAGTTTAAGTTTATTTAGTTTATTTTATTTTAACTGATTTTATTTATTTAGTTTATTTTATTTTATTTTATTTTTTAGGTTTTGTTTATTTTTTTATTTAGTTTTATTTTATTTTATTTTTAGGATTAAGTTTTTTATTTTATTTAGGTTTAGGTTAGTTTAAGTTTATTTTTT
Source organism: Cymbidium sinense (assembly GCA_021442155.1). NCBI lineage: Eukaryota > Viridiplantae > Streptophyta > Magnoliopsida > Asparagales > Orchidaceae > Cymbidium > Cymbidium sinense. Next base: position 34,620 of record JAKCPB010000145.1, read on the forward strand.
AGGTTTTAGTTTAGCTTACTTTTAGTTTATTTATTTTATTTTAGTTTAGGTTTAGGTTTAGGTTTTTTTGTTTAGGTTTAGGTTTTATTTATTTTAATTTAGGTTTGGTTTATTTTATTTTATGTTAGGTTTAGTTTTTTTTAGTTTTATCCAGTTTTATTTTTTTTATTTTAGGTTTTATTTTAAGTTTAGGCTTTTATTTTAGTTTTTTATTTTAGGGTTATTTTATTATTATTTTAGGTTTAGTTTTTTTATTTTATTTAGGTTTTTTATTTTTTTAGTTAATTTAGGTTTTTATTTATTTATTTTTAGTTATGTTTTTACTTTTTATTTTATTTTCTTTTTAGGTTTAGGTTTAGGTTTATGTTTAGGTTTTAGTTTATGTTTTTATTTTAATTTATTTTCTTTTTTTGTTTTGGCTTAGATTTATTTATTTATTTTATTTTTGTGTTTTAATCAGCTTTGGTTTAGGTTTTAATGTTTTAGGTTTTAGAGTTTAGGTTTATGGTTTAGGTTTAGGGTTTGGTTGTGGTTTAGGGTCTTTTGTTAGGGTTTAGTTTAGGGTTTAGGGTTTAGTGGTTTGTGGGGTTTTAGGGTTTAGTTTTAGGTTTAGGGTTTGGGGTTTCGTTTTAGGGTTGGGGTTTAGGATTTAAGTTTTGTTTAAGGTTCATGTTTAAGATTAGGGTTTAGGTTTTGTTTTTTTTTAAATAAAGAAGAAATTTAGATTTACAACATTTCTTACATTCTTTAATTTATTAATTTTATTTATTTTGTATTTATTTTTATATTTTATATTTTTTTATTTTTATTTATGTTTATTTTTTAATTATTTAGTTTAGTTTATTTATTTTAGATTTATTTATTTTAGTTTAGGTATTTTATTTTAGTTTATTTTTTTGGTTTAGGTTTAGGGTTTTAAGGTTTAGGGTTTAGGTTTTAGGGTTGTAGGTTAGGGTTAGTTTTAGGGTTTACGATTTAGGGTTCGAGTTTTTATTTATTTATTTTTAGGGTTTACATTTTAGGGTTTAGTGTTTAGGGTTTAGGTTTTAGGTTTTGATTTAGGTCTTAGTTTAGAGTTTAAGGTTTTTGGTTTTTTTTTTATAGAGAATAAACCCAGATTTAACATTTCTTTTTCTCGATTTCATCAACCAAGAAACACACCAAGTTTTTTAAGACATAAGAAATGACATAGATAAAAAATAAGCACACATAGAGAAAATCAAAAACCTAAGATAACTAGAACCATCTCTATTGTAAAGACACAGTTCCATAAGCAGTAGATCGGATCAACCGTTCTTCAATTTCTCCAACTCCCATCAACCCTTCTCTAGTAGAGCCACCATCATATCCTCGATTCTCCTCCTCCACCACCACGGCTAGAACCTCCATCGCTCCTCCCACCACCACTGCTCCGACCACCACCTCCATATCCACCAGCTGCTCCACATCCCCCACCACCATTGTGCTAATCGCCACCTCCACCTTTGCCTCTGCTGCCATATCTAAACTGAGCTTGGGTGACGGTGATGTTCCTACTATCAAAGTTCTGCCCATTCTTAGGGTATAGGTTTAGGTTTATTAGGTTTAGGGTTTAGGTTTATTTTTTTAATTTATTTAGTTACTTTAGGTTTAGGTTTAGGATTTGGGGTTTAGGGTTGTGGTTTAGGTTAGGTTAGGGTTTAGGATTTGGGGTTTATGGTTAGGTTTATTTTAGGGTTTAGGGTTTATTTATTTATTTTTTTAACTCAAATGATTCCATAACAAACAAGAAATTACCAAATCAAAAAAGTCATTATCCTCTAACAACTAATAAAATAGGATAAAATAAAATGCAATTAAAAAATTCACAAAAATTATATTTCACAAAATGTTTTAACTCCTGGAGACAATAAAATTTGATTTTATAGAAAGCCAATAAAGCTTAGCCAAACAAGCTGAAACCCATATCATCATCAGATTCCTCAGCATGCTCTTCCTACTTCTCTTCCACTGCAACAATTGGAGCAGCAGTAGCAGTAGGAGTAGCAGAAGCATCAGGTGTAGCAGCCACATCAAATTTACTAGGATCCTTCAAATACTCCTTAACCTTCGATGTGTGTTCAGTCGGACAATCATGATGGTGATGATATTCTTATAAGCATTGATGAACATGTGGGGCGTTGTAGCAAGGGTGGGATAAGAGAGGCCGGAGAGAAATGATCATTAAAAGGCCAAAAACTTCGATGAGATCATCTTCAGTGAGGTCAAGCACCTCAGGATTGAACACCGAACCATCATCATACATAGACTGGATGACAATGCCATAAGAGAATGGCCTATTCCCCATCTTAGTGAGGAGAGCAGCCTTTGAGGATCTCACCGTATTGCCTTTTTTAATAAACTCAATCGGGGTGATAATTTTAACAGTACCCTTATTGATCTTAGTTGGGATGTTGAGATCCTGGAAGAAAGAAGTTTTTGAAGGATCTACACCAGTGTTGCTTGGAGGAACTGCAACATTAATTAGTGCAACAAGACCAACATGGGCAAGAGCACCAACTTTGTATTTTGCAACCTCTTCACTGACTTCTTTAAGATCACTTTTCATAAAAATTAGCTCAACCGAGGTTTGTTTTTTTTAGGGTTTTATTATGCTTTTAGGGTTTGGTTTTGGGTCGTGGTTTAGGGTTTAGAGTTTAGGGTTTGGGTTTAGGTTTTAGTTTAGTTTAGGGCTTTAGGATTTAGGATTTAGGGTTTATTTTAGGATTATTTAGTTTTTTTTTAAATTAAGTAAATCGGCAGGTTTAGGTTTATTTATTTTATTAACTTTATTTTTTATTTATTTTAGTTTATATTATTTTTTTTAATTTAGGTTTATTTTTTATTTTTATTTAGTTTAGTTTTTTTTATTTTAGGTGTATTTATTTTAGTTTGTATTTTATCTTTTTTATTTTTTTTATTTTTATTTTTTTAGGTTTAGGTTTTTTATTTTATTTTATAGGTTTAAGTTTTAGGTTTATTTTAGTTTATTTTATTTTATTTAGTTTTAGGTTTAGGTTTAGTTTATTTTATTTTAGGTTTAGGTTTATTTTATTTAGTTTAGTTTATTTATAGGTTTAGGTTCATTTTATATTTACTTTAGTTTAGTTTTTTAATTTAGGGTTTAGGTTTTAATTTTTATTATTTTTAAGTTTATTTTTTAGATTTAGGCTTTTATTTACTTTTCATTTTATTTTATTTTAGGCTTATTTTATTTTATTTTATGTTTAGTTTTTATTTTATTTAGGTTTTTTATTCATAGGTTAATTTTATTTGTTATTTTAGTTTAGGTTTTATTTATTTTATTATAGTTTATTTTATTTTATATTTAATTTTATTTTAGGTTTAGGTTTAGGTTTTGTTTCAATTTTTATTTTTTATTTAGGTTTATGTTTTTTATTTATTTTATTTTTAGGTTTTATTTAGTTTAGGTTTAGGTTTTTAGGTTTTAGTGTTTAAGGTTTAGGGTTTAGGGTTTAGGGTTTTAGGGTTTAGGGTTTAGTGTTTATTATTAGGGTTTAGGGTTTAAGGTTTAGGGTTTAGAGTTTAGGCTTTAGGGTTTTGGGTTTTGGGTTTAATGTTTAAGGGTTTTTTAACCAAAAGGAAATAATTCCTCTGAAAATTGGGTACAAGAAGACCATATTAGAGACTAAACTATAAAAAAAATACTACTGCTTAAATGAATGACAGGAAAATCCTGAAAAGTTTAGTCCCTAAACTAATACATCAAAGAGCAATAAAGAAAAAAATAAAGACAAAACTAAAAAAAGTGAAGCAAAAGATAGCAAAGGGGAAGAATCCATAGAGCTCCAAAAGAACCTCCAAAGAGATGAAGATGTAAGGCATGGGGAAGAATTTGAAAATGATTCAGTATTATTATAAAAGGCATGGGGATTAGCATAAGCTATCAATTTCAAATAAGAGCATTTAGAATCATCCATAGCATTAGATAAAGGAAAATCAGAAATAGTATGCATTTCATAATCATAAGTGAAAGAAGGAGAAAAAACAACTTTATTAAGATGACAATTATCAATATTTTCACCTTCCAACAAAATCTAAAGAGTATCATCTCTATCTTCATTCTTAAAAGAAGCAAGAGAAGTAGAATCCATATTTTTAGTACAATATTCATGTAAGAGATTAAAATAAGATCCAAATCCCTTAGAAACATATAGCATATTACCAAAATTCTAAACATAATTACTAGCCATAGAAAAACTATCATTTTGAATCGAAATAGAACTATTCATAATGAGAGAATTGTCATAGGTATCTAAATATTATTTTTTAAAAGAAGGATCACAAACATTAACATGATTGTTAGGACCATATGTTAAAATATCAAAAATAAGAACATTTATTTCACCACCATTTTTAGTCAAAGAAGGCAAAGAAATAGTCTCTTTCCCATGTTCTAAAGCAGACATAGGAGAAAGAGAAACAACATCCAACTAATTGGATGAAATGGTGTTAGCATCAATAATATTTGAACCATCATCATGAAAGGACTTATGCACAACATTCAAACCATTAGAATCATTAACCACAGACTCTAAAGTCTTCCCTTTAACAAAATCATCAAAAGAGACACTTAGAGCATGATTATTAGTTAAAACTTTTTCAGAAACATCATAATACCTTTTAGACAAATCATTAATAAGCAAAACTTTTCCGAAGATTCAAAATTTGTTTTACAAAACATCAAAATTTTGAAAAGCAGATTTTCCTTTATTCAACTTGAGAGAATCATTAGTTTTTCAACAATTGAATTCTTACTAGTGATTTACTTTCTAAAAGAGGGAGGAGCAATAAAGCATTCAAAAATTTCATGCCCATGAATCTTACAATGATTATAAAAAATGGGAAAGTTCTCAAAAATAACTTTCTAAAAATAACAGCATTTCATCGAACCCAACCAACTTTAATTCAGATATCTTTTAGTAATATCAATCTCTATAAGAATTCTAGCAACATATGGTCTAGAAGAAGCAGTTGTTGCTTGATCAACTTGCAAAGGTTGACCAAAAATCAACCCAATAGCATAAAGAATATGATGATTAAATAGATGAATCCTTAAGTCAGGTAATGGGAACAATAGGCGACTCTTCATTAACATCCAACATAGGCATCCACTTTAGAATATGCATTTGACAATTAAAAACATAGTAAGAATGCCTAGATAAAATTCTTTTATAATCAAGGTCATTAGAAAGTTTAATCAGAACATGCCTTGCATCAATTAGCCTAATGAAAAAAAGAACTAGACAAATTTAAGCTATTAAAAAAAGAATGAATATCTTCCTTCTCTGGTCATTTAAATGAAAACTTTCCAATCAAAGAAAACGTAAAAGACTCAGCTAATCTTTCAATACTCTCATCTAAAACTATAATTGTTGGAGTACCTTTAATAGTTGTATGAAGCAAATTCAATGGAGGCTCGGTGGAGGAATTCTTACCAGCTAAAGCCTCTTTGAAAGATTTTGTAACAAAAGTAATTTAGATGTAGGATTACCCAAAAAATCTATTGCCCTGGCAAGATCCATCGACACATGGGATTTATCGCATGGATTTGAAAAAGTCAGTGCCATGAGTCACAATGCCGTGATAAGAATAGGTCAAGATTGGCCCAAGGCCGACAATCTATAGGGAATCCAAGAGAGAAAGTGCTCGAAAACACACCAAGAATGTGAGGGATCCTGAAATCTCCCAATAATAGGGTTTAGGTTTTAGGTTTAATGTTTATTAGTTATTATTAGGTTTTATTAGTTTTAGGTTATTATTAGTTTATTATTTGTTAGTTTAGTTTAGTTTTATTTAGGTTTAATGTTTAGTTTAGTTGGTTTAGTTTTAGTTCGGTTGTTAGTTTAGTTTTATTAGTTTTAGTTATAGTTATTATTATTTTAGGTTAATTTAGGGTTTAGGTTTAGTTTATTAGTTTATTTATTTAGTTTATTTAGTTAGTTTGTTCATGGGGTTTAGTTTTGTTTTAGTTTATTTATTAGTTATTATTTAGTTTATTATTGGTTAGTTAGTTATTTATTTAGTTTAGTTATTACTAGTTTATGGTTTTATGAGTATTTAGGTTTTATTTAGTTTTAATTAGTGGTTTAGTTTTAATAGTTTAGTTTTGTTAGATTATTTATTAGTTTATTCATTTAGTTTATTAGTTTTATTAGTTTAGTTATGGGATTAGGTTTGTTAGTTTATTATTATTAGTTTTTTAGTTTAGTTTATGTTTAGATTTTAATTTGTTATTTATTATTTATTTATTATTATTAGTTTAGTTAGTTGGTTTATTATTAGTTTTGTTTTAGTTTAGTTTTTTCTTTAGTTTATTATTATTATTGGTTTATGTTTATTATTATTAGTTTTATTATTATTTAGTTTATTTATTTAGTTAGGGTTTAGGGTTTAGTTATTTAGTTATTTATTAGTTAGTTTATTATTTGTTTCATTATTATTAGTTTATTAGTTTAGTTAGTTAGTTATTAGTTATTATTATTATTATTCCTAATTTTTTTTAGTTATTATAGTTAGTTTTATTATTATTATTATTAGTTTAGTTAGTTGTTATTAGTTATTATTATTATTGCTAGTTTTATTACTTTAGTTATTGATAACTAGTTTTATTATTATATTATTATTAGTTTATTTATTAAATTTATTAGTTTAGTTATTTAGTTAGTTTTGTTTTATTTAGTTATTAATTTATTAATTATTATTTAGTTATTATTAAATTTTTTAGTTATGTGTTTTATTATTAGTTCATTATTAGTTATTAGTTAGTTTATTAGGTTTAGTTATTATTATGTTTATTTATTAGTTAGTTTTTTCATGGTTTATTAGTTTAGATTTAGGGTTTTAGTTTTAGTTTATTTAGTAAGTTATTAGTATTATTAGTTTAGTTTTAGTGTATTATTTAGGTTTAGTTTTTATTAATTTTTGTTTATTATTTATTATATTAGTTTTGGTTTATTTATTAGTTATTAATTTTATTTAGTTTATTATTGATTTATTTATTAGGTTTATTAGTTAGTTATTAGTTAATTTTAGTTTAGTTTTATTTTTAGTTTATTAGTTTTTTTAGTTATTGTTTAATTATTATTATTAGTTTTATTAGTTTAGTTATTAATTATTTTACTTTTGTTTATCTTGTTATTAGTAGTTTTATTAATCTAGGTTTAGGGGTTTAGTGTTTAGTTTATTTAGTTGTTATTATGATTATAATTAGTTTTAGTTATTATTATTATTAGTTTATTAGTTTTACTTAGTTTAGTTATTAGTTATTTATTTAGTTAGTTTAGTTATTATTAATTTATTATTTTAAGTTAGTTATTATTAGTTTTATTAGTTAATTTTTATTTAGTTTATTATTATTTATTTGTTTAGTTAGTTTAGTTTTAGTTATTTATTATTTGATTTATTATTATTATTAGCTTTGTTTAGTTAGTATTTATGTTATTAGGTTTTATTATTATTTAGTGTTTTTTAGGTATTATTATTTTTTAGTATAGTTTATTTATTATTATTATTTATTAGTTTATTAGTTTAGTTAGTTTTATTAGTTTTTTATTGCTAGTTAGTTTCTTAGGTTTGTTTATTATTATTAGATTTAGTATATTTATTTAGGTTTTATTAATTATTTAGTTTATTATTAGTTTACATTATTATTATTATTATTATTAGTTTAGTTATTGCTTTATTTAGTTTAATTTATTATTACTTTATTAGTTTAGTGTTAGTTGTTATTAGTTATTTAGTTTTAGTTTATTAATTTTTTTAGTTTTATTATTAGTTTTAGTTATTATTATTTAGTTAGTTTATTATTAGGTTTAGTTAGTTTATTAGTTTATTAGTTTAGTTTAGTTATTAGTTTTAGTTATTAATTAGTTATTATTTTTAGTTATTTATTAATTATTTAGTTAGTTTATTATTAGTTTAGTTTTAGTTATTTATTAGTTAGTTGGAATTAGTTTTTATTAGTTTTTATTTATTAGGTTAGTAAATGTTTAAAGTTTAGGTTTATTAATTAGTTATTATTATGAATTAGTTATTTATTAATTTAGTTTAGTTATTAATTTAGTTTTAGTTAATTATTTAGGTTTAGTTTATTAGTTTTATTAGTTTAGTTTATTTTAGTTAGTTTATTAGTGGGGTTCTTTTATTTATATTTAATTTAATTATTAATTTGTTAATTAGTTTAATTAGTTTTTGTTATTATTTGTTTATTAGTTTTTTAGTTATTATTTCATTTGTTTAGTTTAGTTAGTTTTATTAGTTTTTGTTTTAGTTTATTATTAGTTTTTGTTTATTATTAGTTTATTAATTTTAGTTTATCATTTATTAGTTTAATTTTATTATTTATTAGTTTTAGTTTTAGTTAGTTTAGTTTAGTATTTTATTAGTTTATTTATTGGGTTTAGGGTTTAAGGTTTAGGGTTTAGGTTTAGGGGGGTTGTAGGTTTAGTGTTTAAAGATTAGGGTTAGTTTTAAGGTCTAGCAATTAGGGTTAGGGTTTTTGAATTTTTTTATTTTTTATTATTTTTTAGGATTTAGGGTTTAGGGTTCAGCTTTTAATTTGGGCTTTAGGGTTTTTGGTTTTTTTAATAGAGAATAAATTCATATTCAACATTTCTTCTTTTTGATTTCATCAATCAAGTAACACACCAAGTTCTCAAAGACACAAGCAACGACATAGATATAAAATGACCAGGCATAGAGCAAATCAAATGCCCTAGAAAACTAGAATTGTCTCTACTATAAAGACATAGTTCCATAAGCAGTAGATCGGATCAGTCGTTCTTCAATTTCCCTAGTTCCCATCAGAACTACCTCAGCCTCTCGAGTGGTGGCATCCGCCATCATATATACAATCTTTCCCTCCACCACCATCACGGTTATAACCTCTATCGCTCCTCTTACCTCCATAACCACCATTGCTCTAACCAACACCATCATATCCACCAGCACCTCCAGATCCCCCCCCACCACTATGATAATCGCCATCTCCATCTTCTCCTCCACCGCCAGATCTACACTGAGCCTAGCTAATGGTGATGTTCCTACTGTCAAGGTTCTACCCATTCTTAGGATTTAGGGTTAGGTTTAAATTTATTAGGTTTATTTTTTTAATTTATTTAGATACTTTAAGTTTAAGTTTAGGGTTTCAATTTTAGGGTTTAGGGTTTGGGGTTTAGGGTTTAGGGTTTATGGTTAGGGTTTAGGGTTTACATGCATTTAGGGTTTAGTTTTATGTTTGGGTTTAGGTTTAGGGTTTAGGGAGGCTTAGGGTTTAGTTAGTTTAGGTTTAAGGTTTAAGTTTTAGGGTTATGGTTTAGGGTTTAGGATTTAGAGTTTATGGTTTAAAGTTTAAAGTTTAGGGTTTAAGGTTTTTTAGGGTTTAGGGTTCAGAGTTTAGGGTTTCGGGTTTAAGATTTATGGTTTAGGGGTTTTTTTAATTAAGTAAATTGGTAGGTTTAGGTTTATTTAGTTTATTTTTTATTTATTTTAGTTTATTTTATTTTATTTATTAGGTTTATTTTTTATTTTTATTTAGTTTAGCTTATATATTTTAGGTTTATTTATTTTAGTTCATTTTTAGGTTTAGGTTTATGTTGATTTATTGAGTTTTATTTTATTTTAATTTTAAGTTTAGATTTTATTTTTTTATTTTAGGTTTAGTTGGTTTTATTTTATTTTTTAGGTTTACTGTATTTTAGGTTTATTTTAAGATTTATTATTTATTATGTCTATTTTAGTTGAGATTTTTATTTTATTTTAGGTTTAGGTTTTATTTTTATTTTAGGTTTACATTTAGGTTTTTATTTTAGTTTTTTAGCTTTCGGTTTGTGGTTTTAATTTTAGGTTTATTTTTAAGTTTTATTTTTTAGTTTAGGTTTAGGTTTATTTTTAATTTATTTTTTTAATTTAGCTTAGGTTTAGGTTTAGGTTGTAATTATTTTAGTTTATTTTATTTTAGTTTAGGTTTAGGTTTACTTTATTTTCATTTTAGGTTAAATTTTTTTTAGTTTAGGGTTTAAATTTTATTTTTTTATTTATTTATAGGTTTATTTTTTAGGTTTAGGTTTTTTATTTATTTTGTATTTTATTTTATTTCATCTTTGTTTTGTTTTTAGTTTACTTTTAGTTTTTATTTTATTTATGTTTTTAATTATTAGGTATATTTTATTTCATAGTTTAGTTTATGTTTTTATTTATTTTATTTTAGTTTATTTTTATTTTTTACTTTCTTTTATTTTTAGGTTTAAGTTTAGGTTTTTATTTTATTTAGGTTTAAGTTTATGTTTTTTATTTTATTATTATGTTTTATTTAAAAATTTAAGTTTTTAGGATTTTAGGTTTAAGTTTAGGTTTTGGGGTTTTATGGTTTAGGGTTAACATTTAGTTTATTTTAGGTTTAAGTTTAGGTTTTGTTTATTTAGGATTTAGGATTTTAGGGTTTAGGGTTTAGGGTTTATGGTTTAAAGTTTAAAGTTTAGAGTTTAGGGTTTATGGTTTAGGGTTTAGGGTTTAAGGTTTAGGGTTTAAGGTTTAGTGCTTAGGGTTTAGGGCATTTAGGGATTGGGGTTTAAGGTTTAGGGTCTATGGTTTAGGGTTTAGGTTTAGGGTTTAGGGTTTAGATTTTAAGTTTAGGGTTTAAGTTTTCATTTAGGTTTTAGGGTTTTGGGTTTATGGTTTAGGGTTTAAGGTTTTTTTTAATAGAAAACAAATTCAGATTCAGCAATTTTTCTTTTTGATTTCATCAACCATATAGCACCCCAAGTTTTTTAAGACATAAGCGACGATAAAGATAAAAAATGAGCACTAATTGAGCAAATAAAAAACCCTAGATAGCTAGATCCATCTCTACTATAAAGACAAAGTTTAATATGCAACAGATAGGATCGATCATTCTTTAGTTTCTCTAGTTCCCATTAGAACCACCCCGGCCACTCGAGTAGTAGGATCCACCATCATATCTCTGATCTCTCCCTCCACCACCATCACGATAGTAACCTCCATCGCTCCTCCTACCTCCATAACCACCATTTCTTTGACCTCTACCTCCATATTGACCAGCACCTCTAGATTCCACACCACAACTCTGATAATCGCCGTATCTGCCTTTGTCTCCACCGTTAGTTCTAGACTGAGCCTAGTTGATGGTGATGCTCCTGCCATCAAGGTTTTGCCAATTCATTGGGTTTAGGTTTAGGTTTTGGTTTTTTAGGTTTTAAGGGTTAGGTTTATTTTTAAATTTATTTAGTTACTTTAGGTTTAGGTTTAGGGTTTGGGGCTTAGGGTTTAGGGTTTAGGATTTTGGGTTTAGGGTTTAGGTTTTAAGGTTTAAGATTTAGGGTTTTAAGGTTTATCCTTTTAGGGTTTAAAGTTTAGGGTTAGAGTTTAGGGTTTAGGGTTTATAGTTTAGTGTTTAGGCTTTAGGGTTTAAGGTTTTTTATTTAATATAAGGCATAGTGGTAACAAGATTTAGTGATTTTGGTTTAAGGATTAGACTTTAGGGTTTAGGATTGGGATGTTTAAATTTGATAGGTTCTGAGGTTTTTAGGGTTAGGAGTTAAGGACAGATTAGAGAGATAGTGGGTGGTTAAGGAGGAGTTTAGGTAAGATTATTGATGGATTTAATTAGTAGTTGGTTTTAGGTTTAGTTTAGGTCTTTTAGGGTTTTGGAGGTTTAGCATTTGGGGTTTAGGGTTAGGGTAAGGTTTATAGGGTTTGGAGGATTAGGTTAATAGTTTAGGGAGGGTTTCTTATTTATTTTATTTTTAGTTTAGGTTTAGGGTTCAAGTTTAGTTTAGGTTTATTTTAAAATAAGAAAGTAGTTTTATTTTATTTTAGTTTATTTTGGGTTCTTTTTAAAAAAATTAAGAAAAAGGTTTAGCTTTATTTTGTTTATTTTTTTTATTTATTTAGTTTATTTTATTTTTATTTTATTTAGTTTTATTTTATTTAGTTTAGTTTATTTTTATTTAGTTTTTTATTTTTTATTTTTCGGTTTAGGTTTAGGTTTATGTTTATTTTTTAGTTTAAGTTTAGGTTTTTATTTTATTTTTTTTAGGTTTAGGTTTTAGTTTTTTATTTTAGGTTTGTTTTTATTTTTTATTTTTTATTTTTTATTTTTTAGTTTAGGTTTAGGTTTATTTTTAGGTTGTTTATTTTATTTAGGGTTTTGGTTTAGTTTATTTTAAGTTTAGGTTTAGCTTTTATTTATTTTAGTTTAGTTTGTTTTTTAGCTTTATTTATTCTTGTTTAGTTTGTTTTTAAATTTTATTTATTTTAGTTTATTTTATTTTTTTTAGTTTAGGTTTAGGTTTAGGTTTAGTTTATTTTAGGCATCGGTTTAAGTTTTATTTATTTTAGTTTAGTTTATTTTAGTTTAGGTTTAGGTTAATTTCATTTTGTTTATTTTAATTATTATTTTTAATTAAGTAAACCAGTAGATTTAGGTTTATTTTGTTTATTTTATTTTTTTATTTAGGTTTATTTTTTATATTTATTTAGTTTAATTTATTTAGTGTAGATTTATTTATTATAGTTATGGTTTTTTATTTTAGTTTATTTTTAGGTTTAGGTTTATGTTTAGGTTTATTTTTTAGTTGAGTTTTTTTTTTAGATTTAGGTTCACTTTTATTTTAGGTTTGGAGGTTTTATTTTATTTTGTAGTTTGATTTTCGTTTGTATTTTAGGTTTGTTTTGTTTAGGTTTAGGTTTAGGTTTAAACCTTTATTTTTTAGTTTAATTTAATTTATTTAGTTTAGGGTTTAGGTTTAGTTTATTTTTTATTTATGTTTAGTTTCTTTTAGTTTTGGTTTAAGTTTATTTTATTTTATTTTTTTACGTTTAAGTTTTTTTAGTTTCAGGTTTATGTTTTAATTTTTATTTATTTTTTGGTTTTATTTTTAGATTTATTTTTTAGGTTTGGGTTTTTATTTAGTTCTTCTTTTATTTTATTTTAAGTGTATTTTATTTTTATTTTACTTTTAGTTATTATTTTATTCAGGTTTTTGGTTTTTAGGTTTATTTTCTTTTTTAGTTTAGTCTAGGTTTTTATTAATTTTATTTCAGTCTAGTTTTAATTTTTTTTTAGGTTTAGGTTAAGGTTTAGGGTTTAGGTTTTAGTTAAGGTTTTAATTTTATTTTATTTTATTTTTGTTTAGGTTATTTATTTATTTTATATATTGGTTTTATTTAGTTTAGGTTTAGGTTTTTAGGCTTTTAGGCAATAAAAATAAAAGTACAGTAAAGTAAAGAGAGACAATAGGCACATAATTTTTACGTGGTCAAAATTGACCAACGTCCACGCTTAGCCACCCCTGACTAAGAATCAACTAAATTAAAAATAACTTATTAATAGTACTCTTCTATAACGGGGCGAGTACAACCCCTACAACAATATGTACTCTCTTACAAAGGAGCGAGTACAACCCCAATATAAATTTTCCAGCACCGAAAGAAAAATACAAAATAATAAATTTTGATAAAATAAATCTACCAAGCTATCCAATTCAAAAAGTGATCTCATTACTTATAAGTGATCACTTTAAAATTTAAAATTTTGGCAAGATAAAATGCTCACTAAATATTGATAAGAAATAATAAAATAAAAATATTAAAGTGATCTTACTATGATGTTTATTTTATTATAATTTGTAGACTAATATAAAAATGATTTCAAAATAAATTAACAATATTCTTTTGCACAATAAAATAAATTTCAGCAAGGAATAATTTATTTTATTTTAACCAAAAAGATGCTTTCAAATAATGCAAATGATCATAAAATACTTAAATAAAATTAGTATATGATAGATCTAAGTAGGCTAGTAAGCTTTTAATTAAAAAGAGAGATCTAGCAAATATGAAAATAATTTCAGCACAATAATTTAATTTAAAATGCTTAAAATATACTTCTAAAATAGATATAAGAATAAATGATCTTTCAAAATAAGACTAATGAAGAAATATTTCAAGAAACCAAAAGAAATTTGTAGAAGATAAAAATTTCAACAAGTTGAAAAAATCTATCACAAGAGTTTTCACAAAAAAATGATTGAAGAAACTTTGAGGTGAAAAACTTTGACTTTGATGTCCAAAGACTAATCCAAAAAAAAATATAAATTTGAAAGAATAAATAGATGGTGAAAATAGTATGAACAACCAAAAAATAATTAAGATCAAGAAAACAAACTCAAGTAATTTGAGAAAGCTTAGTTGAATTGAATATGTTGAAGCTTCCAAACCAAGGATTTGATCTTGCAATATTTGGAGAACACTTGGAGGAAAATCTAGGAAATTTTCTCTTAGATTTGGGAGGGATTTTGAATTTGAATGAGGAATGCTTTCAAAGAGAGTGATGGCTATTTATAAGTAAGAAGGTCATTTTGAATTATTTCAAAAATATATTATTCTAACATGGTTTTATCATAAATTAATATTTAAAAAAATATAATTTATATTAAATAAATGTTAAACTAAAATAGCCAAAAAAAATTCAGCTATTCACATGGGCAAGTCAAAAATAATAAAATATGGCTCTTAATATATTCAAAGCATGTAGCATGCATTCATTATTAAAATCAGCTAATGTTTGTAAAGTCATAATAAATTCAATTTTAGTAAAACCTGGGTCATGTAACATATCCATTTAAAGGAAAACAATCCAAGGAATCCGTTGGAGATGAAATCAGATTAAATTCTTTGATTATAAAATGACAAGCTAAAATACTAAATTCAACATATTTTTGTTAATTTTGAAATATGACATTTAAATATTATGATATAATTTATATGTAATCATACATGTGTTAGTTATCATATAACCTTAAAATTAAATTAAAATATTTAATTATATTAAGTATATAAACCACTTAATAATCATAATTTATTATCATTTCTTATTTGACAATTCAAATGTTATGTATGAAACATATAATTGAATGTTAATTTGATAGAGATTTATATAAATTAGCCTGATTATCATTATTTCAAATAAATAAAAATAGTAAGTTAAGTTGTGAGCAAATTGATTCAAAATGAACTCATATGAATTTCTAAGATAGTTATAAATGCATATAACCTAAAATATATCTTTAGCTTCACATTATCCATTTTGATCTTTGATTCCTCTTGCAACTTCTCAAACATATTATGAGATGTATATATGTAATTAGCAATTAATATATGTGAAACACATAAAACATACATTAGAACATCCAAGCATTTGTTTATTATTATCAAAATTGATTGGATTGAACATGAGGCTCATTAAGCCAACATGAACCCCAAACCCTAAACCTAAAGTTACTAAATAAATTAAAAAATAAACTTAAACCCTAAAACTTAATAAAGCTAAACCAAAACCTAATCCAAAAGAATGGGTAGAACCTTCACGGTAAGAAAATCACCATCAACTAGGCTCGGCCTAGATAGGAGGTGGTGAGGCAAGGATTATATCATAGTGGTGGTGGGGATCGGAGGCCGGTGGATATGGAGGTGGTGAGTAGTGGCAGGGATGGGTGCAAATGTTATTACACATGGTGATGGATGGAGAGATTGGGGATATAATGGTGGATCCCACTACTGAAAGTTGGTTCTAATGGGAACTGGAGAAACTACAAAATGGTCGATCTGATCTGTTGCTTATGGAACTATGCCTTTACAGTAGAGATGGTTCTAGTTATCTAGGGTTTTCTTATTAGCTCTATGCGTGCTCATTTTTTATCTATGTCGTTGTTTATGTCTTAGAGAACTTGGTGTGTTACTTGGTTGATGAAATCGAAAAGAATAATTGTTGAATCTAAATTTGTTCTCTATTAAAAATAACCAAAAACCCAAAACTAACCCTAAACCCTAAACCCTAGAAAGATAAAAACCTAATCCCTAAAAAGATAAAAACCTAAACCTCAACTAAATAAAACCTAAAAATAAAAAATATATAAAAACCTAAACCAAAATAAATAAAAATAAAATAAAATAAAAACATAAACTTAAACCTAAACCTAAACTTAAACCTAAACATAAAAAGAAAATAAAAAAATTAAAAACTTAACTAAAGGATAATAAAAAAAACCTAAACTAAACTAAAAGATAAAAAACATAAATAAAATAAAAAAATAAACCTAAAATAAAATAATAGAATTAACCTAAATAAAATAAAATAAAACTAAATAAAAAACTTAAATCTAGATAATAAACCTAAAAAATAACACCTAAAATAAATAAAAAAATGAAATCTAAACTCTAAACTAAATAAAATAAAACTAAACCAAAAATAAAATAAATAAACCTAAACCTAAACTAAAATAAGTTAAACAAAATAAAAACCTAAACCTAAACCTAAATAAACTAAACCTAAACCTAAACTAAATAAAATAAATTAAAAAAATAAATCTAAACCTAAACTAAAATAAAACCTAAAATAAACCTAAAATAAAACCTAAAACCTAAACCTAAAAAAAAAAATAAAATAAAAAAAACCTAAACCTAAAAAAAAAATAAAACCTAAACCAAAAAATAAAATAAATATAAACTACTAAAAAGAAACATAAACCTAAACCTAAACCTAAAAAATAAACTAAAATAAAAAACATAAACTAAAACAAATAAACTTAAAATAAATAAGCTAAATTAAATAAAACTAAAAAACATAAATCAAAATAAAAAATAAAAACTAAATAAACTTAAACCTAAAAAGTACTTAAATAAAATAAAATAAAAAATAAACACTAACCTAAACCCTAAACCCTAAACCTTAAAACCTAAAACTATATCAAACCCTAAATCCTAAAGCCTAAACCCTAAAAAAAAATATAAAAATAATAAACCTTAAAAATAAAATAAATAAACTTAAACCTAAAACTAAACCAAAACTAAATAAAATAAAATATATTAACTAAAATAAATAAACTAAACAAAAATAATAAAACCAAAATTAAAATTAAATAAACTAAATAAAATTAAAAACTTAAAAAAATAAATAAACTAAATAAAATAAAAAACTAAATATAAAAATAAATTTAGAAAATAAATAAACCTAAACTAAAAAATATAATAAATAAAATAAACTAAATAAAAATAAAATAAAATAAATAATAAATAATAAATAAAAACTAAACCTAAACTAAATGAATAAAATAAACCAAAAATAAAAAAATAAACTTAAACCTAAACCTAAACCTAAACCTAAACTAAAATAAAATAAACTAAAAAATAAAAATAAAAAAAACCTAAATAAAAATAAACTAAATAAATTAAAAATAAATTAAAAACCTAAACCTAAACCTAAAATAAACCTAAATGAAACTAAATAAATAAAGAAATAAACTTAGACCTAAACTAAAATAAAATATAATAAAATAAACTAAACTAAATAAATAAACCTAAAATAAAATAAATGAAAATAAAATAAAATAAATAAACTAAATAAACATAAATAAACTAAATTAAACTAAATAAACCTAAATAAACTAAACTAAATAAACAACCTAAACTAAATAAAAATAAACTAAAATTAAATAAACGTAAATATATAAATAAACTAAAATAAACTAAATATACCTAAATAAAAAATAAAATAAACTAAATAAAAAATAAAATAAAATAAAATAAAAAAAAATAAAATAAACTAAACTAAACTAAACTAAATAAAGGAAACTAAAGAAAATAAATAAATAAAATAAAAATAAATAAATAAACTAAATAAACTAAATAGATAAACTAAACTAAACTAAATAAACTAACTGAAAAAATAATAAAAATAAACCTAAACCTAAACATAAATAAACTAAAAAACAAAATAAACTACACAAAACCTAAGAAAAAACTAAATAAACCTAAACCTAAACATAAAGCTAAAACCTAAACTAAACTAAATAAACCTAAACCTAAACTATAATTAAATAAATAAAAATAAACAAAAAAAATAAAGAAACTACGTAAACTAAATAAATCCTAAATAAACCTAAAAATACAATAAACGTAAATAAAGTAAAATAAACCTAAACTTAAAAATAAAACCTAAACCTAAAATAAATTAAATAAACTAAACTAAAATAAATAAATAAAAAGTAAAAATAAAATTAATGTAAAATAAAAACAAGAAAAAAATACCTAAATTAAAAAATAAAATAAACTAATAAACTTAAACCTAAACCTAAAATAAATTAACTAAATAAAATAAAATACTAAATAAAAATAAACCTAAAAACCTAAATAAAAATAAAAATATAAATAAACGAAACTAAACTAAATTAACCAAAACCAAACTAAAATAAACCTAAAATAAAAATAAATTTAAAAAATAAAACCTACAAGGTAAATAAACTAAAATAAAAATAAAATAAATCAATAATATAAAATAAAAATAAACTAAAATAAATAAACAAACCTAAACCTAAACTAAATAAATAAAATAAACCTAAAATAATATAAAATAAACCTAAATAAATAAAATAAACTAAATTAAAAATAAAATAAATAAAAATAATAACCCTAAACCAAAACCTAAACTAAACTAAATAAGAAAACTTTAAAATAAAACTAAATAAAGTAAATAAAAATAAACTAAATTAACCAAACTAACCTAAATAAATAAAAATACATAAAAGAAAACAAACTAAGAAATAAATAAATAAACCCTAAAACTAAAAATAAATAAAATAAGATAAAAATAAAATAAAATATAAAATAAATTAATTAATTAAAATAAACGAAATAAAAAGATAAACCTAAACAAAATCAAACCTAAAAAATAAAATATAATAAAACTAATAAACTAAACTAAATAAATAAACCTAAACTTAAAGCTAAATAAACTAAAATAAAATAATATAAAAAATAAATAAATAAATAAAAATCAGATATACAAAATACAAATAAACTAAAACTAAACTAAATGAACCCTAAAATAAATAAAATAAACAAAAATTTAAAAAATCCCAAACCTAAATAAACTAAACTAAAATAAATAAGCTAAACTAAAACCTAAACCTAAAAAAAAAAATAAACTAAATAATCCAAAATAAATAAAGTAAAAATAAAATAAGCTAAGCTAAAATAAAATAAACCAAAAATAAACTAAACGAAACTAAATAAATAAACCTAAAGCTAAACCTAAAAATAAAAATATTATAATAATAAGCCTAAACTTAAAGATAAAATAATATAAAAATAAACCTAAACCTAAAATAAAAAAAAAATAAGCTCTATAATAAAAAAATAAAACCCTAAACTCTAAACCCTAAACCCTAAGCTAACCCTAAACCCTAAACCCTACACCCTAAACCTTAAACATTAACCCTAACCCTAAACCCTAAACCCTAAACCCTAACACCTAAACCCTAAACCCTAAACTAACCCTAAACCATAAACCCTAAAAGCTAAAAACCCTAAACTCCAAAGCTTAAACCCTAAACCCTAAACTAACCATTAATCCTAAGCTAACCCTATACCCTAAACCCTGAAAAGCCAAAACCATAAAGCTTAAGCACTAAACCTTAAAACCTAAACCATAAACCCTAACCGTAAACCCTAAACCCTAAACCCTAAAACCCTAAACCATAAACCTAAACATATAAAATAAAATTAAATAAAAACATAAACCTTAACCTAAAAAGAAAATAAAATAAAAAATAAAACTAAAATAAAATAAAATAAATGAAAACCTAAATTAAACTAAAAAAATAAAAAAGATTAAATAAAATAAAAACTAAACCTAAAATAAAAATAAAATAAACCTAAAATAAAACTAAATAAAAACCTAAACCAAAAAAATAAACCTAAAAATAAATAAAAAATAAAACCTAGAGTCTAAACTTAAAAAAAAAACTTGAACTTAAAATAAAAATAAAATAAACCTAAACTAAGATAAAGTAAACTAAAATAAATAAAACCTAAACTTGAACCTAAAGTAAACTAAATCTAAACCTAAACCTAAACTAAATAAAATAAAATACAATAAAAATAAACCTAAACCTAAAATAAAAAATAATACCTAAAAAGAAACTTAAAATAAAAACCTAAAAGCTAAACCTAAAAAAAAATAAAATAAAAACCTAAACTTAAACCTAAAAATAAAAAATAAAACTTAAACCTAAAAAAATAAAATAAAAATAAAACTAAACTAAAAAATTAACCTAAACCTAAACCTCAACCTACTAAATAAACTAAAATAATAAAACTTAGAATGAATAAACTAAACTAAATAAAATAAAAATTATCTTAAATAAAAATAAAAAATAAAATAAGCTAAAATAAATAAAAAATAAACTAAATAAACTAAGTAAACATAAACCTATCAGTTTACTTAATTTTAAAAAAATTAAAAATAAAAAAAATAAAAATAAAATAACCCTAAACCCTAAACCATAAACCCTACACCTAAAACCCTAAACCTTGAAATCTACAACCCTAAACCCCAAACCCTAAACCTTAAACCTTAAACCCTAAACCTTAAGCAATAAACCCTAAAAACCTAAAAACCTAAACCTAAACTAAATAAAACCTAAAAATAAAATAAAGAAAAAATTTAAACCTAAATAAAATAAAAAATAAAATAAAATAAAAACCTAAACTAAAACCTAAACATAAACCTAAACCTAACCTAAAAATATAATAAAATATAAAATAAAAACTAAACTAAAATAAAATAAATAAAATCCTAAACTAAACTAAAAAATAAAATAACCTAGAAATAAATAACCTAAATAAAAAAAACTAAACGTAAAAAAATAAAGCTAAAATAAAAACTAAATAAAAATCTAAACTTAAAAAATAAACCTAAAAATAAATAAAAAATAAAACTAAAACTTTAAACTAAGAAAACTAAACCCAAAAAAAAAAAAAAGAAACCAAAACCTAAACTAAAATAACTAAAGATAAAAGAAACCAAATAAGCTAAAATAAAACTAAATAAAATAAATAAAATAATAGAAACTAAATAAATTAAACTAAAAGATAAATAAAACCAACCTAAAAGCAAATAAAACCTAAAATAAAAATTTAAACTAAACTTGGATAAAGAAAATAAAAACCTAAACCTAAACCTAAAAATAAAAAATAAAACCTTAACCTAAAAAATTAAATAAGAATAAAAAAAACTGAAAAAATAAACGTAAGCCTAAATCTAAACCTAAAAGTAAAAAATAAAATAAACCTAAACTAAAATAAATAAACCTAAAATAAATAAACCTAAAATAAATAAACCAAACTAAATAAGAATAAATAATTAACCTAAAATAAAAATAAAATTGACCTAAATAAAAAAAAAAACTAAAATACATAATAAATAAACTAAATAAACCTAAACCTACTAGTTTACTAAGTTTTTTTTAAAATTGTAAACCCTACCCTAAAACCCCTAAACCCTAAACCCTAAATGCTAAAGCTTAAGACCCCAAAGCTTATACCTACACTTAAACCCTGCTAACCCTAAACCCTAAACCCATGGGTGGAACATCATCATCAATTGGGCTCATCTAGATCCGGGTGCAAAGGTGGATACAGCGGTTATCATAGTGGTGGTGGTGAGTGCTTGTGGATGTTGGTGGTGGTTGGATGGTGATAATGGAGGAGGAGTGATGGAGGTTACGATCTTTGGTGGTAAAGCAGAGATGGGATATGATGGATCCTCGATGGGAACTACAAAAACTAAATAATGGTTCATCTGATCTACTACTTACGGGACTATGTCTTTATAGTAGAGATGATTCTACTTATCTAGTGTTTTTAATTTGCTCTATTAGTACTCATATTTTATCTATGTCATCGCTTGTGTCTTAGAAAAACTTTATGAAATCGAATAGAAGAAATGTTGAATTTGATTTTATTCTCTATTAAAAGAAACCTTAAACCCTAAACCCAAAACTCTAAACAAAAAAAACTAAACTTAACCATAAACCCTAACCATAAACCTAAACCAACCCACAAACCCTAAACTACTAAACCTAAAATCCCTAAACCATAAACATTAAACCAAAACCCTAAACCATGACCCTAACCCTAACCCTAAACTTTGAATCTAAACCATAAACAAACCCAAACCCTAAACCTAAACCCTAAACCCTAAACCTATACCCTAAATCCTACCAAATCTAATCCCACCTCACCTAAACCCTAGCAGTAAACCCTAAATCTTAAAATAGCCCTAAACCCTAAACCTAAACTAACTCTAAACCCTAAACTTTATCTTAACCTAAAGCTTAAACTACAAAAATAAAGATATTATTAGGGTAAATCCAAAGAATGGATTAATCCAACATAGTTATGGTAGCTAAAAAAATGTCTTCAAGAGAATTTCCCTTGACTATTAGAGATTGGAATACCTAAACCCCTAAATCATATTATAATACCATATATTATAGTATAATGTATCATCATATATTTGAGCATGTAGTGATGTGTTTTTGGATGTTATAAGATGTTTTGAAATGTTTTAGTATATTAGGATATTATGCCCTATAGTCTATATTAATATAAATCATAAAAATATTGATTTAATAAATTAGATGATGAAATTTGTTAAATTTGAAGTGGGAATTAGTTGTAATACCAAAGGTGTGCTATGCCACTTGTAGTTAAGAAAGTAAGATTTTATGTTCAAAATAAATATTATATGTTGTAGCATAGTATAGCATCATATATCATAATATATTATTCTGTGCATCTTAAATTCTTTTAGTATTTTACAATCATGTAGTTGAGCCTAAACTAGCATTATTTAAAAAAAATGTAGATTTAGACTTTAAAATGGTGGAATTTGGCCAAATTCATAATAAGTAAAGCATGGCATCATAATATATTGTCTCAATTTAAAATATGTAAGTGATATGACTAAAATATATAGTTTCTTATTATTTAGACTAATTTTATGAATTTTATCTTAAGCAATCCCTTGTGATGTGATATGCAATATAATATAATATACTATGTTATAGTGTGTTATAATATAGGATGCCATAACATAGTGTAACATCATTCATTATAGCATACTATTGTGTGTTACTACTTGTTGTCTAGCATATTTAGTTTGTTATAGTATGATGTAGTAGAGTTTGTACTAGAATAATTCATAAAAAAAATTCATTTATAGGCTAAGATGATGGGATTTGGCCAAATTTAAGGTAAGCTTTAGGGAACATCATTGGGTTGTCATTTAATCAAAAGAATGGAATTTTACATCCAAAATAAATGTTCATTTTTCAACCAAATTTTATAAATTTTTTACTTAGAGAGATTCATTTTATGATGTAATGTAAGATAATATATTATATGAAAGCATATTAAAATATAATCTACATAACAATATAACTTCACATATATATGAATGTGGTGGTGTGTTACTAACTACTATTCTACATTTTAGTATGTTTTACTTGTTTGTACATTGGGTCAAAACTCACATAAATGTTAATTTGATGGTTGAGATGGAAGAATTTGGCCAAATTCATGGCACAAACCAAGAAGCAACACCAAAATTTTGCTATTTTGTACCATTTCTAATAGAAAAATAACAATTTTACATCCAAAATGAACATTATTCATATTTTGTGAAAATTTTGTTATTTGTTCCTTTTATGTGATTCTAATGAGATCTAACGTTAGACAATATATTATATTATGGTGTGTTAATTCCTGAACCCTAATATGTTTAGCATGATATTGTATAGTTAGTTTGAGCTTGCACCATCACAAATCATAAAATGTTGATTACAATGCTAAGATGATGTAATTTGAATGAATACATTATTAGGATTTTGGTTGAAGTACTAAAGGTGTGCATAAGAGAAGAAATAAGATTTGATGAGAATTCCATGTCAAGGACATGGAGGAGATCGGCTAGGAAATAACACATGAATTAGACATGACATGTGAGGGGTCTATGTCAAGGGCATAGAAGAAGAAAATCTGTTGAGGATAAGGTTTGAATTTGATTTGATTATATTATTTATGGAAAAAAGATTCACTGGGGATAAGAATCTATAATCCACTAGGGATTAAGATTAAATTAACTTTAATTTATTTTATTTGATTTGATGTGAAGGCACATCTACTAGATATATGGGCTCGAGTTTGCTAGGGATCGGGTATATGAACCTTCCATTAGGGAAGTAGGTTTGGGCTATCCACTGGGGATTTGGATTTGAGTTTGATTTCATTGATTTGTTTGGGGATGTATCCACTAGGAATAAGAGTTTGGTTGGATTTCTTTGATTTAACTCTACCAGGGGAGTTGGTTTAATTTGGCTCCACTAGGGAGGTTGGTTTTGAATTTGATTTGTTTGTTTGACTTGTTTATATATGATTTGGGGCTCCACTAAGGGGAAGGGTGTAATTTAACTCTCCTGGGAAAATTAGGTCAAGTTTAATTTAATCTGAGTTAATGTATGGACCTAGTCATTGTGCAATGGGCCCACTAAGAAGGGGCTATATTAGCCTTGACCTACCTTAGTTTTATAAATCCAAAGAAATAGTCTACTAGCTGCGGGGTAGAGCTAGCCAACATAAGGGGTTGCCTTTCAGAGTGTAACTGCTATGCTAGGAAGAAGGTGTAGCAGAATTATATCTTCCAAAGTGAGGAACAACCACTGGGGTGACACATTGGATGCCTTGATGACTACTAAGTGAATGGGTTGGGGACTTATATCAACTCAAAAGTAGTGGGATTAAATTTAATTTATTTGATATTTGTTTGGTTTAGTTTGATTTGAATTGAAGGCATATCCATTGGAGATGTGACGTCAAATTTCATATATTTAATTTATGGACTATGTTGGTGTGCGATGAGATGGGGCTATATCGGACTTGTCTATCTCATAAATCCAAAGGGATAGCTAGTCATGGGGTAAAGCTAGCACGAGGGGTTGCCTTTTGGTGTGCATACTTTGAAGAAGGTGTAGCACACTTCCATCTTCTAAGGGAATAGCCACTAGGGTGACCAATTGGTAGCACAACAAATAGAACTTCGACTTAGGGAGACTCGAGTGAATATCTTGGGGACTTATCAACTCTAGTGTCGCAATTCCTATGAGTTTTGACACTACCTTAAAAGATAGGATCCCTGCTTGTGAAAAGGTACTGCTAGGGGTGTCCTCCTAATCTACAAGTGAATATATATTTTGTTTATATATTAGCATGGACCATGTTGGTGTGCAAGGGACCACATTGAGAAGGGGCTATGTCAGCCTTGACCCATCTCAGATTTACTGGACCAAGTGAGAATCTATACATTCATAGGATAGATTCTCCAACCATAGGGGTGGTTACTAGGAAAGTGGTCTATAGTAACCGGGTAATGTATACTTCAATGACTTCTTGGAATGATGAGCTTGTAGAAAATTCTACCTTCTCATCAAGCCTGACTTTTCTTATGGGATTCTAGTCAGTTGACTCCAAGTCAATCTCAAGAGGTGAACTCAATTGATTAGAAGGATAATGTCGACCGAATCAAAAGGAAAAAATTGAAACTACTAGAGCCATTATTTTTATTTAGGAAGCTTTCAATAAGAATAAAATCAAGAGCACTAGAAGTAGACAACATATAAGTAGAATCAACTTTTTTTCATTAATTTCTTTTTGGGTGGAGGTACATGATAGAAATCGAATAAAGTAAGCGGAGTAAGGGATTTAGTGCCTTTATCAGCAGATACTATGCTCCTACCAGTAGAAGAGGAGCTAGTAGAAGAGGTGGTAGCTGTAGCGATGGAGGGAGTACTAGGCTCGGATGGCGGCTGTGCTACTTGCGTATCCCGAGCAAGTATGGTGAGTTACATCTGCTGTTGGGATGTCACCTTCCCCGATTGTCCTTTACAACTAGCAAAACATGAAGGTTTGACATACCTGAAGCAAAACTTTTGATCTTAAAAATGATCTTTTTAGAGGTTTTGGATAGGAAGATATCCTAAACTTCTTTGGTCTTAAGAGGATTGCAAGTATCCCCAAGGATTACTCTAACATAACTGGATGGTTGCTCTAATAAGTATTCTTTAAGGATATCTATGGCTCTCAACTTATATAGGCACTCAAGCTAGTAGTAAAAGTGATACAATCCTCAGACATGGCCTAACATGCAGTGGTAGGGAAATATCTAAGATCATCATTCTTGCCCACTTCCTCCCTTCAGCTTAGTAACTAAAGTCAAGTATCTTTAAGAGATTCTTAAAGATTTTTCTAACTACCTCCCTCTTGAATGAATATGGCTTATTCAATCTATCAGCATGAGTAGGTGGAAAGTAGCTACCTGGTGATCAATATGAATACCACTACTGGGTAAGCTACTGAGGTGATGGAAATGGTCATTATGGTGGTTGCGATGGCTGGTATGATGTCCAAGGTGGTGAAAGAGGAGGTGTCAAGGAGCTCGTTAATCTCTCTATTGATGTCATGCTTCCCTCATCCAACTGGATTCTTCTCAAACATCTTATGTGGCTTGGACCTAGATGATTGGTCGGGAAAGGAAAACTATTTGGCTTTCTCTTGTAGGCTAGCCACCTTGTTGATTAATTTCTCAAATGTTATGATGGTAAAGCTCTAAAGAATGAAGGTGACCAGGTCATGGATATTCTTGAGAAGAATCTCAATGGCATGGTGTTCGGATAGCTATAGTTTGCATTTCATGCTCAGTTATACGAGAATATAATCAACAAGGGACTCATTGAGTTTTGTTTCTCTCAATGGGTATGCAGTCACCCTCTGAGCTCTAGCAAACCTCTTTATGAAGAGGTGCTCTAACTCGATAAAAGTCTTCATCGAACCGTTGGACAGTTCGACATACCATTCAAATGATACAACTTTGATTTAACAAAAGTAGGAAGAGGAAGCGTTGCAGGTGTTGCAATCTTGGCTTTAAAGTGTGCAATGTGTTATCGTGGGCTTCCAATGCCATCAAAGATCTTGAAGGATGGTGGCAAAAAATCTAAATAAAATAAAATTAAATAAACACCTAAACCTAAAAAATAAAGCTAAAAATAAAACCTAAAAATAAATAATTAATCAAACCTAAGCCCTAAACTACAAAAAAAGCCTAAACCTAAAATAAATAAAATAAAATAAACATAAACCGAAACTAAAATAAACTAAACTAAAATAAATAAAACCTAAACCTAAACCTAAAATAAACTAAATCTAAACCCTAAACTAAATAAAATAAAAATAAATAAAAGTAAACCTAAACTAAACTAAAATAAAACCTATAAAAAAATATGTACTACAAACTTAAAATAAAACCTACATATAATAAAATAAATTAAACTAAAAATAAACTAAACTACTTAAACTAAAGAAAACCTACTTAAATAAATAAATAAATAAATAAACTAATAAAAATAAAAAAACTAAATACCTAAACTTGGGTTTCTTTGAAAACCCAGGCCCTGAGCCCTACCTATCCTCCTTGCCTAAACCAAAACCCTAAAAACCCTCCTACTGACTACCTGAGAGGCCACAACCACTCTCCAAACCCTACCCTGATCACTCTTTGTCTTGGGCCTCCCTGATCCTAATGACACTGGATCCTAGGCCTAAACCCTAAAACTAACCTAAAATCTGATGTTAAACCCTAGGCCAAAACTTAAACTTAAAAATAAATGTAAAATAAAATAAAAAACCTAAAATCTATAAAATAAATAATAAATAAAATAAAAAACTACTAAACTAAAAACCTAAAACCTAAAATAAAATAAAATAAACTAATAAAATAAACTAAAATAATAAATAAAACCTAAATAAACTAAAAAAAATAAACCTGGATTAAACCTACAAATAAAATAAATTAAACCTAAAGAAAAAAATAAAATAAACCTAAAATAAAATAAAATAAAACTAAATAAAACCTAAAAAAATAAACCTTAAAATAAAACGAAAATAAAAATTAAAATAAAACCTAAACCCTAAAGTAATAAACTGGCTAGTAATATATAAATTAAACATAATAAATAAAGGTAAACCTAAAATAAAATAAATAAACCTAAACCTAATCCAAAAAAACTAAACCTAAATTAAACTTAATAGATATAATACTATAAATAAACATAAACCTAAACTAAACAAAAAAAAAGTAAAACTAAAATAAAACCTAAAACATAAACTTAAAAAATAAAATAAAAAGCTAAACCTAAATAAAAAAATAAACATAAACCTAAAATAAAATAAAAAAATAACTCACTAAAAATAATCTTAATCCTAAACTTAAACCTAAAAAACCAAAACCCAAAATAAAATAAATAAGCCTAAAAATAAAATAAACTAAATAAAATAAAAATAAACCTAACTAAAAATAAAAAAATTAAAATAAATTAAACATAAACTAAATAATAAATAAACTAAACCTATTGGTTCACTAAATTTTAAAAAAAAAACATAAACCCAGTCCTTAACCTACCACACCCTAAACTAAACCTAAACCCAATACTACCAACTCAAAACCACCCTAAACCTAAACAGAAAGTAACTAAATAGATTAAATAATAAACTTAAACCCTAAAACCTAATAATCATAAACCTAAACTTGAAACTTAAGAATGGGCAAAACCTAGGCACAACGTCCATTAATTAGGGGTCTAGATCTAGTGATGGAGGAAAGCGAGGTTGTTATCATAGTGGTAGTGGGGATCACAGGCTAGTTGATATGGAAGTGGTGATAGCGGTGGTTATTATGGGCGAGGAGCAATAGAGGTTACGTGGTGGTGGCGGAGAGATCGGGGATATGATGGTGGATCACTCGAGAGGCGGGTGGTTCTAATGGGAATTAAACTAAAGAATGATCAATCGATCTACACATATGGAATTATGTCTTTCTGAGATTTGGTTCTAGAGCTTTAATTTTCTCTAGGTGTATTTTATCTATGTCATTGCTTGCGTCTTAGAAAACTTGGTGTGTAACTTGGTTGATGAAATTGAAAAGAAGAATTGAAAATGAATTTGTTCTCTGTTAAAAAAATAAACCAAAAACTTTAAACTCTAAACCTTGAGCCCTAAACCCTAATCCCTAAATAACCCTAAACCCTAAACTTTAAATCCTAAATCCTAAACCCTAAACTAAAACCTAAACCCCACCCTCACAATCCTAAACCTTAAAACCCTCAACCCCAATCCTAAACCTTAAACCAAACTAAAACCTAACCCACCTAACCTACCCAAATCATATAAACCATGCACCCTAAATCCCAAACACTAAACCCTAAACCCAAACACTAAACAACCCTAAACCCCAAACTCTAAAACCCTAAACTCTACCCCCCTAAACCCTACCAAACTAAACCTAAATAAAGTAAAACCTAAAAATAAAATAATTGAAAAAAACTTAAACCTAAATAAAATAAAATAAAAAATAAAATAAAAACCTATACTAAAACTTAAACATAAACCTAAAAATAAAATAAAATAAACCACGTCTGGAGGTGCTGGTAGATATGGAGGTGGTGGTCAAAGCAGTGGTGGTTATGGAGGAGGAGCGACGGGGATTATAGCCATGGTGGTGGCGGATGGAGAGATCGGGGATATGATGGTGGATCCGCTACTTGAGAGGCTGGGGTGGTTCTGATGGGAATTAGAGAAACCAAAGAACATTCGATCTGATCTACTGTGTATGGAACTGTGTTTTTATAGTAGAGATGGTTCTTGTTATATAGGGTCTTTAATTTATTCTATGTGTGCTCATTTTTTATCTATGTCATTACTTGTGTCCTAGATGTGAGACACTATAGCACCCAAGAGGGGGGGTGAATTGGGTAATATTAAAATTTTCAAAACTTAAATTTTAATTTTTAAATAGAAAATTAGATTTTGATTTTATAATGATAAGATATAATTCTAAATGCAGCAAAATAAAAATACAATAAAGTAAATAGAGACAAGAGGCACGATTTTTCGTGGTTCGTAAACCCCAAAAGCGACCTACATCCGCCTAGCCACCCAGCTGAATCCACTAAATGAAAAATGGTTTACAAAGTACTCTCTCTATACTGAGTATAACCCTACAATAATATGTACTCTCTACAAGGCAGTACAACCCTAAAATAAATTTTACAACACAAAAAAATACAAAATAATAAATTTTGATAAAGTAAATCTCACAAATATACCAAGCAATCATATTCAAAAGTGATCTCACAACTTATAAATGATCACTTTACAACTTAAAAAATTTGGCAAGGCAAAATGCTCACTTAATAAAAATAAATATCTTAAAGTGATCTTACTAGGATGTTTATGTTATTATAATTTGTAGAATAATACAAAATGATTTCAAAATAAATTCACAATATTCTTTTCATAGTAAAATAAATTTCAGCAAGGAGTAATTTATTTTAACCAAAAAGATTCTTTCAATTAATGCTAATGATCACAAAATAAAAAAAAGTATATGATAGATCTAAGTTGGCTAGTAAGCTTTCAATTAAAAGAGATCTAGCAAATATGAAAATAATTTCAGCACAATAATTTATTTTAAAATGCTTAAAATAGATCTAAGAATAAATGATCTTTCAAAATATGACCAAAGAAGAAATATTTCAAGAAACCAAAAGAAATTTGTAGGAAGCTAAAATTTAAAGTTGAAATAGATCCTACAAATTATCACAAGAGTTTTCACCAAAAAAATGATTGAGAAACCTTGATGTGAAAACCAATGTTCAAAGACTAATCCACCAAAAGTATAAATTAGAAAGAAGAAATAGATGGTGAAAATAGCATGAACAACTAAAGTATTAAGATCAAGAAAATAAACTCAAGTAATTTAAAATGCTTGCTTAGTTGAAGATGTTGAAGCTTCAAACTAAGGATTTGATCTTGCAATATTTGGAGAACACTTGGAAGGAACATTTAAGAGATTTTCTCTTAGATTTGCTGGAGAGATTTTGAATTTTGAATGAGGGATGCTTTCATGAAGAGAATGAGGGTTATTTATAGGCAAGAAGGTCATTTAAAAAATTATTTCAAAGAAATATATTATATAAACCTCATGCTATCATGTGATAATTTAATATTCAATAAAATATAATTTATATTAAACAAATATTAAATTTAGCAGCAAAAATTCTATTCACATGGGAAAGTCAAAAGTAATCAAATGTAGCTCTTAATATATTCAAAGCATGTAGCATGCATCCATTATTAAAATAAGGTAATGTTTAAAAAATCATAATAAATTCAATTTTAATGCAAAGTGGGTCATGTAACCACTTATTGTAAAGGAAAAAATCCAAGGAATCCGATGGAGATAAAATCATATATGAATTCTTTGATTAAACAATGACTTTGGCTAAAATACAAAATTTTTATATATTTTTGTTAATTTTGACATGTGACATTTACAAATTATGATATAATTTATATATAATCATAAATATGTTAGTTATCATATAACCAGAAAATTAAATTAAAATACCTAATTATATTAAGTAAATAAAATAATTATACTTAATAGTTATGATCATTTATTACTTTGACAATTTTATTGCTATGTAGAAAAAACATATAATTGAATGTTAATTAAATAAAGATTTATATAAATTAACCTCATTAAAATAGTATGTTAGGTTGTGAGCAAATTGATTCATGCCAAAGAACTCATATGAATAGTCATAACCTAAAATCATGAGCTTCACATTGTCCCTTTCATTCTTTTATTCTTGCAATTTCTTGAACAATTTGTGAGATGTATTGGATATATAATTAGCAATTGATATATCTGAAATACATAAAATATTCATTAGAACATCCAAGCATTTGTTTGTTATCATCAAAATTAATCAAATTGAACATGAGGCTAATTAAGCCAAATTAGAAAACTTGGTATGTTACTTGGTTGATGAAATCAAAAGAAGAAATGTCGAATCTTGTACTCTAAAAAAATGAAAACTAAAACCAGCCAAACTAAAACTGAACCAATAACCTAAACTAAACCAAAACCTAAACCTAAAAACCATAAACTAACCTTACCAAACCCTAACCCTAAACTAAACCTAAACCCCAAATCTAAACCATAAACCCTAAACCCTCAGTAACCTCTTAAATTCTAAACCCTCACTAAACCTAAACCCTAAACTAAACTAAAAAATCCAAAAAAAAAATAAAAAATAAATATAAAATCTAAACCAAAATAAAATAAAATAAAACCTAAAAAAAACCTAAACCTAAACCTTAAAAAAATATAAAAAAAATAACTAAATAAAATAAAATTTAAACTAAAATTAAAAAAAAACTAAAAACTAAATAAAATAAGCTAATCCTAAAATAAAGAAAACCAAAAATAAAATTAAATAAAAATAAATAAAATCCTAAATCTAAAACTAAAATAAATATATAAACCTAAACCATAAACTAAAAAAAAAAAAACATAAACCTAAAATAAAATTAAAATAAACATAAACCTAAAATAAAATAATCTAAACTAAAATAAATAAAACCTAAAAATAAAATAAATCTAAACCTAAACTAAAACCCTAAAATAAAATAAAATAAACTAAAAATAAACTAAACCTAAATTAAAAAAAAAATGTAAAAAATAAACTTAAAATAAACCATTAAAACCTAAACGAAATAATAAAATAAAACTCTGTAGAATAAAATAAAACCAAACTTAAAAATAAAATAAAATAAAACTAAACAAAAAATAAACAACTAAAACTAAATTAGAATAAATAAACCTAAAATACAAACTAAATTAAATAAAATAAAATAAAATACCTAAATAAATAAAATAAAATGAAATATACTATCTTCTTGGGTTCTTGATTTAAAAAAAATTGAAATAGAGAAAAATTTAAAAATCCTAACATTACCCAAAATGCTTCCTTAAACCTAACCCCTACCCTAAACCCTAAACCCTACAAAACATAAATCCTAAACACTAAACCCTACCACACTCTAAACCAAAACCCTAAACCATACCAAAACACTAAAAATCTACACTCCCCACCTAAGCCAAAGCCTAAAACAAACCCTGGAACCTAAACTTAAAATGAAATAAATAAAATATATAAAGATAAAATAAAATATAATAAAAAAACCTAAATGTAATCCTAACCATATAAATAAAATAAAATAAAAAATAAAAACTAAAATAAAACAAAATAATTAAAAACATAAACTAAGATTAAAATAAACCTATAAATAAAAAACTTATGTTAAATAAAAAGTAAACGTAAAATAAAAATAAAATAATCCTAAAATAAAATAAAATAAAAACTAAATAAAAAAACCTAAATAAAATAAACCTAAAATAAGACCAAATATTTTCAAAATAAAACTTATACCCTAAACTAAAAACCTAAACCTAAAATAAACAAAATAAAATAAACTGAACTAAAATAAACAAACTAAACCTAAACTCTAAACTAAATAAAATAAAATAAATTAAAAAAAATAAACCTAAACTAAAATAAAACCTAAAATAAACTAAAATAAAATCAAAAAACTAAACCTCAAAAAATAAAATAAAAACCTAACTTAAAATAAAAATAAAACCTAAACCTAAAAATAAAATAAAATAAAACTAAACTAAAAAATAAAAAAAAACCTAAACTTAAACTTAAAATAAAAAAATAAACTTAAAAAATAAATTTAAACATAAATAAAATAAATAAACCTAAAATAAATAAACCATTAAATAAAATAAATACCTAAATAAAAATAAATAAATAAAGTAAAATAGATAAAATAATGATCCTACCTCTTGGTTTTAATTTAAAATAACCCAGATCACTAAATCTCCACAGATCTGGGCCCAAAAAATGAGCCATATCCCTCCACAACCAGCCCTAGGCCTCTGACCTGACCCTGGGCCAACCAGCATGACCCTGAGCCCAGATCCTGGGCCTGACCACAAGATACTGCGACCCTAAACTGTGCCTGGGCCACAGGCCCTACAACTCTAACTGACCTGTCCCAAAACTACCAAATTCTGAGCCCTAAACTAAAATTGATCTTACCCTAAAACTAACCCTACCCTGAGCCAAAACCTAAACCCTAAACCTAAAGCTTGGTTGTTTCTTGGTTATGATCAAGAATGTTGGATTTGGATGTGTTTATATTAAAACAAAACCTAAATGAACTAAAATAAACTACCCTAAACCCACCTAACTGATCCTAAAATCTAAACCACTGACTACCCTAAATCTAGGCCCTAGTGACCCTGACTAACCACAAAATCTAAAGCTAAACTCCAAATAAACTTAATAAATAAATAAAAACCTAAACTAAAATAAAATAAAATAATAAAATAAAAAACTACACTACCAACCTAAAGAAAATAAAATAAAAATTAAAACTAAACTAAATTAAAATAAATAAAATCTAAACTAAACTAAAAAAAAATGAAAACCTCAATAAAATAAAACTAAACCTAAAGAAAAATAAAATAAAATAAAACTAAATAAACATAAACATAAATAAATAAAAATAAATACAAAAGCAACCAAACCCTAAATAAAAAACCTAAACCTAAAATAAAAATAAAACCTAAACCTAAAAAATAAACTAAAAAAAACATAAACCTAAACCTAATAGAAACCTAAATAAAATAAGATAAACTAAAAAAAACCTAAACTGAACTAAAATAAAACCTAAAAAAAACTTAAAATAAAACCTAAAACCTAACGTTAAAAAAAAAAAACCCCAACCTAAACTAGAAATAATAAGACTAAACCAAAAAAAATAAAATAAAATAAAACTAAACTAAAAAATTATAAACCTAAACCTAAAAGTAAACTAAAATAAAACCTAAACTAAAATAAATAAACATAAAAGAAATAAACTAAACTAAATAAAATGAAAATAAGCGTGAACAAAATGAAATAAAATAAATTGAAATAAATAAAATAAACTAAATAAAATTAAATAAACTTAAACCAATAGTTTATTAATTTAAAATAAAAATAAAAATAAAAAATTGAAAAAATAAAAAAAACTCTAACCCCCCTAAACCCTAAAATTAACCTACCTAAACCCTAAATCCTTCACTACTACCCTAAACCCAACCCCACAACCTAAACTAAACCCTCTTACCCAAACAACCTTAAAATACCCACCCCCCCAGACCCACCCTACCCACTAAAACCTTTAAAAACCTATACTAAATATATAAAAATAAAATATTAAAAAATTGAAAACTAAGAAAATAAATAAAATAAAACCTAAACTAAACTAAACTCCTAAACCTAAACCTAAAAAAAAATATAAAATATAAAATAAAACTAAACTAATAAAATAAATAAAAAATAAACTAAAAAAATAGACTTAAAAGTAAAAAAAATTAAATAAAATAAAACTAAATGTAAAATAAAAATAAAATAAACCTAAAATTATAAAATAAAACTAAATAAAACCCTAAACCTAAAAAATAAATAAAACTTAAAATAAATCAAAATAAAATCTAAAACTAAAATAAAAAAAAATTAACCAAAATAAACAAAATAAAATGAACCTTAGCCTAAGTAAAATAAACTAAACTAAAATAAATAAAACCTAAACCTAAACCTAAGATAAACTAAACTAAACTAAATAATAAAATAATGTAAAAATAAAACCTAAAATTAACCTAAAATAAAACCTAAAACCTAAACCTAAAAAAATAAAATAAAAAACCAGTAAACCTAAAAAAAATAAAAATAAATCTTAAACATAAAATGAAAATAAAATAAAACAAAATTAAAAAATAAAAAATAAACCTAAACCTAAACCAAAAAATAAATTAAAATAAAACCTAAACTAAAATAAATAAACCTAAAATAAATAAACTAAATTAAACAAAATATAAAAACCTAAATAAAATAAAATAAAATAAAATAAAATAAAAATAAAATAAATAACCTACCTGGGTTTATTTAATTTATAAAAAACCCTATAAACCCCAAACCTT
This sequence comes from Cymbidium sinense, assembly GCA_021442155.1. Classification (NCBI taxonomy): domain Eukaryota; kingdom Viridiplantae; phylum Streptophyta; class Magnoliopsida; order Asparagales; family Orchidaceae; genus Cymbidium; species Cymbidium sinense. Next base: position 70,510 of record JAKCPB010000145.1, read on the forward strand.
AAAGCCCAGTAAACCTACACCCCCTCCTGACCCTACCAAACTCTAATCCACAAACCCTAACTGAGCCCAAAACAAAAACATACATAAACTAGATAAACCTAAAAATAAATAATAAAACTAAACCTAAATAAAATAAAATAAAATGATAAAATAAAACCTAAAACTAAAAAAACTACTAAAACTAAACCTAAACTTAATGTAAAAATAAAATAAAATAAAAAATAAATAAATAAAATTAATGAAACCTAAGCAAAACTAAATAATATAAACCTAAAATGCAAAACTAAAAAAATAAAACTAAATGTAAAATAAAAATAAAATAAACCTAAAATAAAATAAAATAAAAATAAAAACCTAAACCTAAAAAATAAGCCTAAAAAATAAAACCTAAACTAAAAAAAAAATCTACCTAAAAATAAACAAAATAAAATAAAATAACCTAAAAATAAACCTAAACTAAAGAAAACCTAAAATAAAATTAAAATAAAACCTAAACCTAAATCAAAATAAAAAAATAAAACTAAACTAAAAATAAACCTAAACATAAATAAAATAAAATAAATAAACTAAAATATGTATACCTAAACTAAAATCTAAAGATAATAAAATAAAACCTAAACTAAAAATAAACTAAATTAAATAAAATAAAATGACTAAATAAAATAAAATAAAATAAAGTAAAATAAAATTTACTAAATTAAATAAACTTAAACCTTTGGGTTTACTTAATTTTAAAAATATCCTAAACCAAAACCTTAAATCCTAATCCCTAAACATAAAAACTAAACCTAAACCCTAAACCCTAAACTAACCCTAAACCCTATACCCTCAAAACCCTAAACCCTAAAGCACATATAATAAACCCTAAACCCTGAACCCTAAATCTTATACCCTAAACCCTAACCCTAAAATGTAATCCCTAACCCTAAACCCTAAATCCTAAAAGCATAAAACATAAAACCCTAAACCATAAACCCTAAACCCTAAACCATATCCCTAAACCCCAAACCCTAAACCTAAACCAAAAGTTACTAAATAAATTAAAAAATAAACCTAAACCCTAAGAATGGGCTGGAAGGAACATCATGGTCAACTAGGCTGGTTTAGATCTAGCGGTGGAGAATCTAAGATGAGGGGTGGTTCTAATGGGAGACAAGAGCGGTTGATCTATCTGCTTATGAAATTGTGTATCTGGTAGAGATGGTTCTACTTATCTAGTGATTTTGATTTGCTATGGGTGCTCATTTTTTATCTTTGTCATAGTGTCTTAGAAAACTTGGGATGCTACTTGGTAGATTAAATTGAAAAGAAAAATATTGAATCTGAATTTGTTCTCTGTTAAAAAAAAACCCTTAAACATTAAACTAAAACTTAAACCCTAAACCTAAAACCTAAACCCTAAACCCTAAACCCTAAAATCTAAACCTCAAACCTTAAACCCTAAACTAACCCTAAGTCCTAAATCCTAAAGATAAAAACTTAAACTAAAAGCTAAATAACATTGAAAATATAAGAAATAAAAAACTAAACAAAAATACAAAAATAAAATCAAATAAAATAAAACTAAAACTAAAACCTAAACCTAAACTTAAAAAAAAAAAAAAATAAAACTAAACTAAAATAAAATAAATGAAAACTTAAACTAAACTTAAAAATAATAAACCTAAATTAAATAAAAACTAAACCTAAAATAAAATAAAATAAAAACTAAATAAAAACATAAACCTAAAAAATAAACCTAAACTTAAATAATAAATAAGAGCTAAAACCTAAACCAAAAAAAATCTAAACCTAAAATAAAAATAAAATAAATAAAATAAAATAAATCGAAATTAAGATAAATTAAACTAAAATAAATAAAACCTAAATGTAAACCTAAAAAAAACTAAACATTAATCTAAACCTATAATAAATAAAATTAAATAAACTAAAAAAATACCTAAACCTAAACTAAAAAATAAAACCTAAAAAGAAACTTAAAGAAAAAACCTAAAACTTAAACCTAAATAAATAAAATAAAAACCTAAACCTAAAAATAAAAATAAAAATAAAAAATAAATAAAAATAAAACTCAACTAACAAATATACCCAAATTTAAAAAATAAACTAAAAAAAAAACCTAAACTAAAATAAATAAACCTAAAATAAATAAACTAAACTAAATAAGAATATAAAATAAACCTAAATAAAAAGAAAAATTAAAATAAAGTCAAATAAACAAAAAATAAACTAAATAAACTATAACCTACTAGTTTACTTAATTTTTTTAAAAAATTGTAAACCCAAAATACTAAACCTTAAGCCCTAAACCCTAAACCCTAAAACTATCCCTAAACCACAAACCCTAAACCTACAAAGCTAAACATACAATTGAAAACCCTAAACCCTAAACCATAAACCTTAAATTCTAAATCCTAAACCCTAAACCCTAAACCCTAAGCCCTAAAACTCTAAACCCTAAACCTTAAACCATAAGCCCTAAATCCCTAAACACTAACCCCTAAACCCAAAACCCAAAATCCTACAACCCTAAACCTAAACCCCAAAATTTAAACCCTAAATCCTAAGCCCTAAACTATCCCTAAACACTAAACCCCAAACTAACCCTAAACCCTAAGAATGGGAAGAACCTTGATGGCAGGAACATCACTATCAACTAGGCTCTATCTAGATCTACCAGTGGAGCTGAAGGTAGAGGCGATGGTTATCACAATGGTGGTGGGGGATCTAGAGGTGCTGGTGGATATGGAGGTGGTGGTTATGGAGGCGGGAGGAGTGACGGAGATTATGGTGGTGGAGGAAGAAGAGATTAGGGATATGATGGCAGATCCCGCTTCTTGAGAGGTGGGGATAGTTTTAATGGAAACTAGAAAAACTGAAGAATGACCTATCTGATCTACTGCTTATGGAATAATGTATTTATAGTAGAGACGGTTCTACTTATCTAGGATTTTTGATTTGCTCTATGGGTGCTCATTTTTTATCAATGTCATCGCTTATGTCTTAGAAAACTTAGGCGTGCTACTTGGTTGATTAAATCAAAAAGAATAAATATTGAATATAAATTTGTTCTTTATTAAAAAAACCTTAACCCTAAACTAAAACTTAAACCCTAAACTTAAAACCTAAACCCTAAACACTAAACCCTAAACCCTAAACCCTAAACCTTAAACACTAAACATTAAAACACTAAACCCTAAACCCTAAACCCTAAAACCATAAACCCTAATTGCTAAAACCTACAACCCTAAACCCTAAACCCTAATCCAAACCCAATCCCAAGCAAACCCTAAACCCTAAATCCTATAAACCTTAAATAAAGATGTCATTAGGGGTACATATAAAGAATGACCTAATCCTATAATTAAGGTAATAAAGAAAAAAAGAGACTTTCTGACTATAAGAGATTTGAATACCTAAACCCTAACCCTAAATCATATAATAATACCATATATTATAGTGTAATGTATCATCATATATTTGAGCATGTAATGATGTGTTTTTGGATGTTATATAAAAATAAAAAATAAAATAAACTAAAATAAATAAAAAGTAAACTAAATAAACAAAAGAAGAAATGTTGAATCTGAATTTGTTCTCTGTTTAAAAAAAAAAGAATATCCCTAAACCCCAAACAACCTAAACTAAAAACCCTAAACCTAAACTTAAAACAAAACCTATAGCTAAATAAATGATAAACCCTAAATCCTAAACTAATACAAACCCTAAACCCTAAACCTTAAATTAACCCTAAAAAGGTAAAACCTAAACCCAAACTAATTAAAACCTAAAAAAATATTTAAAAATATATAAAGATAAAATAAAACATAAACTAAAACATAAACCAAAACCTAAAAAGAAAATAAAATAAAAATTAAAAATTAAACTAAACTAAAATAAATAAAAAGCTAAACTAAACTAAAAAATAAAAAACCAAAATAAAATATAATAAAAACTAAATAAAAACCTAAAGCTAAATAGTAAAGCTAAAAATAAAACAAAAAAATAAATAAAAAATAAAACCTAAATCCTAAACAAAAACAAAACCCATACCTAAAATAAAAATAAAGTAAACTTAAACCTAAACTAAAATAAACTAAACTAAAAAAATAAAACCTAAATCTAAACCAAAAATAAACAAAACCTGAACTAAATAAGATAAAATAAACTAAAAATAAATGCGAACCTAAACTTAAAAATAAAACCTAAAAATAAACCAAAAATAAAAACCTTAAACTAAAACCTAAAAAATAAAAATAAAAACATAAACTTAAACCTAAAAATAAAAAATAAAACCTAAACCTAAAAAATAATCCTAAACCTAAACCTAAACCTAAAAGATAAACTAAAATAAAAAACTAAACTTAAATAAATGAACTTAAAATAAATAAACTAAACAGATAAAAATAAAAATAAACCTAAATAAAATAATAAAAACTAAAATAAATAAAAATAAAATAAATAAAGCTAAACCATCAAGTTTATTTAATTTAAAATAAGTAAATAAAATATAAAAAAAACCCTAAACCTATCTAAACTCACACCCTAAACCTAAACACTGACCACCTAAACCCTAAACCATAAACCTGAGCCACTCAACCCTAAACTGAGCCACTGACCCACCATCTGATACCTTAAACCCAAACCTAAACATAAATGTTGTGACCCAAACCCCAGGCCACTCCACTAAACTCTAAACTAAACCTGGGCCACCACTGGGACCTCAAACTATAAACCCTAAACTTAATCTAGGCACACCCACTTAAACCTAGAAACTAAACTTAAATCTTGGGCCACTCCTAAACCAAAATGGTGCCTGACTCAAACTAAAGAAACCCACTTTGGGCTCTAAACTACAGTGACCTGATACTGATAAATAAAAGCTAAATAAATTTATAAAATAAAATAAATAAAACTTAAACTAAAATAAAATAACAAAATAAAATCAAATAAAAATATATTGAAACCTAAACCTAAACCTAAAAGAAAAAATAAAAACAAAACTATATAAAATAAAATAAATGAAGTAAAAACTATATAACCTAAATAAAATAAAACTAAACAAAATAAAAAATATAATAAACTTAAAATAAAGTGAAATAAAAACTAAATAAAAATCTAAACCTAAAAAATAAACCTAGAAATAAAACATAAAAATAAATAAAAATAAAACCTAAGTCTTAAACCAAAAAGAAAACCTAAACCTAAAATAAAAATAAAATAATTCTAAAAATAAAATAAAATAAAAACTAAATAAAAAACTAAACCTAAATAATAAACCAAAAAATGAAACCTAAAAATAGCTAAAAAATAAAACCTAAACTTAAAAAAAAACCTAAACCTAAAATAAAAATAAAATAGTCCTAAACCTAAACTAAAGTAAACTAAACAAAAATAAAAAATCCTAAACCTAAACCTAAAATAAACTAACCCCCTAAACCTAAACTAAAATGGAAAATAAACTAAACAAAAAAACCTAAACCTAAATTAAAAATAAAACCTAAAATAAACTTAAAATAAAACCTAAAACTTAAATGTAAAAAAATAAAATAAAACCTAAACCTAAACCTAAAAAATAAAATAAAATATCTAAAACAAAATAAAAATAAAACTAACTTAATAATAATCCTAAACCTAAACAAAAAAAATTAAAAAGTGTACTAAAATAGAAAGCCTAAAATAAAATAAAAAACCTAAAATAAATAAACTAAAATAAAAAATATAAAAAAATAAAATAAATTAAAATAAATTAAAATTAAACTAAATAAACCTAAACCTACCACTTTACTTAATTAAAATTTTAAAATATAAAATCTAAAATGAAAAAACTCACTAGGCCAGGCCACTATGCGTCCCAGGCCCAAACCCAACTAACTACCCTGACCTAAACAGGCCTGAGCCCCTAGTCCACGACTAAACCTAACTGAGCCCTGAGCCAAAACCTTGACTCCCTGACCCAGACCCTAACCTAAACTCCTAAACCCTGACCTTAAAACTTCTAAACCTCCCAGACTTAACTAAAAATCTAAACTAACCAAACACTGACCCTGACTCCATAAAAAGATACTAAACCTAAACCTATAAACTAAACCTAACTACTAAATACCTGACTGAGCTGACCCTAAAACTCTAAATCCATTATTAATAAATAAAACTTAGATAAACCTAAACCATATGCATGACTGGACTATAAACCTACCACAAATAACTACCCTCCACTGAGCTAAAACCTAAATAAACTAAACTAAATAAAATAAAATAAATAACTAATAAAAAATCTACCTACTTAAACTATAAATTAAAATAAAAATATAATAAATAAAGACTAAAATAAATAAATAAAACATAAACTAAACTAAAAAATAATAACTAAATAAATCTATAAAAACATAAATATTAAACCTAAATATAAAATAAAATAAATAAACCCTAAAACCTAAAATAAATAATAAATAATAAAACTAACTAAACCTAAAATACATCATAAAACCTACTAAACTAAAATAAATAAACTAAAATCTAAACTCCCAAAACTAAATAAATAAATAAATAAACTGGCGTAAACTAAAATAAACCAAAAAAACAAACTAAATGAAATAAAAAACATAAAATCTAAACACAAAAATAAAATAAAAACTATACTTAAAACAAAATTAAAACAAAACTAAACTAAAAAAATAAAATAAAAATAAAACAAAAATAAAAAAAAACATAAAACTAAATAAAAAAATAACTAAAATAAAAATATAAACTAAAATAAATAAATAAAATAAAAAATAAAAAAATGATCTAAATAAAATAAAAAAATAAAAAAAAACTAAATAAAATAAATAAAACCATAAACTACCCAAAACTAAACCCAAAAAAAACCTAAAAAAAACTAAAACCCTAAACCATGTTGAAATCTTAAATAAGTAACCATAAACCACAAACTCTAAACCACAAATAGCAAATAAGCCACAAAGTATAAACCACAAATAAAAAAACACTGATTCAAACCTCAAAAAAACCTGATGGGCCCTGAGCCAAACCCTGGGTAATGGGCCAAAAATAATAAATAAAAAAAAAAAAAATAAATGATCCTGGGCCTGCACTAATACTAATAAAACTGAACTAATAAAAAATGACTAAATAAAGATAAATACTAACTGAGCTGGGCCAGGCCCACCCTGATCCAGAAAACACGTGAAAACTGGGCTAAGGCCCTAACTGAAATCTGAATACCCTGGGCCACTGGGCCCTAAACCATGGGCTGGGCCCCCTAGGCCCTGGGCCTCTGGGCCACTGCATCTAACAGGCCACTGGGCTTCCACTGAGCCATAACCTGCAGGCCCTACTAAACCTACTGGGCTTATTAAACCTAGATACTAAGATGAGCTACCCTGGGCCCAAACCCTCTACTAACCCTAACTGGGCTTGCAGGCTCTCCTAAATCCTGGGCCACTGAGCACTAGGCCACAGGCCACACCCAAACCCTGGGAACTGGGCCCTGGGCCTTGGGCCCTACCTGATCCTGGGCCACAGGCCACTGGGCTCCAATGACCAAACTCCACAACCCCTAAAATTAAACCTAAATAAATAAAAGAAAACCTACCTATTAAATAAAATAAAATGGAATAACTGGACCCTCTAAACTTAAAAATAAAATAAAAGAAAAAATAAAACAAAACTAACATATATAAATAAAACCTAAAACTAAAAAAAATAAATAAACCTAAATTAAAACCTAAAATAAATAAAATAAATCTAAAATAAAATAAAATAAACTACAATAAAATAAAATAAAACTAAACCTAAAAATAAACCTATTCATAAAACCTAAAAATAAAATAAAATCTAAAGCTTAAACAAAAAAAAAAAACCTAAACCTAAAATAAACAAATAAAATAAACTAAACCTAAACTAAAATAAATAAAACATAAATGTAAACAAAAAATAAACACTAAACTAAACTATTCTAAATAAAACAAAATAAACTAAAAAAATAAACCTAAACCTAACTGAAAAAACAAAACCTAAAATAATAATAAAACTTAAAACTAAAACCTAAAAAAAATAAAATAAAATGAAAACCTAAAAAAGAAATAAATAAACCTAAACCTAAAAAATAAATAAAAATAAAAACTAAAAAAAAATAAAGTAAACTAAACACCTAAACTAAATAACAAACTAAAACTAAAATGGATAAACTAAAAAAAAATAAAATAAAAATAAAAAATATAAAAAATAATAAACTAAATAATAAAATATAAATAAATACCTAAACATCTTGGTTTATTAATTAAAATTATAAATAATAACTAAATACCCTAACCAACCACTGAGCCACTAAACCTAAAAAAAATAAAATAAAATAAACCACTAATACTGATCCCAACCTGAGCCCTACCCAAATAAACTAAACTACTACCCAGAATGATTGACCTAGCCGGACCCTCAAACCACTTAAACTGATAGCCACAAAAGCCCAGGCCACTAGGCCAAAACTGTATGAGCCACAGACCCTAGGCCAGACCATGACCTTAAACCACAAAAAAACAAATACTAAATAAACCTTATGATAATAAAGGCCACCTATTAAATAAAATAAATAAACCTGTTAAACGGGACAACCCAACTGATCTAAATAAATAAATATTAAAAACAAACTAAGATAATAAATAAACTTAAAATACTAACAAAAATAAACCTAAATAAAACTGATAAATAAAACTAAACTAAAATAAAAATAAACCTATAAAGATAAAATAAAATTAAATAACTCTAACTAAAAATAAACTTAAAATAAACCAAAATAAAGAAAAATATACCACTAAATAAAATCTAAAATTAAATAAAATAAACATTAAACTTAAATAACTAAACTAAAATTAAATAAACTAAAATGATAAACTTGAGACCACTATAAATAAAATAAAATAAACTAAAATAAACATCACTAAACTTAAAATAAACCTAAAATAAATCTAAAATAAACCTAAACCTAAACCTAAAAAAAATAAATAAAAATAAAACTAAACTAAATAAAAAAACTAAACTAAAATACTTAAAAAATAAAAATCTTGAAAATAAAACATAAACTAAAATTTAAATCTAAAAAATAAAATAAAACAAAATTAAAAGATAAATAACTTAAAATAAATAAATAACTAAAACAAATAAATAAAAGAAGTCTAAATAAATAAAAAAATAAAAGAACTAAAATAAATAAAATAAATAAATGGACTAAACCCATGGTTTGTTAATCTGATAAAAACCCTAAACTTACCTGAACTAACAAATCTAACCTAAACTACCACAAACCTGACCCTAAACCCAACCCTACCCCAAACCAACTAAAAAAACCCACTAAATAAAACAAAATAAATAAATAAATAAAACCAATAAATCCCAAACCACAAAACTAACCCAAAAACTTAAACCAAAAAACTAAAACCTAAAATAAACTAAACTAAAATAAATTTAAAATAAAATAAATTAAATAAAAATAAAATAAAATAAAATAAACTAAAACTAAACTTAAATCTAAAATAAAATAAAATAAAAAAATAAGTTAAACTAAAAATAAAATAAATAAAAAACCTAAATTAAACTATATAAATTAAACCTAAGAATAAAAAACCTAAATAAATAAAAAGTAAATGTAAAATGAAATAAAAAAAATAAAATAAAATAAATAAAATAATAACTAAAACATAAAATAAAAAAAAAAATAAAACTAAACTAAATAAGTAATAAAATAAAAACCTAAACTAAAATAAATGAACTTAAAATAAATAAACTAAAATAAAAAAACCTAAATCATAATAAAGAATAAACTAAAATAAACTAAATAAAACTAAACCCAGTTTATTTAAAGATAAAATAAACCTACCATGACCTCTGACCCTAAACTATTAAACCTAACTGAGCCCTAAAATACCAAACCCTAAAGGCCCATTCACAGGCCAACCACTGAGCCACAAACTGAGCCCTATGAGCTAAATAAAACGTGAGCCACTATAAATGCTAAACTGGCCAGGCCACTGGGCCTGTGCCTAACTGGGCCTGATCCTTACTGGGCCAAACTGAAACTAACCTAACTGGGCCTAAAAAAAATAAAAAACCTGAAACCCTGCTAAATATGTTATAAAATGATAAAAAAAAAACTAAAAGATAAAGAAATAAAATAAAATAAAAAACATAAAATTTGAGAGCTAAAATACTAAAGAAAAAAATAAAATAAAACTAAATAGATAAGATAAATAAAAAATCAAACTAAAAAATAATAAAAATAAAAAGAACAAAATAAAATAAAATAAACTTGAAATGAGTAAATAAAAAAACAAAATAAAACTAAACAAAATAAACCTAAAATAAAATAAAACAAATAAAAAAAAACTTAAACAAAAAACCTAAACTAAATAAAAATAAAATAAACCTAAAATAAAATAAAATAAATAAAACTTAAACTAAATAATAAACCCAAAAAATAAACCTAAAAATATAAAAAAAAATACCTAAACACTAAAAAAAACTCTAATAAAATAAAAATAAACTGTATAAAAACTAAAGAAAAATAAAAAATCTAACCTAAACTAAAAGCTAACCTTAACCTAAACTAAATAAAAATATAAAATAAACTACATAAACCTACTGATTGAATAAAACCTAAAATAAACTTAAAGATAAAAAACTAAAAACTTAAACCTAAAATAAAATAAAACCTAAACCCTAAACTTAAAATGAAAAATAAAACCTAAATTTAAAAATAAAATAAAATAAATAACTACAATGATCTAACATACATAAATTTAAAGATACTAAAAGAAAAAAAATAATAAACAAAAATGGAATTAAACAAAATAAAGAATAAAATCAAGATAAAGATATAAAATAAACTAAGATAAATAAATTAGGCTAAATAAACCACTTTGATTAAAAGATTTAAAAAAAAAATGATAAATAAACCCAAATAACACAAGGCCACTAACCCTACACTGACATTAGGCTAACCTGGGCCCAGACCCTAGGCCACTGAGCCACCTGGGCCACTGGCCCAGACCATCCTCTCCCAGGCCCAACCTCTAAAACCTGAGCTGACCCAAACAGGCATGAGCCCAATATGAGCTAGGCCTGGGCCACTGGCCCTGCTAAATAAATAAATAACCATGAATCCTGAGCCTATAGGCTCAGGCCTGACCCAAACTTAAATAAAAAGATAAAAAATAGATAAGGCCAACTACATAAATTTAAACATCCCTAAGATAAAATAAGGCTCAACTAGGCCCAAACTAAAAAATACTAAAACTATGGAATAAATAAACCAATCCATAAATACTAAAAAATAATATTAAGATAAAAAAATCAAAAATAAACATAATAAAGCTACATAAAAGACTAAATCCTAAACTAAAACAACCTAAAACTAAACCCACACTACCACAGATTAAAAAAAAACTGATCACTATCAAAACTGAACTAAAGCTAAATCACAAAAAATAAAATAAAAAATAAACCTAAATCAAATAAAAAAATTAAAATTAAAACTGAGCTAAACCTAAATAAACCTAAAACATAAATAAACCTAAATTTAAAATAAAATAAAAAAAATAAAAAAAGACTAAAATAAAATAAATAAAATATAAAATAAATGCAAATAAAATAACTAAGATAAAATCTAAATAAAAATTAAATGTAAATAAAAACAAAATAAATCTAAATATAAAATCAAATAAAAAACTAAATAAACTAAACCAAAAAAATAAACTACAAACTAAAATAAATAAAAATAATTCTAAACCCTAATCAAAAACCTAAACTAAAATAAACATAATAAAAATAAACCTAAAAACTAAAATAAATAAAGTAAAATATACTAAACTAAACCCTAAATAAAATAAAATAAATTGAGATAAACCTAAAATGCTAAAATAAATAAAAAATAATCTAAATAAAAATATAAAACCCTTAAATTAAAATAAACTTGTAAAATTAAAAAAAAACCTAAACTAAAAATAAAATAAAATAATTGAAACTAAAAAAAAATACCTAAACGGAAAACTACTAAAATAAAATCTTAAATAAATAAACTTAATAAATAAAATAGATAAAAAAAATGAGCCTAAATAAAATAATAAATAAACTAAGATAAAACTAAATATACTAAACGGACCAAACTAATTGGGCGTTACCACTAATACCTGACCACTATGGGCTCTAAATAAGATAAAGATAAAACTGACACTGAACACTAGAGCCCTATGACCTAATCCTAAGGCCAGACCTGCAACCCTATCTGCCTAAGACTCCACTTAACCCAAAACCATGATGCTACCTGCACTGGATGATGTTGGGCCAGGTGACCTAAAGGCTGGGCCCTAGCCCTTAACCCAGACCCTGATCCTGACTCCCAAAGGCCTAGGCATATCCTAAACTAGGCACTGACCTGGGCCCAAAAACAAAGATAGCCAAGAATAAATAAATAAAATAAAACTTAAAATAAACTAAACCTCATAAAGATAAATAATGATCTAAAAACTGATTAAGGACTAAATATAACCTAACCTAAAAATAAACTAACATGAGCTAAATAAAATAAAATAAACTAAATAAAAAACCAAAGAGACTGAAATAAAAAAATAAACTAAACATAAACCTAAAAATAATAAAAAAAACCTAAACCTTGGATAAAAAAATAAAACCTAAACTAAAATAACATTAAAATAAACTAAACTAAAAATAAACATAAACTGGCTGGACATAAAAATAAACTAAGATAAAAACTGAAACTAAAATAAATAAACTAAACTAAATGATTATAAAATATACTAAATAATAAATGATAAAATAATTAAAAATTAACCCAAACTGTCGGTTTACTCAGTTAAAAAAACCAGCCAAAAGCCTAAACTAGCCAAAAGGCCACTAACTGAGCCTAAACTAGCCCTAACCCTAAACACCTACCCTAAAAACCACAGGCCACTGATCCTCTAAATCTACCACTGAGCCTAAGGCCCTAGATCTGGGCCCTACTGGGCCACTGGGCCCTCTGACTATCTAACTAACTACCAAGTAACCATAATAAATATAATACTATATATTGTAAATAGATAAAATAAAAAATCTATAAATAAATAAAAATAACTATATGTTAAAAACCTAAAAGATAAAATAATACCTAAAATTAAAACCTAATAATAATTAAATGTAATAAAATAAAATAAAATAAAAACTAAATAAACCTATTAAATAAAAAACATAAAAAATTAAAATATAAAAATCTTAGTCTTAAATGAAAAAAAACTAAAAAGAAAATAAAATAAACCTTAACATAAAATAAAATAAATAAAACATAAATGTAAAATAAAATAAACTACACAAACTTAAACTAAATAAAATAAAATAAACTAAAAAAAACCTAAACCTAAACTAAAAAACAAAATCTAAAACTAAACCAAAAATAAAAACCTAAAAACTAAACCTAAAAAAATAAAATTACGATTTATGGTTTAGGGTTTAGGGCTTAGGGTTTAGGGTTTAGGGTTTAGGGTTTAGGATTTTAGGGTTTAAGGTTTAGGGTTTAGGGTTGTAGGTTTAGGGTTGTAGGTTCCGGGTTGTAGGTTTATGGTTTAAGGTTTAGGGTTTAGGGATAGTTTTAAGGTTAAGGGTTTAATGTTTAGGGATTAGTATTTAGGGTTCAGGCTTTTTTTTTAAAAAAAATTTAGTAAACTGGTAGGTTTAAATTGATTTAGTTTATTTCTTATTTATTTGAGTTTATTTCAATTTTTATTTTTATTTCAGTTTATTTTTTATTTATTTAGTTTATTTATTTTAGGTTTATTTAATTTAATTTAGATTTTTTATTTTGGTTTATTTTTGAGGTTTAGGTTTATTTTTAGTTGAGCTTTATTTTTATTTTATTTTTTTGGTTTAGATTTTAATTTTTTATTTTTAGGTTTAGGTTTAGGTTTTTATTTTATTTTTTTTAGAGTTAGGTTTTAGGTTTTGGTTTTATTTTTCATTTAGGTTTATGTTTATTTTTAGTTTAGTTTATTTTATTTACTTTAGGTTTAGTTTATTTTATGTTTAGGTTTAAGTTTTATTTATTTTTGTTTAGTTTATTTTAATATAGGATCAGGTTTATTTTATTTTGTTTAATTTATTTTTATTTTAGGTTTAGGTTTTTTTTAGTTTAGGGTTTAGGTTTTATTTTTTATATATTTTTAGGTTTATTTTTTTGGTTTAGGTTTTAATTTAGTTTTTATTTTATTTTAGTTTATGTTTATTTTATTTTTATTTTAGGTTTAGTTTTTATTTTATTTAGGTTTTTTATTTTAGAGTTTAGTTTAGGTTTTATTTATTTTATTTTATTTTAGTTTTAATTTTTATTTTATTTTCTTTTTAGTTTTATATTTAAGTTTAGGTTTAGGTTTTAGTATGTTTTTATTAAATTTTATTTTTTTATTCTATTTTTATTTAGGTTTTTTTATTTATTTTATTTTGAAGTTTTATTTAGTTTAGGTTTAGGGTTTTAGCTTTTTAGGGTTTAGAGCTTAGGGTTTAGGGTTTGTTTTGAGTTTAGGGTTTAGGGTTTAGGGTTTAGGGTTAAAATTTTAGGCTTTAGGTCTTAAGTTTAAGGTTTAAGTTTTAATTTAGGGTTTAAGGTTTTTTTCTTAATAGAGAACAAATTCAAATTCAATATTTCTTCTTTTCGATTTCATCAACCAATTAGCACCCCAAGTTTTCTAAGACACAAGTGACGACATAGATCAAAAATGAGCACCCATAGAGTGAATCAAAAATCCTAGATAAGTAGAACCATTTCTACGATAAAGACATAGTTTCATGGTAGTAGTCGTCGATTGGTTCATCAATTTTGCGGTTTTGATCGAACCATCCCCTCTCGGTATTGGGTTCCGCCATCATATCCCCGATCTCTCCCTCTGCCACCACCACGGCTGTAAGTTTTGTCACTCCTCTCACCTCCATAATCACTGCTTGCTCGACCACCACCTCCATATCCCCAGACTCAGATCCCACCACTATAAGCGCACCTCCACCTTCGCCTCCACCGCCAGATCTAGATTGAGCCTAGTTGATGGTGATGTTCTTCCCATCAAGGGTTTGCTCATTCTTAGTGTTAGGGTTAGTTTATGGTTTAGAGTTTAGGGGTAATTTAAAGTTTAGGGTTTAGGGTTGTAGGTTTTACGATTTAGGCTTTAGGGTTTTGAGTTTTGGGTTTAGGGTTTAGGGTTTAGGGTTTAGGGTTTAGGGCTTTAAGGTTTACGATTTAGGGTTGTAAGTTTAGGGTTGTAAGTTTAGGGTTTAGGGTTTAGAAGGGTTTAGGGTTTAGGGTTTAAATTTTAGTTTTAAGTTTTTTTAAAAAAATAACCGATAGGTTTATTTAGTTTATTATTTGTTTGATTTTATTTTATTTTTATTTTATTTATTTTTTATTTTTTTATTTATATTTATTTAGATTTATTTTAGTTTATTTTTATTTTTATTTTGGTTTAGGTTTTAGTTGATTTTATTTTCATTTTATTTTTTAGGCTTAAGTTTTATTTTTATCTTTTCAAGCTTAGGTGTCGGTTTATATTTTTTATATTTTAGGTTTTGATTTTAGATTCATTTTAAAGTTTTATTTTTTTAGGTTTAGGTTTATTATTTATTTTATTTTATTTAGTTTAGGTTTAAGTTTAGTTTAGTTTAGGTTTAGGTTTATTTATTTTAGTTTAGTTTATAGTTTAGGTTTATGTTTATTTTGTTTATTTTATTTAATTTTAAGTTTAGGTTTTATTTTATTTATTTTTAAGGTTTTCATTTAGGCTTTATTTTAGGTTTATTTTAGTTTAGGTTTTATTTAGTTTTTATTTTATTTTTATTTTACGTTTATTTTTTTTTAGGTATTTTATTCTTAGGTTTACTTTAATTTTTAGTTTACTTTAGGTTTTATTTTATTTTATTTTAGTTTATTTTATTTTTAAGTTTAGGTTTTGGTTTTAGTTTACATTTCAATTTTATTTTATTTTACTTTGGTTTCAATTTTTTATTTATTTTATTTTTAGATTTAATTTAGTTTAGGTTTAGGTTTTTAGGTTTTTAGGGTTTAGGGTTTAGGGTTTTTGGTTTAGGGATTAGGGTTTAGGGTTTAGGGTTTAGTGTTAAGGGTTAAGGGTTTCGGGTTAGCTTTGGGTTTTAGGTTAGTTTAGGGTTTAAGGTTTTAGGGTTTAAGGTTTAAAGTTTAGGGTATAGGGTTTAGGGTTTAGGATTTAGGTTTAAGGTTTAGGGTTTAGGATTTAGGGTTAGTTTAGGGTTTAGTGTTTTTTAGTGTTTATGGTTTAAGGTTGTAGGTTTAGGGTTTGTTTTAAGGTTTAGGGTTTAGCGTTTATGATTTAGGGCTTAAGGTTTAGGGTTTAAGGGTTTTTTTTAAATAAAGTATACTAGTAGGTTTAGGTTTATTTAGTTTATTTAGTTTGTTTTTTAATTTATTTTGGTCTATTTTACTTTTTATTTTTATTTACATTTATTTTTTTATGTTTATTTATTTTATTTTAGGTTTATTTATTTTAGTTTAGGTTTTTTATTTTATTTTATTTTTTAGGTTTAAGTTTTGGTTTGTATTTTATTTTTTTGCTTTAGGTTTTAGGTTTTTATTTCAGCTTTATTTTATATTTTTTTTAGTTTAAGTTTAGGTTTATTTTAGTTTATTTTATTTATTTAGTTTAGAGTTTAGGTTTAGTTTATTTTGGTTTTTGGTTTAGGTTTTATTTAGAGGTTTTTGGGGTTTAGGGTTAGTTTAGGGTAGGTTTAGGGTTTTAGGGTTTAGGGGTTTAGGGTTTTAGGGTTTAGTTTAGGAGTTTAGGTTTAGGTTTAAATTTAGGGTTTAGGATTTAGGTTTTTAGGTTTAGGGTTAGTTTAGGGTTTAAGGTTGTATGTTTAGGTTTATAGGTTTAGGGTTCACAGTTTAGGGTTAGTTTTAGGGTTTAGGGTTTAGGAGATTTTCGATTTAGGGTTTAGGGTTTAGGGGATTTTTTTTAAATTAAGTAAACTTGTAGGTTTAGGTTTATTAGTTTATCTGGTTTATTTTTTTTATTTATTTTAGTTTATTTTATTTTTTTATTTTTATTTAGTTTTTTTATTTATTTTATTTTATTGATTTTAGTTTATTTATTTTAGTTTAGGATTTTTATTTTTGTTTACTTTTTAGGTTTAGGTTTAGGTTTATATTTTTTGTATAGTTTTATTTTTATTTTATTTTATAGGTTTAGGTATTATTTTTATTTTTTATGTTTATGTTTTATTTTTTATTTTTATTTTAGGTTTATTTTTTAGTTTTTTAGTTTAGGTTTAGGTTTATTTTTAGTTTATTTTATTTTATTTATTTAGAGTTTAGGTTTATTTTTTTAGGTTTAGGTTTAGGTTTTGTTTATTTTAGTTTAGGTTATGTTTTATTTTATTTTGATTATTTTAGGTTTAGGTTATTTTTTTAGTTTAAGGTTTATATTTTATTATTTATTAATTTTTTTGTTTATTTTTGGTTTATATTTTTATTTAGTTTTTATTTTAGGTTTATTTTATTTTTATTTTACTTTTAGTTTTTATTTTATTTAGGTATTTTTATCTATAAGTTTATTTTATTTTTTAATTTAGTTTAGGTTTTTATTTATTTTATTTTAATTTAGTTTTATTTTTTATTTTATTATATTTTTAGGTTTAGGTTTAGGTTTTAGTTTAGGTTTTATTTTTTTTTAATTTTTTTATGTTTAGGTTTATTTATTTATTTTATTTTTAGGTTTTATTTAGTTTAGGTTTAGGTTTTTAGGTTTTTAGTGTTTAGGGTTTTGGGTTTAGGGTTTGGGGTTTAGGGTTTAGGATTTTGGGTTGTATGTTTTAGGGTTTAGGGTTTAGGGATTTTAGGTTTAGGGTTTAGGGTTTAGGGTTTAAGGTTTAGGTTTTAGGTTTAGGGTTCAGGTTTTAGTTTATGGTTTAGGATTTTTGGGTTTTTTTTAATAGAGAACAAATTCAGATACAACATTTCTTCTTTTTGATTTCATCAACCAAGTAACAAACCAGGAAAGTGAGGTAATCAAATGACCTTCTTGGGGCTAGCTGAAGCCTAGTGTTCCTATGATGTCTAGACTATATACCCATTACCATTCAATTTTTTATAAATTAACACATGAATATAGGAAATAGAGCTCAACATTCATGCACTTAAGCTATAAGAATATGCATTTGTTATGTATTTATAACAAGCGTCATAACACATATTATTATTCATTTATAAGCTTTTGAAAAATACATTTTGATTTAATAGTGATAATAGCCATGCATATATTGAATTAAATCAACACATGCAAGCTTACATAAAGGAAATCCATTTTATTTTACTTGATTTTGAAAATTGGATACATGAATTCAAATGACATACCAAATTTAACATGATTGGAAAGAGGATAATCAAATATAAGAATGTGATTCATTCAACCAAACTAGTTCTTAAGGACTATCAAATCAAATAAGATTATTTAAAACAAACCAAAGCTATTAATTAATTAAGTTTTGATTTGATTTGATTTAAGGAGGAGAAATCATTACATGTTGATTTAAACCCATTCCACATTAGTGATTTGATTTAATTTAAGGAAATGTAATTAAGTTGATTTTATGGGTTAATTAAGTTGAACTTTTAATTAGATGAATTAATACCCTTACATGTCACCTTAAAGTAATTAACTAAATAATTATGAGCCAACATGATATGCATAGAAAATAAACTTGCAATGATCCAGGAAATAAAAGGGGCTACTGTCATGATTAATAGTTAATTAGATTAAGAGACTTAATGATTGCTCTTATGGTTTTCCCACATGTGGACTAAACATAATTTCATTAAACTCCTTTAGGTTATTAAACACCTAAAGATCTACCCCATGATTTAATTAATTAAGGTATGATGTGATTATGATTTCAATTTAATTAAGTGATTTAAATAATTAGTAAAATCTTAATTAATTTCATTTTAAATAGGGTGAAATGAACAAAAGGGTCCCAACCTCTTAGTTCACTTCTTGAACAATGATTGATAAACTTAATTAACAAATTCATTATTATAAGATATTAATTAATCATTAATTAACTTAAAGAAGTTAAGGTTTAATTAATTCAATTTTCTTAATTAAGTGAGCAATAAATCCCAAAAAAATCATGGGAGGTAGAGGTCATCCCATTAAATTAATCCACAAAATTTGGGATTAATTTCTTAAGTAATTAAGAAGTAATTATGCTAATAAATTTTGTAATTAAACTTAATTAAACATTAATTACTATTCAAAATTAGTTAATATCATTTCTCATTAATTATCCCATGAATTACCATTAAAATGAGTATTTATTTGACTTTTTTTATTTCCCCATGATTTTTTATGATTTTTTAGAAGTTTGCCATTAAAATGATTAATTAAATGAAAGCCTAATCTTGTTGGCACCATGACCGGCACTGCACTTTCCATGTGGCACCGTGAGATTGGCTAATTAAAACTTATCTGATTCAGTGTTTATGTGGTAGATGCAGATGCGCTTTCTCGCTCATCGTACGATCTAAGTTTGGATAGCTATGATTAATCCCACAACTTAATAAGATTAAATCAGATCGATCTAGCAATCTAATCGCGGTCCATTCGATCATGAATGGCGGTGTCAACATCACGAGTGAGGAGAAGGAGTTTGCGCCAATGCTCACTTGATCCTTACGAGCTTAGATCCACTCTAAAGGATCCACACCTTCACACATCGATCGGAGGATCAATGTTCAAGATCACATGAGATGCAAGTTTTCTTCAAAAAGAGCCAACCCATTTTTTCCTAAGGATCAATTTTTGAAGCATACCTCACTGGAGCTCTAGACCGATGGCACAAAAGATTGATAAAGATTCATCTTATGGAGATGAAAACCTATTGAGCAGGAATTGGATCAATTCCTCAATGTTCTCTTAAAATGCCATGAACTGATGATTAGGAGCTAAGCTTTGATGGAAGTCCCACCTCCGATGGTTAGGAAGCTTGGGAAATGATTCATTCTTACTCGATGGAGCCTAGGAAAGGTGCATGCAAAGTTAATTTGAGTTTGATGGAGAAATGGGAGAAGGTCAATGGGAGTGTCTATTTCATGATGGATGGGAATGGAATTTTTTTGATCGAGAATGAGCTTGAGCTTAGGAAATGGCTCTAGCGCTCATCTTGGGTAACTAGGGCTTTGAGGAATGATTTTTGTGTGTTTGAATGAAGGGGTGTATACCACCCTTCATCTTGATTGGATGGTGGGATTGGTTTGGCTTCTAGTGCCATCGGCCATCTCGAGGAGTCATGGGTGGCGAGGAGGTGAGTTGGGCTAAGGAGGAATCATGGGTGTCCTATGGGTTTCAAATGCTAATGGGGGGGAGGTGATTTCACCTCCCATGGGTCATGGCGACCAACCACCCATTGGGTCAGTGGTGTCTTGGGTAGGTGGACCATTGGGAGAGTACCAAGTGGGGAATGAAATGACCACTTACATGGGTGATTTGTCTCATGTGATGCCCTTGACCCAAGGGTAGAATGATCATTTTGCATTAGATTTAATTTGGGTAGATTTGAAATGAGCCAAAAGTGGGTTAGCCCAAATTTCAAGTCAATTGGAGTTGATTTGGTTAGGTTTGGCTCAATTGACTCATTTAGGTCAAATTGGGTCAAACCAAGGGTTAGGTCAAGTTTATATGATCATTTAGGATGTTTTGGTTCAATTGGTTTGGTTCAGTTTGGCTTAGATTTTATTTTGGCTCATTTAAATTTATTTGGGTCAAATGGGTTAAGTTGACAGATTTGACCAAATTGGCCAAATTGGCTTTGGTTGGGTGTTGGTTTGGGGTTTAGTTGACCAATTGAAGATGATTGTAGGCTTTAGTATCAATTAATTTGGATTTAGTTTTGTTTAGGACAACTAGAATCTTTAGGACAATTTGGGCTAAGTAGGTTAATTAGGTTCAATTGGGTCCAATCATGGCTTTGGTCATGTTCAGCAATCAATTTGGAATGAATTTGAGCCATTGGTTGCAATCAATTTGGTTTATATTTTGATTTGACCCAATTTAGTCTTTTAGGTCAATTTGGGTCAACTTGGGTCAAGAGGGCCAATTGGGTTTGGTTTGACTCAATTGAAGG
Organism: Cymbidium sinense; assembly: GCA_021442155.1. Taxonomy (NCBI): domain Eukaryota; kingdom Viridiplantae; phylum Streptophyta; class Magnoliopsida; order Asparagales; family Orchidaceae; genus Cymbidium; species Cymbidium sinense. The sequence continues at coordinate 91,693 of JAKCPB010000145.1, forward strand.
CCAAGTCATATTCAAATATTAATTTTGATTTGGTATGAATCATTGGTTTCAAGGGATTTAGCTTATGTTGCAATTTGTCTAGTTTGGGTTCATATGGGTTAAGGGGTTTACTTGGTCAAATGACCATGTTGACTTGGTTTGACCCAATTTGTGATAATTGATCAACCTAGTGTGATCAATAATCATGATGGGAGGATTTGATGGGCTTGGTTCAATCCAATTTGTGTAGGATTAGAATTGGCTCAAATAGGTGAAATTGGCCATTTTGGGTCAAGTGGACCAATTGGGTTTAGTTGGCTTGATTTTGGGTTGACTTTGATTTAGTTGAGTTTATATATGGATTTGGGATTGATATATAAATCAATTTGTAACTTGGTTCAAATGGGTTTTGGTTCATTTGAACATTTCAAGTCAAAAGGGTTAAGTTGGGTTTGACTTGGGTCAATTTTGGTTTGGCTTTATGATTGTAGATTTCATTTATATTTGTGAATATGATTCAATGTATGATTGATTCATGAAAATCAATTCAATTTGGGTTTTGGAATGAAGAATTTGGCTAAGTCAATGGAGTTGGGTCATGTAAGTTTGAATTTTGATTTAGTTTGATTTAGTTTTGATGATTTAAATGTATATTTTATTTAAATTTGTGAAGATGATTGAAAATATGATTGATTTGTGAGAAAATCAATTGAGTTTGACTTGATTTGGATTAAGATTTGGCTAAGTCCATGGGTTAGGTCATATGGCTTAGAAGGTTTTGATTTAATTTGATTTAGTTTGATTTACTTTTGATCATTTGAATGTAGATTTGATTTATATTTAGGAAGATGATTGAATATATAAATGATTTATGAGAAAATCAATTGATTTTGGATTGATTTGGATTAAGATTTGGCTAAGTCCATGGGATAGGTCATATGGCTTAGGAAGGGTTTCAAGTTTGGATTTGATCATGGGCTTCAATCATTTGGTTTTGGAATTTGGGTTTGGATTTGGATTTGAATTTGATGTACAAACTGAACTTGAGGTTTGGTTTGAGAAGGTGAACATGGATTAGATTTGGGATGTAGCATAGGTGGATTATCCTAAAGGCATAACCTAATCCTATAATTAACCCATTTAAGTCTCTTAGCTTAAGTTAAGTGTTTACCTAATTGTTAGAAGTGTTTTATGACTAGGGAAGTCTTAGTGTCTAGAAGACTCCTAAGTCTAAGGTGGGAAGATTGAATCTGCACTCCAAAAGTGAGGTCAACTTAGGCTCCATAGTGTTGCCCTTGGATATAGATGATTGGAAGAGAAGCAAGTTTCACATTATAGACTTGGATACATCTTTTAATGATTTGTTTGAGACTATGCATACATGAGAACAACATAGTTCCATCCTCTCTACATCAGTGTATGAAGTTTATGAGAGGTGGGATCATCTACTATGTCAAAGGAGATCTCAAGTTATTTATAGTTCATGAGGTTGACATATATGAGGATGCTGCTTACTACCTCCCTCAAAATCAACAAGTTTATTATGACAAACTTGGCCAAAGTTTAAAAATAAAAAAAGGTAAAAGAAAAGGAAAAAGAAAGAGAAAAAAAAAAGTGAAAATGAAAAAGAAAATAAAAGGGAGCAGAAATAGACTTGGAGGAGGAAGTGAAGCATGACATTAAATTCCAGCCAAAGTTCTTTACTCCATTCAAACATATGGGTATGACGACTTGACTACTAAAGGAGGAAGAGGCCCATTGAGGTAGTCCCAGTGGAAAACCTCTTTATTGGCCACCCAATAGAAGATATGTCCCACTACCAAGAGTAGATCCATATAGACTTAGAATCTAGTTCATAGGATGAGCCTTATATGGGTAGCCAACTCTTCTCATCTTTTTCCTTGGAGGTGAATCTTGAGCGGATAGCGATGAAGAGCTCCAAAGCAAAGCATAAGTGTATCCAAGTCTATATGTAAAATAGTTAGGCATCGGTTGGGAACCTTAGCTCTAACCCCACTTTCCTCTCAAAAGTTGAGGGGGGTAGTTAAGGAAGCCCCTAAGTAATCTATAGGTGTGAAGACTCTGAGGTTCTTTCGGGGAACATCATCCTCAAGTCATGAAATTGATGTAAAACTTGAGGATGATTCATATAAATATTTAATAGAATTACCTTTTGATTAGTACTTGTCTTGTGTTCAAAATTTAGCAAAGAAAGGGTTAATCCCATATACTTGGTCAAAGCAATTATTTTGAAAGAATATGGAAGAACAAATGCAAAAGCTCTCAATCAAGATTGGGACTAAGATTCGGTATAGTGGGTCTAGTTGATGATGACTATTACTGCTTAGTCATCACCAATCATTTAGAATCAGATTGGTTCTTTTCAAATCACATTAACTCATATGAGGAGCTATGCTTAGAAACTTCAGATGATCCAAATGATTTTGAAGCCAAAGATGCACAGTTAGAGTTCAAAGAAGTGATCAAGTCAACCATCGACAAGTTCAAGGAAATCCCTTAGGGCGAAGAAGATCCCATTTAACATACATCGTTCTTTGTTGAATGAAATTGAAACCAATGACTTAGTTAGGCTATTTGAGTTTAAGGACTTTGCATGGTGTTATGAAAAGATGCTTGGATTGCTCTTGACATAGCAATCCATAAACTAGTAATAGACCTACTAACCTATCAAGCAAACTCTAGGCGATTAGACATTACAGGTCATTTTTCAAGTCAAGAAATTGATGTTGGCTTCATCTAGGAAGAAAAATACCCTACCTAGTTAGCTAGCATCCCAATTAAGAAAAGAATGGCCAAATTCACATATCATTTTAGGGATTTAAATAGGGTATGTCCAAAGATAAATTTTCACTACCAATGGGGCTGATGGTGCACATTGCCTCATCTCATGTCTTCTCTTTCATAGATGGCTTATCTGGATATAACAAATAAAGACAAGATGAAAGATATAGTACTTTTAGAACCATGATCAGAATCTATTGCTATAAGGTCATGCCTTCAGCCTTAAAAATGCTGGTGTTACATACCAGCTAGCTATGACTTGAATATTCAATGAACTCATTCATCATCAGGTTGAGTGCTATGTCGATGATCTCATGGTCAAAAGTAGAAGAGAAGACCATCTCTTTGACTTGAGAATAGTTTTGAATAGTTAAGATAGTTTAACCTCAAAATGAACACCTAGAAGTGTGCATTTTGAAATTCCTTTAGTTTGTTGTCGACACAGGAATCAAAATTGATCTAGAGATGATCAAGGTGGTATTAGAAATGCCACCCCCTAAAAGTTTAACTCAACTAATCATTCTAAGGGGAAGTTGGCATATCTAAGATGCTTTATATCCAACTTATCGGAAGATGTGACCATTCTCACTTGTCAAAAGGATGCCAAGTTTAAGTGGGATGACAAGTGTGAGCATGCCATAGGGGCATCAAGCATGTCAGTGGTTCCCTATCCAACTCACACTTTTGTTGGTTAGCGACTCCTTTGGTGCTTTGTTGGCCCAAGAAGATGAAGGGAAGGAAAATGCTCTCTACTACCATGTCCCACGAGGCTAATTATCCACCCATTAAGAAGCATTGTCTAGCTTTAATCTTTGCATCCAAAAGCTACAACACTACATGCTTCCTCATAAGGTGAACTTAATCTCAGAGAAATCCACTATAGTATCTAGTGACACGGTGACACTATATCGGATGGTTGGCATGATGGTCCATGATCCTCTCTTTGACATTTACCTTTTATATGCGGTAGCTAGCTAGATTTCTTAGCGGTACACCCACTTCTTGTTGACTCTCTCTTAGTGAATATCTCACGATGAACAAATCATAAACTTAGGGCATGCTAGCATTCACTAGGAGATGTACTTTGATGTGTGACTTCCTCTCAAGAGGAGAAGAACCACAATCTACTATTCTAGGAAAAATAGGGGTAGGAATAGTTATCTTAACTTCATGTGATGTTATGAGATTCTCGTATCATCTGTCCAATCCTTGCACCAACAAATGAATATGAGGTTACGATTCTGGTGGGGTTAGTCATTACTCTAAGCATCCAAAACATCAACATTTTTGGAGATTCTCAGCTAGTTATCAACTAAATTGCTGGGTCTTTTAAGGTTATAAAGCCCATGCTCCATCACTACAATAAGTATACCATAGAGTTATTAGCCCAAATCTTTACCATTTATAGATTCCTCAAGGAGAGAACATATGGCGTATGCTTTAGCTTGCTAAGGAGTTGGCATGTCCGGAGGATGATCCATATCAATAAAATTCCAAAATAGACAAGTATTATCCCTTATTGATATTGAACTCATCAAATAGTACTCTCTTGATGGGGAGGTTTTCATAGCTAAGAAGGATGAAGGGTTAGATTGGAGGCAACCATTCATGGATTACTTAAATAAAGACAAACTACCTCAGAGAAGTAAGCCTATGGATGAAGTAGAGCACTTTCTATGCTCTTATGGATGGTGTCTTGTTCTTTCGATCATATGTGGTTATATTGTTTAGACAAGCACAAAGCTCATAAGATCATGACCAAGGTACACCGATTATGTGGATAGTCTTCGAAGATGAAAGCCAAGATCGAGACTAGAATACCATTGGCCACCGATAATCAAAGATTACATGGATAGCATTACCAATGTCAATACATGTGGTCTACAATAACCACCCAACATTCTACATCCTACATTGGCCTCATGGCCATTCAGTCTTGGCGACATGGTGTCGATTGATCCTCATTCTTCCAAGGGTCATCGATTTATCTTAGCTGCTATTGACTACTTTTCTAAATAGGAGAAGGTGATTGAGATCAAAGAGGTCATAGATCAGCATGTACTATAATTTTTTAGGAACCATATTGTATATATATTTGGTTATGCCTCGACGAATTATATTTGATAATGATACTACATTCAAGAGCACTGAGATTAACAACTTTTCCTAGAGACACAACATAGATTAGATATATTCTACCATCAACTACAGGTCAAATGGATTAGCGAGTCTTCAACAAAACTCTCATCCAAATACTAAAGACACTTGAAATAGCGATGGTAGCATGGCGGTTAGTTGAAGCCTTGTGGGCATACCGCACATATAGAACTCCAACTTAGCCTGCTCCTTTCTCCTTAGTGTATGGTTCAAAGTCATTCTACCATTAGAAGTCCAACTCCCATCACTAAGGATAGATGTGGTAGCATGATCACTGTGAGCGAGGTACCAAGTTTAGAAGAGCTCAAGGTTTAAAAAAGAGATGCATGCGAGCATGCCAAAACATTGAGTTGTACAAAGTTAAAATGATTCAAGCTCACAACAAGTTGGTTAGTCTTAGAGCTTTTCAAGTAGGAGAGCTTATTTTAGTTCTAAGGAGACTGATTGTTGCCCATCATAAGATGGGAGGCAAGTTTAAACCCACTTGGGAAGGCCCTTTCACCATAGAGAGGCTAAAGAGGATCTTATCAACTTATTAATCATAAGGGAGAGGGCCCAGTGCTTCCAATCAATGGGCTCTTCTTACATAAATATTATAAATCATGTTTAAAAATAATTATCATCAATGAAAATTTTATTTTGAATTCAATCTCTTCCATGTTGAAGGTATTCTTATTTACGAATTTTCCACGATGCGTTTAGGGTTGGTGTATTAAACTAGAGCGGTGTCCTATCCTTCAATTACACAACATAAACACAAACTACACACAAACATATAAAATAAGCACATATCTTTCGTCTCAGGCTACTCTGAGTTGAGATAACGCCCTCAACATCATTCACTTTATGGCTGCTAGGTGTGACGCTACCTATTAGTGGGTCACCTAGTGGTCTTCGCTTTGGAGGATGTAAGTTTTCTATGCTTTCCTTCCTTTACTTGGCCCACATCAGATAAGCTCCTTGTTAGTTTGGTAGGCCTTACTTGCATGGCCGAGCTACCTCATGTTGGCTTTGTTTAAGAGGATGTGAGTGCATATGCTTTCTTCTTGGATTAGCCTTCGTACACATATTGGGTCGAGTATATTTGAGGTTTAGGATAAGTCCCCTAGCGGCTCCTTCCCTCCTAAATGCTTAAAGTCTAGGTCCAATCCTTCCTTAGGGCTCCCTGCTTAATAAGTCCTCTAGGTCGATAGCATATGTCCCAAATGATGAGACTATTGATCATCAATTTCACTTGGAAAGTTGAAATCACATGCTTTCCAGTTAATAGTAGCACATTGACACCTTAGGTTGGTTGGTTCTCACTATGTTGATGGATACACCACTCATGATGGATACACCTTAGGTTGGTTGGTTCTCACACCTTATACACCACTCATGGTAGATGTAAGTTAGTTATGCTTTTCTCCTTGAGTTGGCCACCTACCTATAAGCTTTCTTTTAGGGGCTCGAGATAATGCCCCTCCTCGGACCCTATATTTGGATCACATCCTTTGACCCCATTTAGACACTACCTAGGTTACTATCATATTGGATAGTTCCCCTTTCCTAGTAACCATCTTTATGGTTGGAGAATCCATCTTATGGATGTGTAGAATCTCGCTTGGTCCATTAAATCTGAGATAGTTCAAGGTTGACATAGCCCCTTCTCAGTGTGGTCCCTTGCACATCGACATGGTCCATGCAAACTTATAAATAAAATATATATTCACTTGTGGATTAGGATGACACCCCTAGCGGTACCTTTTCTTAAGCAAGTATCTTATCTTTAGGTCAGTGTCAGTAAAACTCCCTATAGGAATCACCTAATAACTCTTGAGTTGATATAAGTCCCTGGCGGCATTCACTTAGTAGTCACCCCTAAGTCAGGTTCGATTTGTTGTGCTACCAACAGGTCACCATAGTAGTTATTCCTTGCTTTAGAAGATGTAAGTCTGCTATGCCTTCTTCTTAGCACTGTCGTTGCACACCGAAAGGCAACCCTTTAGGTTGGCTAGCTCTACCCCATGACCAGTAGACTATCCCTTTGGATTTGTAAATCTGAGATAAGATAAGTCTGATATAGCCCCTTCTCAGTGGTTCCATCACACACTGACATGGTCCATAAATTAAATCTATCAAATTTGATCGAGCTCACATCCCCAGTAGATATGCCCTCAATTTGAAATCAAACTAAACCAAACAAACCATATCAAATCACATGAAAAAATTAAGATAAAATTAATCTTGACTACTTTTGAGTTGACATAAGTCCCCAATGACATTCACTCAGTAGTCACCCTAGGTTAGGTCCGATTTGTTGTGCATCCAACAAGTCACCCTAGTGGTTGTTCCCTTTGGAAGATGTAAGTCTATACCTTCTTTTCTATTGCATCAAGGCAACCCCTTAGGTTAGCTACCTCTGCATAGTGGTGACTATCCCTTTGGATTTGCAAACTTAAGGTGGGTCAGGCTGATATAACCCCTTAGTTGGTCCATCACAAGGTCCATACATTAACTCAAATTAAATTAAACCAAATTGATTTTCCCGGTGGAGTTAAATCACACCCTCCCTGGAGCCCCAAATCATATATAAACAAGTCAAGCAAACAAATCAAATTCAAAACCAACCTCCCCAATGGAACCAAATTAAACCAAATAGAGTCTAAATCAAAGAAATCCAACCAAACTATTCTCTCCTGGATACATCCCCAAACAAATCTATGAAATCAAACTCAAATCCCAATCCCTGGATAATGAACACTTCCTTAGTGGAAGGTTCATATACCCCGATCCCAGTGGACTGAGCAGATCTCTAGCAGATATGCCTCCACATCAATTAAAATAAAACAAATTAAATTCAATTCAATCTTAATTGGATTATAGATTCTTATCTAGAGGATCTTCTTTCCATAGATCATATAATAAAATCAAATTCAAACGTTATCCCTAGTAGATTTTCTCCTTCTATGCCCATGGACCCTTTATGTCATGTCCAATGCATGTGTGATCCCTAGCATCTCCCTCCATGTCCTTGACATGGAATTCTCATCAAATCTTATTTCTTCTCTTATGCACACCTTTAATACTTCAACCAAACAATGTATTTGTTCAAATTACATCATCTTAACATTGTAATCAACATTTAATGATTTGTGATGGTGCAAGCTCAAACTAACTATACAATATCATGCAAAACAAATTATATATTGTTAATTAACACACTATATTTTATTATAATATATGATGTTATATTATAATTTTCTATAATATAATATATCATCTAACATTACACCTTATTAGAATCACTTAAAAGGAATAAATAACAAAATTTTCTCAAAATCTGAATAATGTTCATTTTAGATGTACAATTGTAAATTTTCTATTAGAAATGGTACAAAATAGCATAATTTTTTGTGTTTCTTCTTGGTGTGTGCCATGAATTTGGCGAAATTCTTCCATCTCAACCTTCAAATTAACATTTTTGTGAGTTTTAATGTATTATAACAAAAGTAAAACATACTAAAATGTACAATAACATTTAGTAACACACCACCACATTCATATATATGTGAAGTTATACTATTATGTATATTATATTTTAATATGTTTTCATATAATATATTATCAAACATTAAACCTTAAAATGAATCACTTTAAGCAAAAAATTATAAAATTTGGATGAAAAATGAACATTTATTTTGATGCAAAATTCCAATCTTTTGATTAAATGACACCATAGCACACCCTAATGATGTTCCCTAAATTAAATTTGGCCAAATTCATCTTAGCCTAAAATTAGAATTTTTATGAATTATACCAATACAAACTCTACTACATCATACAAACTAAATATATGCTAAACAAAGTAGTAATACACAATAATATTCTATAATGCTTGATGCTACACTATGTTATGGCATCATATATTATAATACAATATAACATATTAAATTATATTATATTGTATATCACATCACAAGGATTGCTTAAGATAAAAATCATAAAATTAGTCTAAACTATAAAAAACTATATATTTTAGTTATATCTTACATATTTTAAATTAAAATAATATATTATGATGCCATGCTCTACCAATTATGAATTTGGTCAAATTCCACCATTTTGAAGTCTAAATCAACATTTTTATAAATAATGCTAGTGTAAGCTTATTTGCATGATTGTAAAATACTAAAAGAATTTAAAATTTGTAGAACAATATATTATGATATATGATGCTATACTATGCTACAAGATATAATATTTATTTTGAACATAAAATCTTACTTTTTAGACTATAAGTGGTGTAGCACACCTTTGGTACTACAACCTAATTCCACTACAAATTTAACAGATTTCATCATCTGATTTATTAAATCAATATTTTTATTATTTATATTCATATAGACTATAGAGCACAATACCATAATATACAAAAACATTTTAAAACATCTTATAACATTCAAAACACATCACTAAATGCTCAATATATGATGCTACATTATACTTAATATATGGTATTATAAAATGATTTAGGGTTAGAGTTTAGGGTATTCAAATCTCTAATAGTCAAGGAATGTCTCTTGAAGACATTTTCTTTAGCTACCATAACTATGATAGAATTAGGTCATTCTTTAGATCTACTCCTAATGACATCTTTATTAAAGGTTTAGGTTTTAGGGTTTAGGGTTAGTTTTAGGGTTTAGGGTTTATGGTTAATTTAGGGTTTAGGGTTTAGGGTTTGGGTTTAGGGTTTAGGTTTAGAGTTATAGGTTTTAGGATTTAGGGTTTATAGTTTTAAGGGTTAGGGTTTAGGGTTAAGGTTTAGGGTTTAGGGTTTAGGGTTTATGATTTAGGGTTTAGGGTTTAGGGTTTAACTTTTAGGTTTAGGGTTTAAGTTTTAGTTTAGGGTTTAGGGTTTAGGGTTTAAAGTTTTTTTTAATAGAGAACAAATTAAGATTAAACATTTTTTCTTTTCAATTTCATCAACCGAGTAGCACCCCAAGTTTTCTAGACACTGGCGATGACATAGATAAAAAATGAGCACCATTAGAGTAAATCAAAATGCTAGATAAGTAAAGCCATCTCTATTAAAATTCCATAAGCAAATCGTTGGCGGTCTTGTTTCTCTAGTTCCCATCAAAACCATCACCACCTCTCGAGTGAGATCGCCATTCATATCCTATCTCACACCCTCACCACCTGGTTCCTCCATGCTCCTCCCACCTCCATAACCACATTTCTAACCACCACCTCCTATCCACTAGCTATCCCCCCCACCTCGCCTTTACTCCACCTCCACGAGCCTAGTTGATGAGATGTTCTCTATCAAGTTATTCTTAGGTTTAGGGTTAGTTTAGGGTTTAGTTTATGGTTTAGGATTTAGGTTTAGGTTTATGGTTTAGGGTTTTAGGGTTTAGGTTTTAGGGTTTAGGGTTTATGTTTAGGGTTTAGGGTTTAGGGTTAGGGTTTTAGGGTTTAGGTTTGTAGGTTTAGGGTTGTAGGTTTAGGGTTGTAGGTTTAGTGTTTGGGGTTTAGGGTTAGTTTTAGGGTTTAGGTTTAGGATTTAAGGTTTAGGATTTAGGGTTTAGGTTTTTTTAAAAAAAATAATAAAGTAAACTGACAGGTTTGGGTTTATTTAGTCAATTTTTTGTTTATTTTAGTTTATTTTATTTTTATTTAGGTTTATTTTTTTTTATTTAGTTTAGTTTATTTATTTTAGTTTAGATTTTTTATTTTAGTTTATTTTTTAAGTTTAAGTTAATGTTTTAGTTGAGTTTTATTTTTATTTTATTTTTTAAGTTTAGGTTTTATTTTTTATTTTTAGGTTTAGGTTTATGTTTTATTTTCTTTTTTTTTTAGGTTTAGGTTTTAGGTTTTATTTTAGGTTTATTTTTTTGGTTTGGTTAGGGTTTAGGTTTATTTGTAGTTTATTTTATTTTATTTAGTTTAGGTTTAGGTTTAGGTTTTGTTTACTTTAGGTTTAGGTTTAGATTTTATTTATTTTAGTTTAGGTTCAAGTTTTTTTTTTTTTATTTTAGGTTTAGGTTTTTTTAGTTTAGGGTTTAAGTTTTATGTTTATTTATTTTTCAATTTTATTTTTAGCATTTTTTTTAGGTTTAGATTTTTATTTAGTTTATTTTATTTTATTTTAGGTTTATTTTTTTAGTTTTTATTTTATTTAAGTTTTTTATTCTTAGGTTTAATTTATTTTTTGTTTAGTTTAGGTTTTTATTTATTTTAATTTAGTTTATTTTTATTTTTTATTTTATTTTGGGTTAGGTTTTATTTATTTTATTTATATGTTTTATTTAGTTTAGGTTTAACTTATTATTTAGCATTTAGGGTTTAGGTTTAGGGTTTAGGGTTTAAGTTTAGGTTTAAGTTTTAAGGTTTAGGGCTTTTAGGGTTTAGGGTTTAGTTTAGGGTTAGTTTATATTTTAGGGTTTAGGGTTTAATGTTTAGGCTTTAGGGTTTAGGTTTGAGGTTTAGGGTTTAGGGTTTAGGGTTTAGTGTTTAGGTTTAGGTTTAGGTTTTGAGGTTTAGGGTTTAAGTTAACTTAGGGTTTAGGTTTAGGTTTAGGGTTTAGAGTTAACTTAGGGTTTAAGTTTATGCTTTAGGGTTTAGAGTTTTGTTTAAGTAACTTTGGTTTTAGGGTTTAAGGTTTAGGGTTTAAGGTTTAGGTTTAGGGTTTAGGTTTAGGGTTTTAAGTGGTTTAGGGGTTTAGGTTTTAGGGTTTAGTTTAAGGTTTAGGGTTTAGATGGTTTAGGGTGGTTAGGGTTTTAGGTTTAGAGTTTAGAGTTTAGGGTTTGTTAAGATTGGGTTTAAGGTTTATATTTTTTTTAGGGTTTAGGTTAGGTTTAGTTTTAGGGCTTAGGGTTTAGGGTTTAGGGTTTAGTCTAGGTTCAAGTTTTTTTTTAGTTTAGGGTTTTGGGGTTTTTTAATAGAGAATAAATTCATATTCAACATTTCTTCTTCTCAATTTAATCAACCAAGTAACATATAAGTTTTTTAAGATACGGCGACATAGATAAAAAATGAGCATGCATAGAAAATCAAAATCTAGATAACTAGAACTATCTCCATTGTAAAGTTCCATAAGCGTGATCAGATCAACTTCTTGTTTTCTAGTTTCCATTAAAACCACTGACCTCTCAGTAGCGAGATCCACCATCATATCCAATCTCTCCTCATACCACTAAGTTCCATTTAGTTTATTTTTTTATTTATTTCAATTTATTTTATTTTTTCTTTTTATTTAGGTTTATTTATTTTTATTTATTTTAGTTTAGGTTTTTTATATTATTTTATTTTTAAGGTTTAGGTTTATGTTCTGGTGTATTTTTTTAGTAGAGTTTTTATTTTATTTTATTTTATATTTTTAGGTTTTATTTTTTATTTTAGGTTTTATTTTTTTATTTTATTTTTTTTAGGTTTAGGTTTTAGGTTTTATTTTAGGTTTATTTTTAGGTTTATTTTTAGGTTTTATTTTTTAGTTTAGGTTTATGTTTATTTTTAGTTTATTTTATTTTATTTAGTTTAGGTTTAACTTTAGGTTTAGTTTATTTTAGGTTTAGGTTTAGGTTTTATTGATTTTAGCTTAGTTTCTTTTAGTTTAGGTTTACGTTTATTTTATTTTGTTTATTTTATTTTTATTATACATTTAGGTATTTTTAAGTTTAGGGTTTAGGTTTAATTTTAATTTATTTTTAGGTTTATTTATTAGGTTTAGGTTATTATTTAGCTTTTATTTTATTTTTATTTTATGTTTAGTTTTAATTTTATTAAGCTTTTTTATTCTTAGTTTTATGTTATTTTTTCATTTAGTTTAGGTTTTTCTTTATTTTATTTTAATTTATTTTTATTTTATTTTATTTTTAGGTTTATGTTTAGGTTTAGGTTTTAGTTTAGGTTTTTATTTTATTATTATTTTTATTTTATCTAGGCTTAGGTTTTTTTATATATATATTATTTTATATTTTATTTAGTTTAGGTTTAGGTTTTTAGTTTTTAAGGGTTTAGGATATAGGGTTTAGGGTTTTAGGGTTTTAGGGTTTTGTTTAGGGGTTTAGGGTTAGTTTAGGTTTAAGTTTAGGTTTAGGGTTTAGGGTTTAAGTTTTAGGGTTTAGGGTTTAAGGTTTAAGTTTTAGGGTGGGGTTTAGGAGGGTTTAAGTTTTAGGGTTTAGGTTGTTTAGTTTATGGTTTAGTTTATTTAGTATTTAGGTTTAGTTTAGGATTTTTTAGGTTTAGGGTTTTTAAATTTTAGGTTTAGGGTTTTAGATTTAAGTTTTACAGGTTTAGGGTTGTAGGTTTAGGATTGTAGGATTAGGGTTTAGGGTTTTGGGTTAGTTTTAGGGTTTAGGGTTTAGGGCTTTTAGGACTTAGGGTTTAGGGTTTAGGGTTTAGGTCTAAGGTTCAGCTTTTAGTTTAGGGGTTAGGGTTTTTTATTACTTTTTAATGGAGAATAAATTTAGATTCAACATTTCTTCTTTTTGATTTCATCAACCAAGTAACACAATAAGTTTTCTAAGACACAAGAGATGACATATATAAGAAATGAGCATGCATAGAGTAAATCAAAAACCCTAGATAACTAGAATAATCTCCACTATAAAGACACAGTTCCATAAGCAACAGATCGGATCGGCCCTTCTTTAGTTTCTCTAGTTCTCATCAAAACCACCCCGGCCTCTCGAGTAGCGAGATCCACCATGATATCCCTAATCTCTCCCTCCGCCACCACTACGGTTGTAACCTCATCTCCTCCCACCTCCACCACACCCTTTTCGACCACCACCTCCGGATCCCCACCACCACTCATTAACCATCTTTTAGCCCCCACTAGATCTAGGCCCTTGCAGTGATGTTCCTGTTATCAAGGTTCTGCCCATTCTTAGGGTTTAGGTTTATTTTTTAATTTATTTCATTACTTTAGATTTAGGTTCACGATTTAGGGTTTAAGGTTTAGGGTTTTAGGTTAGGGTTTAGGGTGTAGGGTTTAGGGTCTAGGGTTTATGATTTAGGGTTTAGGGTTTAGGATTTTAGGATTTATGCTTTTAGGGTTTACGGTTTATGATTAGGGTTTATGGTTTAGGGTTTAGGGTTATAGGTTTAGGGTTTGAGGTTTAGAGTTAGTTTTAGGGTTTTGGGTTTGGGGTTTAAGATTTAGTGTTTCAGGTTTTTTTAATTAAGTAAACTAGTAGGTTTAGTTTTATTTAGTTTATTTAGTTTATTTTTTATTTATTTTAGTTTATTTTATTTTTATTTTATTTAGGTTTATTTTTTATTTTCATTTATTTTAGTTTATTTATTTTAGGTTTATTTATTTTAGTTTAGTATTTTATTTTAGTTTTTTTATTTAGGTTTATTTTTAGTTGAGTTTTATTTTTATTTTATTATTTAGGTTTAGGTTTTACTTTTATTTTAGGTTTAGGTTTAGGTTTTATTTTATTTTTTTTTTTGGGTTTAGGTTTTAGGTTTTTTATTTAGGTTTAGGTTTAGTTTAGGTTTAGGTTTGTTTTTAGTTTATTTTATTTTAGTTAGTTTAGGTTCAAGTTTAGGTTTAGTTTATTTTAGGTTTAGGTAAGGTTTTATTTATTTTAGTTTAGGTTTAAGTTTATTTTATTTTGTTTATTTTATTTTGTTTATTTATTTTATGTTAGGTTTTTTTTAGTTTGGGTTTAAGATTTATTTTTTTATTTAGGTTTAGGTCATTATTTAGTTTTATTTTATTATTTTTTATTTTACATTTAGTTTTAATTTTATTAAGGATTTTAATTCTTAGTTTTATCTTATTTTTAGTTTAGTTTTAGGTTTTACATTATTTTATTTTAGTTTATTTTTTATTTTTTTATTATTTTTTAGGTTTAAGTTTTAGTTTATGTTTATTTTATTTTATTTTTTTTTTGTTTTATTTTAGTTTTTTGTTTTTTTATATATATATTATTTTTAGGTTTGATTTAGTTTAGGTTTAGGTTTTTAGGTTTTTAGGGTTTAGGGTATGGGTTTAGGGTTTAGGTTTAGGATTTTATGGTTTAGGATTTTAAGGTTTAGGGTTTAGGTTTAGGGTTAGGGTTTAGGGTTAGGGTTAGGGTTAGGGTTTAGGGTTTATGGTTTAGGGTAAGTTTAGGGTTCAGGGTTTTAGGTTTTAGGATTTATGGTTTTGGGTTTTGATTTAGGTATAGGGTTTATGTAGGGTTGTAGTTTAGTTGGGTTCATGGTTAGTTTTAAGGTTTAGGGTTTATGGATTAGGATTTAGGGTTTAAGGGCTTTGGGTTATTTTAAAAAAAAAAAGTAAACTGGTAGGTTTAGGTTTATTTAGTTTATTTAGTTTATTTTTTATTTTTTATTTTTTTACTTTATTTTTTTATTTTATTAAGTTTTATGTTTAGGTTAAGGTTATTTATTTTAATTTAGGTATTTTATTTTAGTTTATTTTTCAAGTTTAGGTTTATGTTTATTTTTTTAGTTTAGTTTTATTTTTATTTTATTTTTTAGGTGTATGTTTTATTTTTTATTTTTACATTTAGGTTTATGATTTTTATCTTATTTTTTTAGGTTTAGGTTTAGGTTTTTATTTTAGGTTTATTTTTAGGTTTTATTTTTTAGTTTAGGTTTAGGTTTATTTTTAGTTTATTTTATTTTATTTTGTTTAGGGTTTAGGTTTAGTTTATTTTAGGTTTAGGTTTATTTATTTTAGTTTAGTTTATTTATTTTAGTTTAGGTTTAGGTTTATTTTATTATGTTTATTTTAGGTTATGTTTTTTTTAGTTTAATTTAGGTTTTATTTTTATTTATATTTAGGTTTTATTTTAGTTTATTTTTTTTTTAGGTTAAGGTTTTATTTAGTTTTATTTTATTTTATTTTACATTTAATTTTTAATTTATTTAGTTTTTAGGTTTATTTTATTTTAGGTTTAGTTTTAATTTTTTATATTATATATTATATTTTAGGTTTTGGTTTAGGTTTATGTTTTTTTTTAGTTTAGGTTTTATTTTTTTTTATTTTATTTGAGTTTAGGTTTTATTTATTTTATTTTAAGATTTTATTTAGTTTAGGTTTTGGTTTTTAGGTTTTTAGGTTTTTAGGTTTTTAGGGTTTAGGGTTTCATGTTTAGGGTTTGGGGTTTGGTTTAGGGTTGTGTGTTTTAGGGTCAAGTTTTAAGGTTTAGTGTTTAGGGTTTAGGGTTTAGAGTTTAGGGTTTAGAATTTTAGGGTTTAATGTTTAGGGTTTAGGGTTTAATGTTTAGGGTATATGGTTTTAAGATTTAGGGTTTAGGGTTTAGATTTGTAGGTTTAGAGTTAGGGTTCAGGGTTTAGGGTTTAGGGTTAGTTTTAGTGTTTTAGGTTTAGGGTTAGGGTTTTTTTAATTTTTTTTTAAATTAAGTAAATTTGTAGGTTTAAGTTTATTTAGTTTATTTTTTATTTATTTTAGTTTATTTTATTTTTATTTGTATATAGGTTTTTTTAATTTTATTTAGTTTAGTTTATTTATTTTAGTTTAGGTTTTTCATTTTAGTTTATTTTCTTAGGTTTATTTTTTAGATTAGTTTTCTTTTTTGTTTTATTTTTTAGGTCTAGATTTGTTTTTTATTTTTAAGTTTAGGTTTTGGTATTTATTTCATTGTTTAGGTTTAGGTTTTAAGTTTATTTTAGGTTATAATTTTTTAATTTAGGTTTACATTTATTTAAACTTTATTTAATTTTTTTGGGTT
>JAKCPB010000146.1:0-301601 GCA_021442155.1 Cymbidium sinense
CCCTTGGCATTGACAATGGGGCTCGATTGTCTCGATCTCGATGGGGCTCAAACCTGAGTCGCGAATCCGCGATCATGTTTGAGCCAGGAGGCTCACTAATTAGCCATCCGTTCATTGATGGACGGTTAATATTATAACTTCTAAGTTCTAACCCTAAGGCTAAGGTCCTTATTCTCTTATATTCCACCGTCTACCCCGATATTTCCTAATTCCCATTCATTTTCTTTCAGTCGGCTCATACTTCTTCCCTTCAAAGAAAAGCTAGAGCCATAGAAGAGTAAGATCTTGAATATTTCATAGTTCAACTGTGCTATATAATGTGGCCAAGGTAAGTTATTTACTATTTTAGGGTTGTTCTATGTTTACGAAAGAGTTGGTGAATAAGAAATAAACTCTCAAATATTTGATTCACTGTCGTCTTCCGTGCCATTTACTATTGTGGACTCTTAATAATGAGAGGCACTCTTTCTAGAGAAGTTTGATTGGTTTATTTCAATTATGTCATTTGTTAATTATTGTGTCATAAACAAATTTCGAATGTTTGGCAAATCTCAGAGGTTTGGAGCAATGTTTGTTCATTAATAGCTAGTTTATGTTTGAGCTTATCTCTTCTCTCGATTCAATATTCTTGAGGTGAAATCTAGTTTATGTTTTTGTTGCCAAGTTCAATTTCTCCATTCTTTGCAAATGTGTAAGTATATTAAGGAATGATCTTGTTTAGTTGCTTTTTTGTGATGTTGAAAAAAGTTGTTGAATGTAAGTTATTATAAGTTTATTTTTTCATATGTCTAACCATTCTTTCATGGTAGTTCTTTTGTGGACAAAAGCATGACATGTTATAGAGGGGGGAGTGTTGATACAATTGTCAAATGAGTTTTATACATCAAAGCCTTGATGTTAGAAAATATGAATTACGAATTGTTGGATAACCTTAGTAACATATGGTATTGATGTAAGAAGAAATATTAGGAGGTGTGAAGGGTGTGAGTAGATAGGTTGCAAGGAGTTATGTTCATTTGTTTTCTTTATGAAAAGTCGAATGGACTCATAAAAATTGCATTCATTCAATCATAAATGATCAATTATCAATTATAATTCATGGGTTTCTATGCATTGATAGCATGATGTATTATCATTTATACATGGGTTATTTTTTATTTCTGAAATGCAAATTGTAAGATTACTAAACTTTATATTTTACATTTCAACAAAGAGAGTTTGGGAAGGCTGACTATTAGAGGATAATTTCAATTTGCATGCTTATTTTTCATTTTGGGAAAGTTGTTGTTATTTCTGGAGATTTGAGTTTTGGTGGGCGGTGGCTATTTGTTGGTCCAATTAGAGTTTATTATGCTTCTTATGATGGCTTTAAAATATATTTGAACGCATTTATTGTTTTCCATAGGTTGCATTTTACTATTACGTGAGTTTTATGTTGTTATCTTGCTAGTTAAATGGCTCACATTATCTTAGAGTGTTTGGGAAAAAATTTGTGATCTTAATTAAATAAAGTTTTTTTATGGTGATTGCATGACACTCTATATAATGGGCAATGATGGTAATCCAACAATCCCTATTTATTCTTACATGAGATTCAACGAGGCAATAATTATTATTATTATCTCTCTCTACTCGGTTTTCTTTCATTGAAAGCCAATTTTTGTGTCACTATTAGATTATAAAATGCTTTTGGCTCTAAAGTTTTTATGAATTCTTGATGTCGTTAATATTATCTTGGAAAGCATTACAATTTCTTTTCTTTGCCTTTGGGGAATGCGTGATTGTAATATATTCATTGTTGGATTTCTGAGGCTTTCAAGTTGCATTTTTTTTTGAAATCTCATGTGAGGTCTCATTTCAAAAGAAGACCTTATGAAATTAATATTTTTTAATTATTATGTCTTTTGCTACTTACTCATATTTTATTATTTCTTATATCAAAGGTATGTCTGGTAGTTCATCAAAGCAAGATGTTAATCCCATAGGACCTATTGTAGTCCTATGCAAGTGCCTATGAGAGAATTTAGTGTTGGGTCCTCACCAAACCCATTTGTAGTTGAGATGGCTATAGCAATGTAATTGTTTGATGATAATCACAGGTAATCCTTTTGCTAAAAGTAAGAAAAAAATATCGTCGATGGAATGATTTTACTTTGATCAAAATCAATGATGGGCGAAAAAGTACGTGTAATCATTCTAAGCATAAGCTTATAAAGAGCAAAGGTGGTGCAACTACGCAGTATATGCGACATTTACTTTATTATGGTAAGAGGATGGTGAAGCCTGAAGGGCAACTTAATATTTCAATTTATTATAAGTACCATTGAGTCTGTGGGTGCTTGTAGTGTTGCTAATTGGAGACACAATCATGCTAGGATAAGAGAATTAATTTCTCATATGATAATGGTGCATGAGTTGCCATTTAAATTTGTTGAATGTGACATGTTCAACATTGTCATGAAAGCTGTTAGTCTACATTATGAAAAGATATCATGAAGTACTGTGAAAAATGATTGCGTAGTAAGCTATGAAATTGAAAAAAAAGCTTGAAACACTTATTAGATACTATAAAGTCGATTGTGACAAGCGATCTATGGAAATCTAGTCAAGATATACATTATATGATTTTGATATGTCATTTTATAGATGTTGAGTGAAATTTACAAGAGTGCTTAACTTTGTTGATGTGCCTCCGCTTCATAGAGCAACATATGTACATGACATCTTGTACAAGTGTTTGAGGGATTAGGACAATGAGAATAAAGTTGCAACAATAACGTGGCTAATATGTAACATACAATACATGTGATTAATATGTTGAAAGAAAATTTAGAGTTCCATGAAAAACTTCCCTTGATGGAAGAATTTTTCATGTGTTTTGCACATATCTTAAATTTGTTAGTTCAAGATGAGATTTGAAATTAAAAATTGATTTGGTTAAATATAGTGTTAAATATGTGACCTTCATCGATTAGTGATGTTCAGCGAGATAACTCATTGCATTTGCCAAGAAGGAATTGATTTTAGATTGTGTCACTAGATGGAATGCTACTTATATCAATGTTATCACTAAAGTTCAAGGAGGTCTTTCCAAGGTTTTATTTATAAAAAATCCTTGTTACACTTTATATCTAGTGAAGAAGATTGGGCAAAATTAGAAGATGTTTATTCTTTTCTTGAGGTATTAACCAAGCCACATATTGATATCATGTTAAATTCTAAACTTTGCATATTTTCCTATTACTACTGAAATTCATTTACTATATATTCAATGAATTAACTTCAATTTTATAATTATGGTAGGTTCCGAATATCCTACCTCCAAGTTATTTTTATCAAAATTATGGGGGATTAAAGAAATGTTGGATGACAACTCTCTAAGTGGGCTCCCACATGTGGAGAAATGGCAATCGAATGAAAGAAAATTTTGATAAGGATTGGGAAGTTGTAATCTTTAATATCTATAGGCGTTGTTTTAGATCCTCAAAATAAAATAAAGAAAAACTTTACATTCAATTCTATATACTATGAAGATATTGCTCAAATACACATTGATGAAGTGCATTAAAATTTATATGAACTTTATAATGAGTATGTAGAGGATTATAAAGCTAACAACGTTGATAAGATCACCCTAAGAAGTGATTCAAGTAGTGGTTTGGGAAGTGCTTCTACTTTTAAAGGTAGACCATCCTATGGAAAGAGAAAGTATGAGACTTATATCATAATAGATTACACAAACCACCTTTAATTAAAAAACAGCTTAAAGTTTATTTGGATGATGGTGTTCTTATTGAGAATGAGAATTCAAAAAATTTTGATTGCTAAGGTTGGTGGAAGCAAAGAGTTTGAAATACAATATTTTATCAAGGATGACATCTGATGTTCTTTCTATTTCAATAACAACAGCTTCCTCATAATCAACTTTTAGTCTAGTGGTAGAGTTATTGATCAATATCATGCTTCTTTAGGGACGAAATGTTCAATATTTATTATAAGTGATTGGTATCAAAATTTTATGGAATTAAAAGAAAGGCAAAGGTTAGTAGCTTATTTTATTTCACTATGGATTACAAGTCATACCATTTTGACATTAATATTTGCATATGTTATGTTGAACAAGGCAAGAGGAGATGAAGGAAGTTCTTTTACTTTTGATATGGATTCAATGTTTGGAACTTTAAAGTTAAAACTTTTATAAATTTGAACGAAATTGATGTATTATTATTTTTTTCCCTGAACTCTTTATGAAGTCCTTATGGTCATGGTTATTAAACATTTTATCATGTCCTTGGAATAGTTTCTATTTGAAGAGTATTGGTCGAGTATTGGCAATGAAGGAATTGATGATAATCTAGATGGATTATTGATTATTTTGTTTAGTTATATACATTATATTTATAGTTTCCCTTTTCTTAGGTATTTTTGGTAGCCATTATGTTCAAGTCCTATTAGTATATGCATTTATGATGATATTTATTTGATAGAAGCAGGATCTTCAATGTAATGTTTGTTTCCCATCTCTTTAAGTATTGCTGGTAGCTATTATGTTGAAGTCCTTTTAGTATGCATTTGTGATGATATTTATTTGATAGAATTAGGATCTTCAATGTAATGTTTGTTGCCCTTTCTTTTAGAGTTGATGATAGCTATTATGTGATGATTAATTTTTATCTGAGCTTGAGCCATTATCCACATCTTCTTTCGCACATACATTCCCCATCTGTTAGTCTTTATTCGTTGTTTTGAGGTGTTTCTTTTCTTGTGTAATAATGTTGTCTCGTTCACTTCTTTATGCTCTATATATGTGGTATTAAATATGGTGAGTTATTTTTGTTGTTAAAAATAAATATTGAGATATTTTGAATCTTCTTAGCTTTTACTCATAATAATATATGTGATGATTTACTCATAGATAATGTTGTAAGTTTTTACCTGAATTCATTTATTTTACATGGACCACTTATCATCATAATGTGAATCTCCAAGTTTTCATTTTCCTTATTGCCGATAGAACCTCAAGTCCTCCTTCAATCATAGAAGGTGAAGTTTCACACTTTTAGCCTTTTTACACATATCTTTATTATTTATTTATCATTGTTTGATGTTCTTTAAAAAAAATTTTAGGTTCTATGTATTCATCTTCACAAATTTGATTCTCATCAACGCTCCATTAAAGAGAAAGTTTCAGGTTATACATGTTAATTTTTTAAAAATTTTATTATTCATGAATGCTAAATGCATGTTTATGCACATTTATATAATTCTTTTTAGAATTTTGGTTTAGGCTACACATGAATCGAACTGAGCCCAGCCAATGCATGTTCAAGCTTGAAAGAATATTTATCAGTATTGGATGTTTCTAATGATTCATATACATTATATTTATAGTTTCCCTTCTCTTTAAGTATTGCTGATAGTCGTTATGTTGAAGTCCTTCACTTCAATGTAATGTTTGTTGCCCTTTCTTTTAGAGTTGATGGTAGCTATTATGTGATGGTTAATTTTAATCTGAGCTTGAGCCAATATTCACATCTTCTTTGGCTATCTGTGTGGGCTTATTTATTGTTTTCCTTTTCTGGGTGTTGTTATTTTTTTCTGGTTAACTTCCTTTATCCTATTTGGCTTCCTGTTTTAGTCTTGTTGCAGGTTGATTGGTTTGAGATTGGCTTGTTCTACTTTGATTAGTTTTTAGTTGGGTTCCTTCCTTTTGCTTTTGGCGGTTGGTCCTACTATTGCTCCCATGTCATGAGATTTCTCCCTGGTAGTTTTTTGATTTCCAATTTTGGTGAGCTTGGCTTTCTTTCTGCTGGGTCCTTGTTGGTAGTTCTTATTGGCTAGTCTATGTCTTCTGCTCTTTATTTGTTTCTAGTTCCTTTCTTGTTATTAGCCTTGTTGTAGGTTGATTTATTTAGGATTATTGAATTGGCTTGTTCTGGTTTGATTAGTTTTAGATGGGATCCTTTCTTTTGGTCTTGGTGGTTGGTCCCGCTATTGCTCTGTCATGGGAGTTCTTCCGGGATACTTTAGATTTTAATTTTGGTGGGCTTTGGCTTTATGTTGGGTCCATGTTAGCTCCTATTTGGTATGTGACTTTTTTTTTTTGTGTTTCTAGTTCCTTTCTAGTGGCTAGCCTTGATGCAGGTTGATTGATTTGGGATGGAAACTGTTCTGGTTTGATTGGTTTTTAGATGGGCTCCTTCCTTTTGCTCTTAATGGTTGGTCTTGTTGTTGCTCCCATGTCATGGGAGTTCTCCCTACTTGTTATACCTTCTTATTTAAGCCTATATTACTAATCTTTCTATTTGAGTTCTTGTAGGCTGTCTCCTATCTTTTTATGGATTTGGACTCTTTCTGATTCTCTTTAGCATTCATTAACATATTCTGCTGATGGTCTCTTCTTTCTTGGAAGGCTAGACTGAGTTTTTCTTTGTCATTATCCCCAGTTAACCTCACTTTGGGGTGAGTTCTCAACTTCCTCATCATAGATCAAGGACTCTTACAGACACTAAGAGCTCCTTAGCCTTAAGAAACTTCTAGTGATTAAGTGAACACTTAACCTAAGCCTAGAGACCTAGAAAGGTTAGCCATTGGGATAGGTCTTGCCTTAGGGACTTAGGGGACTTGCCTACCTTATACCCTAAACCCAATCCATGCTTTCCTTCTTGAATCAAACCTAAAATTCATTCTAAACCCAAATCAATTTCTAAACTCTTAATCAATCCCATGATCAAATCCAAGCTCAAAATTCTCCATAAACCTTATGATTGAATTTCGTGGCCTTAAACTTAGCCAAGTCCAATTCAATTCCAATTCAATTAATTTTCTCGAAGATCAATTCAATCGCTCAATCATTTATCAAATCCAAATCCAAACTCAATTCCAAATGATTGAAACCCAAAATCAAATCCAAGTTCCAAAATTCCTTCCTAAGCCATATGACCCACTCTCATAATCTTAGCCAAATCTCCACCTAAGTTATCCCAAACTTGATTGATATCTTTATAAATCAATTATTATTTTATTTATATTCACATATATAAATGAAATTCACATTCAAATAATCAAAATTAATTCAAACTAAATCAAACCAAACCAAGACTCTTCTTAAGCCACATAGACCTACCTCCATAAGTTTAACCAAATCTTGACCCAAACTAATACAAAATCAATTAGTTTCTTTATAAATCATTTATTACTTCATTTATATTCATAAATATAAATGAAACCCACCATCCAATGACAAAAAAATAAATCAAACTAAATTAATTTCCTTATAAGCTCTTTTAATCCACATCCATGAGTTTGGTTAAATTTGCTTCCAAATCACTCCAAACTCAAGTAATTTTCTCATGAATCATTTATATCTTTATTTAAATACCGAGAAATAAATAAATTATAAATTCAAATGACCAAAACCAAATGTAAAATCAAACCAAAATTCAATTTATATCATTTAAGCAAATTTCTTAGACTTAACCAAATTCCACCTAAATCAAGCCAAAATCAAAGTTTTTTTTTTTTTGAATCAATCATTCCTTCAATCATTGATCCAAATATTAATGAAACCTATAATTATCTAGCCAAATTGAAATCAACCCAAGTTAGCCCTTTTAACTTGAAACTTCAAATGAGTGAAAGTCCATTAGACTCCAAATTGATTGTAGTTAAATTTATATTTCAATCATAGGCTCATAGATCAGTTTAATTAAACTTGAATTAAGCCAACAACTAAGTCAATTGACTCATTTAGATCCACTTGACCCAAAGTGGCCTAAAAGACCTTTTTCAGCCAAATTCTAATCCAACCCAAATTGGATTGAACCAAGCCCATCTATGCCTCATATCATGATCAATAATAACCCTAGGATGATCAATCACCTTGAATTGGGTCAAACCAAGTCAACTTATTCATTTGACTAAGTCAATGTTTAGCCCAAATGAAACCCAAACTAGCCAAAACTCATTCTCCTCCAAACTGATTGAAACCATTGTTTCACACCAACCCATGATCAATGTTTGAATATGACTTGATCATCAATTGAATCAAACCAAATCTAATTATCCAATTGTCCCAAGTTGACCCAAATTGGCCTAAAAGGCTAAAATGGGTCAAATCATAATCTAACCCAATTGATTGCAACCAATGGCAAAAGTTCATTCCAAATTAATTATTGAACTTGACCAAAGCCATAATTGAGTCCAATTTGACCAATTGGTCAACTTGACTAACATAGCCCAAATTAACTGAATGGTCAAATTGGCCACAATCCAAATTAAATCCAAATTGATTCAGACAAAAGACTACAGTCATTTTCAATTAACCAATTGAACATGAACCAACACTTAACCCAACCCAATTTGGTCGATTTGGGCAAATTGGTCAACTTAACTCATTTGGCCCATTTGATTCCATACGAACCAAAATCAGACTTAGGCCAAATTGATGGAAACCACTTGAACCAAAAATCTTCAAATCATCATTTGAACCTAACTCATGCCTTGGTTTAACCCAATGTGACCAATTGGTCAACCTAACCCAACATGACCCAAAATGAACCCATATAACCCAATTGAGCCAAAACCCATAAAACCAACCCATGGGACTTTGGAGACTTACCTAACCTAATCCAATCCCATCATAGATCAGCCCAAAATTAGCCCAAACTAATTTGGAGCCAAGTCCAATGCAAATCCTTTATGTATCCTCGCCCACATTAGATTCTTTCCTCTAATGAAAAGTCCACTCTCCTCTCATCCTTGGCAGCCACCAAAATTTTAAATGGTGCATCCATAAACCTCCTAGGGCACCCTAAGTGTGATAGGACTTACCTTGGACTAAAGAGAGGTGAGTTAACCCACCTCCCATGCAAATCGAGAAACCAAAGGTCCCAAGCAAAGAGACCAACCAAGATCAAGCCTTGAGGCACTCCCAAGCACTCCTCCAACCAAATTGAGCCACATAAACTTGATGGAGACCACTCCGGCACTCTGGCTATGGCTAGCTGACCAAAAAAAATGAGATGTAATCTCATCCGTCCACCTCAACAAACTGAGGGTATACCCCCTCAATTCGCATGGGAAATTAGTTCTTTCAAATTATCTGAGCTTCCAAAGGAAAATTCGAACCTCCTTGCAATTCCAGAGTGATTCTAAGCTTTCCTCCTTGGTATTTTGCCTTCCCATGTGAAACTAAAATAGGGGAACCCAATCCCGATTCTAACTTTATCATTTCTCAACCAAACTTCAATTCCTCTTACACACACCTTCCACATACCTTGTCGAGGCTACCCAATGCTTCCTTCAAGTTTTAAACCCACTAGAGCTAGGAGTTCAATCACCACCGAGCTCCAAATTGATGGAAGTTGATCCACTGAGCAAACCAAAGGGAATTATCTTGCACTACCCAGGCCTCTTCACTACTAGACGAAGCTACCTCTGTCAATCCCACTATTGGTCTTGAGCTCTAGTAAGATAATTTCTCAAAATCATAGAAATATAAAATTTTTTATCGTCTTTTATGAAGAGAATTTGCATGTGAGCCCATCCTACCCATGAGATCCTTGTGGATCCCTCGTGTGAAGCTGTGGGTTGATTTTGGAGTGAATCTGAACTCGAGTGAGCTCGGATCGAGCGATCCATGGTGGATGGCCTCTGTCATTCATCACTTATCGGAAGAGAGATCATGAGCCATCTGTTCTGTGTGATTGAAACAGATGATTTTGATCAAATTACACTATATCACCTCTATTTTCTCGCTTTACACAACAAGATTAATCTGCCATCCGATCCGATATCGTGGCACCATGTGGAAAGTGTACCGCATCAACACGCCACGTGGCACCAATAGGATTAAGGTTTTAATTATGTTAATTAAGGTGTTTTTAAGGCTGAAACTTCTATAATTCATAACTAATTATAAAAAAATTTAAAAAATATAAATAATGTCTTATTTTAAAGGTAGTTCAAAGGGGAATCTATTAATTTTATCTTTAATTAGGATTAGTGATATGAGAGTTTAAGATGAGGAGTGGCTAGAAGGCTTTATCCTGGGAGGCCCTGTGATGCCTTTGAAGCAAGCACATCCAAATGAAGAAATGAAGGAGATATGAAGAATGAAGATAAGAATGCCCCCATAACATTTATTCATTTGTAAATTATAATTATTCTTTCATATATTGGGTTGTATAAGGGTAGAGCTCGGCTATCCATTTTCTCTTTTCGGGTTGTACGGCGATACCCGATCGCACCGGCCTTTTATTCTTTTGTGTTAGGTTTATAAAATGCTTAATGTTATGTTTAAATTGCATAATAGAAACAACATGTGCTAGGTGAGTGTATGAGATGATCGAAGTGGCCAATTCCCATTGGAGGGTGGTTTTTGGGTCATGGGTCATGACCAAGATTATTGGGTCATGTTCACACCCTCCTTGGTGTCTAAATGGACTACTAGAAGGATGTCAAGTGGCCTTGAGAGAATATGACCAAATTTCAATTGAATTTTATCATAGGATACCCTTTGACTTAAGGGTAAAATGGTCACTCAACCTTGATTTTGATTTGATTTGAAATAATTCAAGAATGGGTTGGGCCAAATTTCAAGTGATTTGGAGTTCATTTGGTTTGAATTAGTTCCATTTGACCCATTTAGGTCAAGTAAGATCAATTTGGGTTATATTGACCAATTGATCAAATTGGGTCAAACCATAGTTAGTAAAGTTTAAATGATCATTTGGAGCCTATGAGTATCATTGATTTGGTTCAATTTGGTTTATATTTGGTTTTGGTTCATTTAGGTTCATTTAGATCAAATGGGTCAAGTTGACCAATTTGACCCATTTGACCCAATTGGGTTAGGTCATGGGTTGGTTTAGGCTTAGTTGATCATTTGAAATGTATTGTAATCTTTGGTTTCAATCAATTTTGGTTTGGTTTGATTTCAAGTTGATTTGACCATTTAGGTCAAGTTGGGTTCATAGTCAATTGGGCTAGGTTGGGTCTAGTTAGCTAATTGAAGTATTGGTCAAGTTCAATAAGTAATTTAGAATGAATTTGACCCATTGGTTGCAATCAATTTAGCTTAGATCAAGATTTGACATATTTAACTTTTTAGGTTAATTTGGGTCAACTTGGGTCAAGTGACCAATTAGGCTTGGTTTACCTCAATTGATGGCTTGATCATGTTCAATCATTGATTATAAACTAGTTTAGATCAATGGTTTCAATCAATTTAGCATATAGTGGATTTTGGCTAGTTTAGGTTTCATTTAGGCTAAGTGTTGACTTGGTGAAAGGCTAGGTTCGACTTGGTTTGACCTAATTTGAGTGATTGATTATCCTAGGATGATTGTTGCTCACAATGTGAGGCTTAGATGGGCTTTGTTCAATCCAATTTGGGATGGATTAAAATTTGGCTCAAAATGGTGCTTTAGGTCACTTTGGGTCAAGTGAGCCTTAGTGGTCAATTGCTCGATCAAGGCTTGATTCAAGTTTGGTAGAACTCACATATTGACTTATGATTGAAATATAAAACCAATTATAAGTGATTTTGAGTCAAA
Organism: Cymbidium sinense; assembly: GCA_021442155.1. Lineage (NCBI taxonomy): Eukaryota > Viridiplantae > Streptophyta > Magnoliopsida > Asparagales > Orchidaceae > Cymbidium > Cymbidium sinense. The sequence continues at coordinate 11,559 of JAKCPB010000146.1, forward strand.
TGAGTTTTGATTCATTTGACAATTTCAAGTTCATATGATAAACATGGGTTTGACTTAAGTTAGTTTGATTTTGCTTGGGTGATTATAGTTTATGTTTATATTTAGGTTTGTGATTGAAGGAATGATTATTTGAAGAGAAAATCCAATGGTTTGGATTGATTTGAGGGTGATTTACCTAAGTTCAAGAATTTGACTTGAAAGAGTATAGGTTGGGTTTAAGTTGGATTTGGACTTGAGTTTTGAATTTAGTTTTGATTATTTGAATTTATACTTCATTTATATTTGTGAATATAAATGAGAAAATACATGGGTTATGAGAAACTCTTTTGAGTTTGAAGTGATTTATGATTTGGTTTGGTTAAGTTCAAGGATTTGACTTGAGTATAATTTAGATTTTGGTTAGAATTGGACTTGAGTTTTGAATCTAGTTTTTATTTGAATTTATATTTCATTTATATTAGTGAATATAAATGAGAATATAAATGGGTTATGAGAAAATCTTTGAGTTTGGACTAATTTAAGATTTGAATTTGAAGTTTGGGTTAAGGATTTAACTTGAAAGAGTATAAGTTGGATTTAAGTTAGATTTGGACTGAGTTTTGAGTTTAGTTTTGGTTATTTGAATTTATATTTCATTTATATTTGTGAATATAAATGAGAATATAATGGGTTATGAGAAAATCTTTGAATTTGGAGTGATTTGAATTTGATTTGAGCTAAGTCCATAAGATGAAATCAAAGGGCTTAGAAAAAAATTTGGATTTGGAATTTATCATGAGTTTCAATTATTTGGAATTAATTCATGATTTGAGAAAATCAATTGAGTTGGAATTGATTTGAAGTTTGAAGTTGAAGTTGGTTTGAATTTGAAGTTTGTCTTGAAGGAAGTAAGGATTTAGTTCAAGCTAAAGTGTTTTTCCTAATATCCTAAGGCAAGACCTATTCATATGGCTAACTCTCCTAAGTCTCTAGGATTAGGTTAAGTGTTCACCTAATCACTAGAAGTGTCTTAAGACTAAGAAACTCTTAGTGTTTAGAGGAGTCCATATTTCTAAGATGGAGAAGTTAAAAGCTCACTCCAAAAGTGAGGTCAACAAAGGGCACCCAATAAGTGTGGTGTGACTCACAAGGCATACCACACGTATTAGTGTTGGCCGAGATGATCAACCACGCTCAAATGATTGCAAGCACTAACATAAATGATTTACTCTTAAACCAAAGGTGTAGAAGGAATCAAGAGCTTAGTGCTAGTGCAACTTTATTTATGCTTAAGACATAAGAGAGTGAAGGAAGAATCTTCTAGGGACTGAGTATGTGAGCCTTGCACAAAAGAAAAATGTTCAAGTTATCCAGTGAGGATAAGTGGTTTGATTTAATTTGCTCCTCGGTGAGAAATTTGATTTGATTTGTTGAATTATGATTTAGTGTTCCACTAGTTATAAAAGTGTGAACCCTCCTCTAGAGGAGCAAGTTCAAGTTGGATCGAATTGCTTCCATTGGGGAACTGGAAAGACTTGCATCTCTTTGAGAAGCTGATTGATTTGTTTATTTAATTTGAATCTACTAGGGAAGTTAGTTGGATTTGTTTTGTTTATTTAATTTGACTCCACTAGGGAGGAGGGTTGAATTTATTTCAGATGTTAAATTTTTACTTTTTGAGATAAACCCTGTCGATTTATGGTGGACCACACTGAGTAGGGGGCCATATTGGCCTTGGTCTAGCTCAGATTTACCAATCCAAAGGGGTAGTCTACCAACCACATAATAGGACTATCCGGCCAAAGGGGTTGCCTTTCAGTGTGCAGCAACTGTACTAGGAAGAAAGAGTAGTATACTTACATCTTATAAAGTAGGGATCAGCCGCTGAGGAGATCAATTGGCGAGGTAACAGATCAAACTCAACCTAAGATTGACTATTGAGTGAATGTTACTGGGGGAATTAGATCAGCTCAAAGATAGTCAAAATTAGTTTCATTTTTAAATATATTTGATGGATCCCATCGGTTTTCAATGGACTGCACTGAGTAGGGGTCATGTTGGCCTTAGTCTAGCTTAGATTTACCGATCCAAAAGGAGTAGTTTTTTGGCCAAGAGGAGAACTATCCAACCAAAGGGGTGCCTTTTGATTTGCAGTGGTTGATTCAGGGGAGAAAATATGGGGACTCACATCTTTCCTGAATAAATGGACCACTAGGGCAACACATTAGCAAGGTAACATGTCAACCCGATCTAAGGCTGTCCATCGGTTTGCGATAGTCATGCTAGAAAGAATGCATAATAGACTTACATCTTCCAAAGCAAAATGACTGTCGAGGAAACCTGTTTATGGCAAAATAAATTGAACGACCTAAAGACTACTAGAGAGTGCTAACCGAGGAATTATCTCTACTCAAGTAGTTAAGCAATTCCTGGGAGTTCTCCGACACTACCCTAAAGATAGGATGCCCGCTAGGAAAGGGCCGAGGGCTTTGAATTCCTAATCCACAAGTGAATAATTGCTACCGGGGCCGCTGACACTACATATGCTTTCTTTTTCTTTAGAGAAGAAGCATTGTTATCACCATGACTTCATAACGGGCTTTTTGAAAGAATTCTGTGAATATGAGAGATCTTTCATAACCTTTATTTGATCTTTTCAGTGGAAGAGCATAAAACCCACCTTTGAAAGGCCAACCTTGAATATTCTATCTTCAATTATACACTTGCTAATGTGAGATAACTTATGCTGCAAGCTTCCTACATCAGGAATATTGAGATATTTTAGGATTTCATTCTCTTCAATCAGTAATGGATTTGGAAGGTCGTTCAATCTTCCCCATCTCTCAAGGAGACCCATTCATTTTTCATGAAAAAGAACCCATTAGACCAACTTTTAGATAGACCCATTCTAAAAATTCTATCCAATTTTTTATACCTCGATATGAAACACATCCCTCAGCATCACATGTGAACCTACACATTATGCATAAGTACATGATGTTCACAGTCACACCACTCTCTTTAAAGAAGACAGTCAAACCAATAATGATCACTAGAGCTCGAAATAAAATTTGTGATAAAGCTATAACACATATTTTAAAAATCTCAATCAATTCAGTAGCCGAAGGGAATCACAGTCCAGCATGAAGAATCATCTCAGAAATAGTAATGTATCATTACGAAGAAAAATGTGCCTAATCAAACTTTTTAGCAACAAGAGCCACTAACTCATTTAGGAAATGAAATTTTCTACGGAGCACCATTAAACTATCAACTGTGATAGCGGATGATATATTATCTGTAGCTATTATGTTTTTTTTTCTTTCGACTATCATCCTTTGAAAATGCCTAATAAGTATGAAACAAAAAAGAGGAGAGAAAGACTAAATGAAGTGTGTAAAGTAACTCACCTCAATAATTAGATCCTCTCCTCACTTTATTTTTCACATATAGTTTTGGATATAATGTTTCTATGATCGATGAAAATATATGTATATGTATGCGTTCATAAAAGAAGTGATTTCTTTCTAATGATACTTCGAAATTACCTACTAGATTTTCTGAGTTTTTTAAAGAATAGTTATTAATCGATGCTTTTTCACCACATTAGTCAAGTTAAACCATCTGTTAGAGTTTCAAGAAAATCAATTTTCTACAAAACAAAAGTAGAAGATATGGGCTTTGATCACCTCTGAACCCGGTTGGTTCGATGAGGACAGTTGATGCCTCTTTCGAGGGAAAATCGAAGTCTCACCATATGAACTATGAGCCTTGATCACCTTCAAACCTAGTCGATCTGACTAGGACAATTGACCCCCCTTTCGAGCGAAAATTGGAGCATCTTTATATGAACTATAGGCCAAGATTGCTCCCAAACCCGGTCTGACGAGAACAATTGACGCTTCTATTGAGGAAAACTGAAGCCTCTCCATATGAACTATGAGTCTTAATCAACAAAGCAAATAACATACTTTTCAGAAGAAAGTCAGTGCTTTGTTGACGAAAGAAAAAAATTAATTACCTTTAGCCCTGATCTTCTGCTGAATAATTTCTCATCCAACATAGGAGAACATTGAACCATATGGGAGAAAATTGTGTCTCCTTACTTAACTGGGGAGGTATTTATAGATCCACAATATGAGCAAAAAGGAAAGGTATTTTGAAATATTTAGATAGATTTTGAAATTTCTACCCTCAAATATATTTTTCCTTTTAGAAAAGTAAAAAAAATGAAGAAAATAATATAAAAATTAGAGAAAATATAAAATAAAATCAAAAGTTTTCATCATTTGCGATCACTAGCATGCATTTGTGCACGTGGGCGTGTGTTGTCAGATGCACGCCAGCTCCCCCGCAGACTCTGCACCGCGTTCTATAGCCCAATGGCCAGTGCTCATGACCTCTCCGCCTGCGTGAGCACTCAGATGTGCTGGGCCCTACGCTTATGCCCCAGACGCACTCATGACCCTTTGATCTCGCATCCCAGTGACCTCACACATCCATGGACACTTGCAACGCCATGCCCATGGCCATGTGCGCTCGGGGCCCCGCGTGCCAACATCCCTATATGTTCCCATGTGTGCGCCTGCATTATGTTGCCCACAACCTCGCACGTCCGTTGCTCTGCTTGCCCATGCATTCGTGGCCTCATGCACCCATGTGATTGGTCTCTTGCGCCCACTTCTATGATCATAATCTTGTGTGCCTATAAAGATCTACTCTCTCAAACTATATCTAACTCAAAGGTTAATGAACCTACAAATTTAATTAACATAAAGAAAGTTATTAGCTGAATAATTTTCTTAAAATTATAATCAATTATTAGAAAATTATTCGTCGACCTGACCTATATTTTCAGATGATAGAGTTGATATCATCCAAAAATAGGTGGTAACTGATATGTCACTGAAAACACTTTTAGTTGATGTACGAATCTTGATATGGATATCAATCTGATTCTGAGTCGAGACTAACCCGGATAAAGTACTTCAGATATAATTAAAAACTTTGGGATATCACTCGGATCTCTAAATAGCTCCTAAATATATAATATTTATAGTCAAATCGAGCATCTTGATGAGCCGGATCTAAGAAGCCTAAGATCTCTTATTTTTGACTTCATTTGACCATTCAAATACTTAAAATGCATTAGATGATCGAAGGACTTATTTTGAGCCGTCCGATGGAGTGGTTTGAATTTTGCCTATATTTACATAAATGTCTGTCCCATAATTTATAAATAGCCCCTCATTCTTTACATGAGGAGAAAAGAAACAGAACTCTCATCTTGAAGAATCTTAAAGAATACACTAACCAAGGTTCATCATCACACCACCGCCGGCCGCCGTAGGCTCCACCGATCATCCCACCCCACCACCACTGCCGCCACCATCGCCACCGCCGATGCCGCCATTATTCACCGCCCGACCACCGCTCAATCGCGCCCACGATTGGTCACCATATACCACGCCGGCCATACCGCCGTCACCACCGCATAGTCACCAAATCACCACTCAATGCCGACCGCCACCGAAGTGATAGTATCACCGCTTGTTCACCATCGTCAGCTCCTACTAACCGCCACTCGACTATCTTTTGATAGTCTTATCAACCGCCACCAACCATCTTTCGATAGTTTTGGATCATCGACTATCACCTCAAGGCCTTCATCGCAAATCAAGTGAAGCTTGTCACAAAACTTATTCTTGTAAGCTATCCTTCTCCAACTTTGGATAAAGGATAATAATTGTAAGAAAAGCTGATATAGTGAAATTATTTCTATGTGGGCTATACCTTGTGGTTTTTCCCTTCTTGGGTTTTCCACGTAAAAATCCTGAGGTCTCTCAAACTCGTTTATTATGTGTGCAGATCTTTTGTGCAATGCTAAGATATCGAATTCTCTTATTATACTCATCCTAATTTTTCTTCACACTATAATAAATATATATGTAAAAAATAGATATAAATAATCAATCTTTTATGAGGCTTTATTTTTTTTCTTTTTCATTTGTATCGCTCTCCTGGGCTCATTCATTTTTATTGCCTCCGCTTCAGGCTTCGAGATCCCGGTATCCAGTTCTTTGTCATATGGTATCAAATCGGAGAGCAACCTTGGTCTCGCTATGTAGCAACCGTGCTGCTTTCAATCTTTACGCTTCCACCCTTAGCTACAAGATCCATGATTGGGAATCGAGGATGCTTACGATATGAGGGAGCAGCTTAAGAGATGACAACAATAGCAATAGCCAATCACTGCAATCATCACCATCATCATCATCATGGTGGAGGTGCTACTCCAGGCTAAGGCTGTACAGGACTGGAGTCACTACATTTTCCTGAGAAGGAAAGGCTCTTCTTTGGAGAACAAAGGTGGATGTCTATGATAATGTTTTGCAATGATATATTTTTTTTTGGGAGAATTATGTTATGTTAATATATTTTTTTTCTTTTGTATCGGCAGCGTCATGCCTAGGACTTGTTCTTGCCTTATAGAGCCTTTTATTAAAATAAAATAAAATAAATCAGACCAGCTCATGTTGACATTCTAATTAATTAATTAATTGATAATATAAGTGATTAAACGAGGCATGGAATTATAGTTAGATTTTAATGTATTGTCAGATATGTGCGATGGATTTAGATAATTTGAATTTATTATTAAAAAAAAATATGATTTTTGAGGTTTGAATTGAATTGTTAAAATAAAAGAATGATTCTCGGATGGGTTTGAGAATATTACGGGGAATGAGAGGTTGTTTTGGCTAATTTTTATTTTTTTATTTATGTTATTTATATTTTAATATTAAATATAAATATATTTGACATCCTAAAAATATGCTAATTTTATTTTTATGTGATGATAATGATGATCTTGATTGGGCATATTAAAGATAAATAAGATAATAATGATATTAATCTATAAATAATGATGATAATTGTCAACGCTAATATAGATAATAGTGATGTTTAATGATGATACTATTTTTTTAAAAGATTAATTAAAATATTTAAAAATTATTTTAAGTTTATTAATTGATAACTTGATTTATTTCTTTAAAATTATTTTAAAAACATAAAACACATTAAATATTTTTTAAAAAAAATAAAATAAAATGATCTCAAACAGACTTTTAGGCACTATTTGAGGTGATTTATCACTATTTAATTTTTGCGGAGTTTGTCTAATGTTGAGCCTTTACTATCACCTATAAGTGATTTATCACTTGGTTTATAAGTGTTCCGTCTGTCTTTCATCTGAAGAAGTCCGAAAGTTGCATCTTGCCCTGATTGTCATCATGGCTTCCACGATGTATCGGAGTGGCTATGGACCGAAGCTTCTCGTTTTGTCGATCACCGGTGAAATCTCCGGCGAAGTCTTTGCATACCAAGCCCGAGGCAACGGAGTCGTTGACTGGTTTGAGGAATCTGCTTAATACAAAAATTGGTTTTTGGCAAAACAGAAAAGGACAGTTATCATTGAGAGATGTATCGAACGGTGGAGGTGAGTCTGAGCACAAGAGGGAGGAAAGCTCCCTGTGTGAGATTGATTGCTCCATTAACGGTGAAATATTTTGATTCATTTTTCAAATTATACCTAATTATATTAATCTAAAAGGCTATAGAAGAAGAAGTAGAATGCTCTAATCCTATTTGTAGACGTTTCAGAAATTTTCATGAAGATGAAGATTTTAAACTTAATTCATGTTTATATTACAAAGAATTTCTCATTTTGCAGATTTTCGGATTGATGTTAAACAATTTGATTGGAATGATTTTAAAAAAAAATTTATGATTTCAATTTGTAAATAAATTTAAAAATAATAAAAATATTTGTTTAAAAAAGTACAATAAAATAGTAAAATGTTAAGGCATTTAAATATAATTAGTAGAAAAATATCATAAAAATTATCATTTATTAATATTTTATGACTATTGTAAACAACATTGAGCCTTAATATTTTAAATAGTTTTTTCAAAAAAAAATCAAAATAATACTTTTGAAAAAAACTTCAAAAGTTATATACGACTCATAAAAAATATAAAATATTTATTTATTTAAAGATAAATTTTTTCAAATCATTGTAAAAGAAAAAAAATCTCAAAAAATTCAATGCAATCGATGATTTATTTATTTATTGGAGTATATAGAATGAAAAAGTCACAATTCTGATAATGCAGATGCACCCAGTGGAAAGCGGCTTTCATAGGAGAAACTATGGATCAAACTAAATTTAATCCAAAATTTTTCAAAAATTATTAAACAATGATGAAAAGCTTCATATAATTCACAGAGGTTAGGTTAGTTATGTCCAGAGGAAACCGAGGATGAATAAAATTAAAAAATAATAAAAATAAAAGTAAAAACCAATGAGAAGAAAGAAATTAACGTGACATATTTCAGTTAGAATCCGCAATTAACGAGGGAAGTTGTCAACACCACGAGAGTCGCTGTTTTGCCGCCAAAAGAAAGGTTGCGTCTTTGTCAGCGAAACGTAGGAAGACGACTTGGCGATATCGCCGTCATCATCGCAGGGAGGAGGAGATTGAGATCCAGAGAACATCCGTTCGAATTCCTCTCCTTCCTCGTCGGCTCCTGTGGATGCGTAGGGCGGTGCCGCCCATGTGCCCGCCGAGAGCCTGACCGGAATTGAACTTGTCGCCGCATATCGAACACTCGTGGATTCTTGCCTTTGCCGCGACTTTCGAAGAGAATGAGTTCAGGCTTAGCTGAATCGAATCATCATCACCGCCGCCTTCGTTTCATCTGCCGATGCCGAAGGGATCGAAAGATTTTCTTATGGCTGGCGCGATGCCCGCAGAGTGCCTGAAACGAAGGAAAACATTTGTTGCAAGTGTTGCATTCGTGGACATCTAATCCAGCTTTGCTGCTGCTGGTGGTCGCAGCCTCTGCGAATTGCCGGTTCGTAAATTTCGTGGCGGTGGTTGCTTCCTCTGTCGCTTTGGGTTCTGGGCCTCTTGGCATATGACCAAAAAAAATACAAGGCTATTAGCCGCATCTTTTCCTCCTCAGTTGTGATCAGAGAGAACTTAGTGGAGGTCGATGAAAACATCACTACATCTGCCGTCGCCGCCGATGAAAACAGAAGCCTTTGCCGCTTGGTTCTCTTCCGTCTCACAACGGATGAATTTTCCAGTATACCTTCCATCGATGGTAGGTGAGAAAGAAGCTTGTATTGAGAGAGAAGGGTGAGGAAGCTTAACGGGTTATTATTTATAAAATGATAAGATGTGAAAAGGCTTAATTTGCGAAACAGCAAATTCACACGTCTCACTCTCTCGCTTGTCCATCGTGAGGTTGGTTCAGTAGAAAGCAGTTTCCTAGTCATTCATGTTTCGCCACGGAAACGGACAATAGAATTCAATCTGTCTGAAGAAGTATTCTATCATGTTTTCTAATTAGTATTCTGTTATCAATTATTATATATTAATAATATATGTATATATATATATATATATATATATATATATATATATATATATTAATAATAAAAATAGACATAAATAATTGATCTTTTATGTCATTATTTATTTTTTTTTCTTTTTTCTTTTTATTTATCTCTCCTAGGCATTAGGCTGCAAATGACAGAGCGTTGACATTTCGAGCTTGTCGATAAGAGATCTTCTATGATAGTTAATTAATTTTATAAATACTTTCGATTGCTACAATGCTTGAGCAACTAAGCTTGATTCATTAATGAATAGTATATCATTTAATGTTCAAGAACAAACTTTCGAATAAACTTGTTGAATAGTTTTAGAAAAATTGTTTAACAGTTCTGACAAAATTTCTAAATATTAACTAAATTAAAATACAAATATATTTATATTAATTTTAATTTTAATATCATATAATAAAAAATAATTAATTTTAATAATAAATTTTTTATTAAAATTTTAATATAAATTGTATCCCTCGTCCCTTGGCATTCAGCAATAGGGCTCGTCTGATTGCCTCGATCTCGATCGGGCTCAAGCCTCGCGAGTCGCGAATCACGATCGCATGGGCAGCGCAGGCCAAGGAGGCTCACTAATTAGCTATGAGGAGTTGTCTCCTCAGCCCTAACCTCCTCATCAACTGGCACATCTATCATGAATCATATCAAAATATCATATATATTGAATATATTTTGACAATGCAATGAAGAAGATGACAGAAGTATGGAAGGAAAGAAAGATAGTGATCATACCTCTAGTGCTGCTATCTCCTGCCAATGGTAATCGATGATGGGTCCTCTGACCTCGAGGAACTCCCAAAGACCTCACTCTGCGCTCATATCTCTTTGCACCACGCTCCAGGAAAGGACCAAAAGACAATGTATCCAAGTGAGGTGAGTATAGCTGACCCCCTGTGTGGCTCTCTCAGGGAGCTATCCAAAAATAAGAGCCGCATCAAGTCTCGAAATGTAGCCAAACTAAGCAAAGATAATAGCATGTTTCAAGAGCCACTGCCCTAGTCTTCCTGACATCTACTATCCCTGGGATGAATGGTCGGCCGTCATGAGCTATACACTGAGAAAATCCAAACCGGTAACACGACAGCCGGTAGCCCTCAATGATAACTAACGACAAACCTATAACAACCAAAGATGTATGCTTAAAAGTACTCAGCCACTCTCAATGTTCATCGACTACAAAGTAGTGAGACTCTACCACTCTCATCAAAGCCATTGATAAGATCAGTCTCTATCAAGTCAGGTGGCAAACCAACTGTATCCGGCTGGTGAACTAGAAAGAATCGATCCCTGACCAAGTGAGCTGCAAAGAAGAATAGACGTATCCGATCCCTCTCAAAGATAGATGACGCTCAGTACAACTGAATAACTGTGGTATATCCTCACTCTGAAAAGTATGTAGGGTACTCGAAATACGCATAGGCTCCATGTATATGAAGGTGAATCCAAGCATTAAGTAATGCCAAGGCAATGTAACATCACGGCTACCCAATGAACCTGTCTCAGAAATCACCCTAAGAACTCTGTAAACTCTAGCTAGTACTGCTGAAGCTAATAAAATTCGCTCACCTCATGAAATCCTGCTGGCTGCTAATAGAACACCTGGGCATACAGACCTATCTGTAATCAGTAGCATAAAAATGCAGAGCCAAGTAGCTATGAAACCTGCTAAGAGTAACTCCTCGCTCAAATTCTGTATAGCTAGAGAAAAGTACCCAACCAAGAAGAAGGCTGCGATCCTCAAACAAACTATTGACATCGATACTCCCAATCCAAAAGGATCATGTAGCACTGGACTCCTGACAAAGCGCGTTCAGTAAGAAACTCTGAATCCATGTAGTCACGAGAAGTGTAGCACTTGAATGCCTAGAATACCCCGAAGCTCTGAAAGTCTGGTGGTAGTGGCTCAAAAGATTAATATAAGATGGTGACATGGCTAACCTACCTCGTCATCGTCGGTTATCTCGAGAAATAACTCTCCGTGGAACAAACTCATCGTAGTAGTAACCAAACACTGGGACCTAGCCCATGTGACATATCCACGAGGAAGATTAAGGATCTTGCCAATGGATGAATATCGAAGCAAGTCTAACGAGCTCGACTATAGCTGGCGGTGGCTTAGAAGTCTAGACTATCTCGCCCGCTTCAATGCCGCCGAAGGTGTTGTAAAATATCACAATATCCGAATCGACTGAAGCATCGTACCATCCATAGGATTGTAGTCCCCTTATTTCAACTTAATTGTAACCACCCAATCTGCGGGATCCTCAGAAGCAAGAGAGCCTGAAGCATAGGCAGGATGTAGGGGGAACGTGCAAAGAAACCCCTGTAAAATCACATACTCTCAACATGTCGGTATGCTGCTTGATTCTATCCCCGATATTGACATCTTTGTGAGGATCATGTCTATCAATCTCCAGCCAAATAGCCTCTTCACTAGGCTCACTGGGAGACAAGTTGTCTGATCTCCTCCAAGCAAACATCCTCCTGTTAAATGATTAGAGGAAACACATATAAGAATTTGGGTGAAAGCATGACAACACATAAACAAAGAGAGAATAAAAAGCTACACTAAGGAGACGTAAATTAGCTTGCAACAAATACGATCCGCGTCATGCACATATCATATTTGTTGGGGGGCATTTGTTGACCCTCTCTAGTATCCCATTTTTTTGGGAATAAAAAAAAAGAAAAAAAATATTAATAATAATATATGTAATATATATATATATACTATATATATATGTATATATATATATATATATATATATTACTGATAACATAAAAAGAAAAAAAAAGAAAAAAAGAAAAAAATATTGCTCTTAGCAATATATATAAAGAAAATAAAGAAAAGAGGGGCCTCACATATATCTGCTTGGACAAAATAAATCCATAAGCCTTGTTTCTCACAAAAGCGGTCTCGTTCTTCTCCTTAAAATGAGCTCGTGAGATTCAGCTGGCTCCCCTCAATAAAAAGGCTAAATTTTCAAATTAAGCGATTATTAATTAAATTAGATAATTATCCATTTAAAATAAAAATAAAAGCCTGGTCGCCTGACAACGGGCGAAAATGCCCACCGATCGACTAACCTAAAATATATATTTTAAAAAATTAAATTGACAAAATTTTTGGTCATATCAGTTCATTAGGTGTCGATTTTGATTTGGTATCGTTGGAAAGATAAAAAATTTTACAACTTTCATGTTGACAACTTCGATGAATCTCGTCCTGAGCCACAAGTTTTGCAAATGTGACTTCTGAAGTTGCAAAAAATAAAGATATTGATGCAACTCTCATTTATTGGCCATATCATGCTCCTCAGGTGTCAGATTTTGGCGTGCTTGGTATCGTTAAAAAGATAATGAAAAATTATACAACTTTTATGTTGATAACTTTCGACGAATCTTACCCAGTGAGCTGTAGTTTTTGCAAATGTGTGACTCTTAGCTATTTTTTATATAGTAGACGACATGCACTCTTGGCTATTTTTTATTTGTAAATGTCAGATAGGTCATCTTTAGTCATTCATGTACTCTTGGCTATTTTTTATATAGTAGATGACATGTACTCTATTATTTTATTTGTTATCTTTAGTCATTCATGTACTCATGATTGTATAATCCCAGTAGTTTATTATTTGTTTGTTTTGATTAATTCAAATGCGAGGAGGAAAGATTCAACTAGGAATTACATAAAGATTCAAACTCAATTTATATATAGAATATAATGAGAGTGTTTGATATTACCAAAAAATCATATATATTCAATAATCCTTGTATTATGGCAAAAAAAAAAAAAAAAAATAGGGGCTGTCACAATATATTTAATTTTTACAACTTCAGAAGTCACATATTTGTAAAAACTACGACTCACCGGGCGAGATTCGTCAAAAGTTGTCAACAGAAAAGTTGTATAATTTTTTATTATCTTTCCAATGATATCAAGTATGCTAAAATCCGATGCCTAATGAGCCTGATATGGCCAAAAAAGTGGACTACCTATTTAGTTTTTTTTTAAAAAAAATTTCAAGGCCACAATGGCGATCGACACCGAGATGTTCGATCAGCCACTATATGACGACTAGGCCTATTTTTAATTTTTTTTAAATGGCTAATTATCTAATTAAATTTATAATCCAACCTAATTTAAAAATTAAGCCTAATTCGAATCTCTCAACCGTTCCCTCCTTTCGCTCAACGATCCGCCTCAAACCGCTTCCTCCCGGTGGTTGTTTACTAGTTCCTCCTGTGCTCCATCATTCTAAACGATGGCCGCTCCTCTCTCTCCACCCTCGGCTCCGTCTCCTTCAACCGTAAGAACAAACCACATGCATGAAAAAAGTTACGTAACGGTGCATGGCTCTCTCTCTCTACTCTCTCTGCTCTCTCTATGGAACGCAAAGAAGATCATCTCCTCGAAACAATGAAGGCACTGATCCTCCTTAGCAGTACCCCACCACACATTCTCTCAACATCTTAGGAAACTCCTATCCTCCTTTCTCGGGTTTGTCCCGTGGAGATCTTGTTCAGTACATCCAACCTCTCACCTCCTTCATAAAGAGGAAATATCAAACGCCATCCCTCTTTCAGCATTTCTTTTTGTCAATTTTTTAAACTAAGTATGGTTAGAAGCTTAATTAGGTAATTAATTATTATTAAAAAAATTTAAGAATTGGTATACGCCAATTAGTATGATGCCACGCCACGCTACGACGTATGGTGCGTAAAAGTCAGCCAATCGCCCACTAATTGCATTTTTAGATTACCCGCCAATTAATTGGGTGACGCTTGACTTCAATCCAATCGCCCACTAATTGGGCGGCCCCAACACTATTAGGTCGACCGAGGTCCTCGGTTTGTTTCGACTTTATTCCATGCGATTCCGTGATTCCTGTGATTTCTCGCACTCTCGAGCAGCATGCACATCCGTCAATTCACCGTTTCGCAACATCGAGTTTCGACTTCCGGCGATCTCCAACCCTTGCATTGTCGCCTCCTGTATTCAAATAAACTTATTTTTCTTGCCGACAGCCATGTTTACGGCGTTTGACACTTTCCTCTCTCATATAGCAGGGTTTGGAAGCCATTAGTTTCCGGTGATGATTCTGGCGGCTCCATTTTGTTCGGGAAGTTTCCTGTGGTGGATTCGGCTTATTTTTGCGCACATCCCTGTCGTTATTTGTAAACTCACGGTAAATCCCTATTTCTATCAATTTATAAAGTAATAGAGTATGTATGGTAGGAATTTGAATATTATTTTTAGACTTTTGTTTGGGATTTGAGTTGTATGTTTGCGTAGGCATTGCGATTCAGGTGTTAAGTAGCTATATAGTTTGTTTGACAAGAATGAACTGAGAATTTGTTTCACTGATCCTTTTCTATGGAGGTGAACTAAGTATCGATGAGCAGTTCAGTCCAAGTTACGTGGGAGGTCAAAATCATCCAGTTAAGGTTCTACATCACAGCACCTTACTGGAATTGAAGCAATGAATTATGAGAATCTTGCACATTATTCTAGAGCACCACACAATCACTCTAACATGTCATTATCCGGTGTGGCGATTTATACCGTAATATCTGACGATGACGTTTGCGAAGTTACACTTGATGAAGCTTCCCGTCAGATGTTGGTGTTGTATGTCGAAGTGGAAGATGTTAATATTGCATCCACATCAGCTGATCCAGTAGTAAGGTCAATAGATATACCGCTAATGCATACACAGGATTTCATCGCACAAGCACCTGGGATACAACGCAGCTTTGATGAGTTGATTCCCAGGTAGTATATGGTCAACATTTATCTGATTATACTTGTAATAATTAATATGATAATTTGTTTCTCAACTTATAAGTTATGTGGCTGACGATGTCGCTCATCGTCGGATGAACCGTATGTGCCTAAAGTGCGATCAAAGATGAGTATCGACTATGAGTAGTGGCTCAAGTAATGAGTTTGAGCAGATATGGATGATGACTGCTCGGGTTAAGCTACTGCTTGAGAATATAAACAGTCATAATCTACTGAAAAATCACTCATTTCACAATATTGACAGTGAGAGTCATATGTTGTCCACAAACGAGTATGTCCGGATGTGTCAAACTACGAGAGAGTGGGACAACGATGTTAACTTTGATGGCCCATCTAACAAAACTTCCCTAATAGATGAAATTGAAATTCCAAATGACCTTGTTGAAGGTATGTGTTTCACAAGTAAACGGAGTCTGCAATTTTCTATTGTTGGGTGGTGCATAGTAAATAATGTTCAATTCCAAACAGTTACCTCTAACCAGAAGAACTATACGGTTGTATGTATATAACACGATAGTCCTACAAGACCCTGTAAGTGGCATTTGCATTGTAGCAGCAGATGCTTAGGGGGTGCTTGGAGAATATCAAGAGTTGGTGAAAATCATATGTGTCAATGCAATAAGTGCATCCGGTCATCACCAGTGTAGTTCAAAATTCATAGCGTACTTCATCATACCTGTGATCAAGCACCAGATTGATCTGAAGCCTAGAGATATTATAGGTAGAATGGAGTCAAAATTCAATGTTAAAGTTTCATATATGAAAGCTTAGGATGCAAGGTGTAAGGTAAAAAAAGTAATATTCGGCAGCTGGGAAGAGTCCTATAGGACTCTCAGTCTTTATATGCAATCAGTTTGTAGTACTTTACCTGGTACAGTCTACGAATTCAATATACCACTATGCAGCATTTTCATAGACTTTTTTAGGCCTTTGGACCTTCAATAATGGGATGAATGGCCGACCGTGATTAGACGATTTTTTTTGTTGGGCAAGTATCGTGATATATTATTAACATCCATAGGAATCGACGACAATAATGGTTTATTTCCTCTAGCTTTTGCTATTGTGAAGTCTAAGAATGTTGATTCGTGGTTGTGGTTCTTGCTGTGCTTGCATGATGTGTTGCCCGTAGTGCCTGCTAGACGTGATTTGTGTATAATATCTGATAAACATGTTGGTCTATTACATGGATGCAAAGAGATTTTTCCATGGGCAGCTCACAGGCATTATTTGCATCATTTGTGTAAAAATTTTAAAAAGGTCATACGCAGGTTGGAGATTGGTGATGTTGAGTTTCTATGCCAAAAAATGTATATGGCAGGTAATACTGATGATACTCATCAGTTCAACCATCTAATGTTAGATATTAAAAATGTTAAAGAAGAAGCATATAATTGACGTGTAGAGCGTGACCCTATTAAATGGTCCCTTATACACGATGGTGGAATGCGTTATGGGACAATGACGATGAATGCATCTGAGTGTTTTAATGGTGTCCTGAAATGGGTACGTGGTTTATCGATTTAGACTTTAATCACTGCTATCTATTACAACTTAGTAACCTTGTTCATGAAACAGTTATCCACTGCTACTCAGCAAGAGGAAGTCAGCTTGTCTATTTATACTCAAAGGATGTCCACACTATTACAACATAAAGGGAGGCTAGGCATTTCAATCTATAAATATCAACCCACGAGATGAGATGTGGCGTGTCCAACCTATCATTGAGTTGATTTGCTAGATAATGGCCTCTCACAATTATGGTAGAACGATCATATATCATTGTCCATGCCCACATGTGATTGCTGCATTGGGATTTTGACAGTTGAACCGTCTCATGTGTGTGTCATAGTATTACACTATACAACTGTATAAGCTAACAAA
Organism: Cymbidium sinense; assembly: GCA_021442155.1. Classification (NCBI taxonomy): domain Eukaryota; kingdom Viridiplantae; phylum Streptophyta; class Magnoliopsida; order Asparagales; family Orchidaceae; genus Cymbidium; species Cymbidium sinense. The sequence goes on from JAKCPB010000146.1 coordinate 28,704, forward strand.
CATGAATGAATTTCATACTCTACCGATCATTGATTGACCATCTCGCAGAGCATGGATTAGGCGTTGCATCCACCTAACTTTCGAAGGGTCATGCGACCTCGTATGAATAGATTCAAAAACACAATGGATGAAAATGTAGGTAGCAGTAGTAGAACTTGTAGCATATGCAAAACAGCTGGTCACTACAGGTCATCGTGCCCTCATAATTCTAATAGTCGATGGTACATTTTCCTTTTTACTTATAGGCTATTAAATTTTACACATAGGATAATGCTTATATTTCTCTTTTCGGTTGTACTGCTCTACTTAGAGTTTATAATATTAACACTATTATATTTCGCTTCTTTTGAATGCGATGAGAGGAGCACCCGCCTGACGTCGGTGTAGCCATGCTAGGGAGGCCACCCCACCATTGGAGCCTACACCTGCTGAGGTTCATCCTAGCATTGCCTCCCTGCGTGGGCGACATCGAGCCACTCACCCTGATACTGTAAGTGATTTTTATTTTTTATTTCTGCGTTATGCCTGCTTACCTTTTATTTTGGTTAGTGACATTATTTTTTTTTTTGCAAAGCACCGTACTTGAGGCCGCATCACACTTGCTTATGTTGAAGGAGTGGCCCATCATGTACAGATGATTCATCCATGGGCTAGAGCAGGTGGGCATGCACTGTGTTAGTCAGTTATGCTTCATCTGGCTAAATCATCATTTGCTGACTGCCTTGGTTGAGAGATGGTCTCCGCAGACCAATACCTTCCACCTTGCTGTAAGTGAGATGACTGTGATGCTCCAGGATGTGGCGATGATCCTGGGACTACGGGTTGATGGGACACCTATCATAGACCCGATTGTGATTGGCGAGGGAAGAGATGACACACCTGGCCTGATTACTGTGATGATTTGTTGGGATGACACCCTATACCAGTTGTGACTTATCATGAGACCACCATCAGTCGACATTCGATGGGCCAAGAACATGCCTGACATGCATGCCAGAGGTGGCTCGTGGACTTTCTAGGAGTCATACACCAAGCAGAGGAGTTCTTCTATCACTTGCGTTTATATTTTATTTGATCGCTTCACCGATACTTCGGTTCGAGAGGTTCACGAGTTTACCACTCCTGGATGACCTTGATTCCTTTAGCATGATGTCTATGGGTGGAGCAGTTCTAGCTCATCTATATAGGGAGTTGCACGAGTCGACTAGGCCCAACAGGGCCAACATGGCTGGTTGCCTACACCTCCTTCAGATTTGGGCTTGGGAGCATAGTCATGTACACGTTAAATATGGTTATGTCATAATGAACTTCTTATTATTTTTCCATTTTTGAAATGAATTTGTTAACTTCATATGATTTTCATCCATTAAACTATTACCAACTTGATGCGGTCACGAACCATTTCAAGTTTAAACTGCACTTTTTTTTCTTTATTTTTAAAATAGGTTTATTACTCTCTACTTTTTAGAAGAACAAAAATTGAAGGATTAAGATTTGTTTGATGAGTACGGAACTCTATGTATATGTGAAAATCCTAGTTCTCTTCATAGCCCTAAACCGTGACACTGTTACTCATCTCACACAAATCACACCTTAAAAAAAATTAACCTGATGTCAGTCGCCCAATTAGTGGGCGACTGGCTTTGGAAGTCTGAAGCCAGTTGCCCACTAATTGGGCGATTGTTTCGAGACTAGTATCTGAAGCCGTCCACCCAATTAGGCGAATGGCTTCAAACTTAACGTGACATAGCCACGCCACGTCGGAGTCGATGTGGTGTGGCCAGTCGCCCACTAATTGGGCGACTATACCTATTCTTAAATTTTTTTAATAATATTTATTTACCTAATTAAGCTTCTAATGATACTTAGTTTAAAAAATTTGTCTTTTTTTTCCCGTCGTCACCTTCAGCTCCCCCGCCATCTTCTGCTATGGGCATCGTGCGCTAAGTGCTCTACTGACGACACCTACATCCGCACCGTGATGATGCACCGTGGCATCATGCCTCGTGCTTTCTCCTACGATTACCCCAAACCCTTCTATGTTAACAGGTGAACTCCCCTCCATCGCCCTCCAGACATCCTTAACTCCTCTTGCCAACTCCGTCTTATTTTTCTTCTTAATGAATCCCTCTCTGTCGACAGCCAACGCATGCATAGGTAGGAGGATATATTTGCAAATGCAAAACCTGGAGGAGCCGATGAATGGTCGATGTATGACACAAATGAAGTTGATCGAAGAAGTTCAAAATATCGAAGTTGATATACCACTTGATTCGATAAAGGATTTAAGAAAGAATGAGAGAAAACTTCAATCAAAGGAAGAAGAATTGAGGAGGAGAATAGAAAGTAAAATGAAAGGAAGATGCGCCAGTGAGTAGTACTTGAAGACAATTCTCCATCGCTTACGAATGGTTCATGGTCTTTCATTAGAAAGGCCATTAATAATATCTTCTATCGATTTATATTCGATATAGAGAAACACAATGGGATCGGAACTACTTGAGATTCTCGGCATTATAATCAATGGATTTGCACTACCTCTGAAGGAGGAGCACAAGTTGTTCCTTGCTCGGGCGTTGATTCCACTCCATAAGTCTAAGTGTCTTGCGTTGTACTAGCAGCTGCTATCCTACTGCATCATATAGTTTGTGGAGAAGGACAATAAGCTCGCCGACATTAGAGGCTCTTGAAGTAGGCCTCTTACCAATAGTTCAAAAAAGGTTACGTTCCTTGGGGAGATGGAGGAGGTTCTTGAGTTCACGCAGAGCACGAACTCCATAGATGCGGAGCCTCTTCCAGAGAGATAGCTAGATGACTTAACCTTACACTTTCAAATTATATCCACTATTACAAAACCACTTCAAATATGAATGAACGATTTCGATGCAACACGAGGAACTTAATGCAAGTGATGCAACATGTATCATATGCCGTGAAGAGATGGTTACAAAAAAAGTTGCATTGTGGGCATCTTTTTCAAGTGCATTTTCTTAGATCATGGTTAGAGAGACAACATACTTGCCCCACCTATAGAGCTTTAGTTGCTTCTCCTTAAAATTGTTCAACAGTTGTTGAGCAACAAGAAGCAGTGCCTTCAGATTATCAACCTAGTTCAAAGGCCTCGTCACGCTCATCAGGGCAGCGTGACGAGATGAAATTCGGCTGTGGTGTCACAAGACATAGCTTGCTACGCTCATTAGGGTGTACCGAGCAAGCCAAAACACCCCGATGCATCCCCCTACATGGGGATGATGTCGGGAGGCTAAAATTTTGTCTAAATTATAAACTTAGAAAAAGAGGGAGGGGAAATGAATATATATTGCATTTGTCTTCTTTCAGGTTTGAAGACCTTGTTGTGCTCAACAAGACACGACGAGATGAAACGCTATGGTGTCAGAGACACCACTGCTACACGAGCATCACAAGATAAAACACCGATGCACTCTATATACGAGGAGGTCGTCAAATTTTGTCTAATTTTCAGACTTAGAAAAAAATGGGGAGAAATATATATTATATTGTATGTCTTCTTTCAGGTTTGAAGACCTCTTTCAGGAACGATGAGATTGGCGTGGTGTCACAAAGACACCACTCATTACGCTCAACATAGCATCGAAATACCTCGATGCATCCCATTACACGGGGATGACACCGGTAGGCTGCCAAAATTTTGTTAAAATTGTAAACTTTGAAAAAAAAGTAAAGGAGGGAAAATAGCATACAACAAACATAAAAGCAAAACAAAAAAGAGAGGGAAAATCAAATTTGAGTAAAAGAGGGGAAAAATGAGAATTACTTTGAGGAGTAAATCTTCTTCTTAAAATAAAAAATTAAATTATCTTTTGAACCTATAGCTTCAAAATACCTTCTTCACCACTGGATCTGTAACCCTTTGTACAAGCAGACAGAAGGTGATACTAAATCAAAATCTACAAAAATCATAGGGCCTCCTTTAATAAAAAAATTAATGAATTTCATCTTAATTATGATTTTCAAGAGCAAAAATTTCATTAATTAGATGAAATTAGCTAAGCTATAAATTCTTGCATGTGCTCAGACATAGAGATTTCAAGTGCAAATTTTAATGTCTAATAAGGCTACGTAGGCTAAAATTGCAATCAGATAAAAAAAATCTGAAATCAATCTCAAAATTCAAACACAAAATTACCTAAAATTATTATACACTATGTTGAATGCTTAAATTCAAGTGTCTGAGGATGCTGCATGGGTTGCTTTCCGATTTAGTCTTAAGACTGGGTCTAGGTTAACAAAACCTAAAAACCTATAAAAGAGTTTCAAATTAGTGAAATATCTAAAAAAATTGATTCTGTCAGGTGATAGTATATCTAATCCTCTGTTACCAGCTGAACAGAGTTGACAGGATCTAAAGCTCTTAAACATATTCAAATTAATAAAATTTTTAAATCAAAGTAAGTTGCTTCCCAATTTAGTCTGAGGACTGGGTTCGGGTTAACAAAACCTAAAAACCTATAAAAAAGAGTTTCAAATTAGTGAAATATCTAAAAAACTAATTTTGTCAGGTGACAGTAGATCTAATCTTCTATTAGCAGCTAAACAGAGTTGACAGGATTTAAAGCTCTTAAATATATCCAAATTATTCAATTTCTCAACTCAAATCAAATTAAATCAATTTTTGAATATCAATCTAAAATTGTTTAAATGAAACTCTATCACTAAAAGCTTAAATCAAAATATAATCTATCCACCTTCCACAATTATTTATCAGGGGTGACAAATTAAGCAAACTCTAGCTCGAAAAGGAGTCAATGTCAAATCAAGTGTTATGTTATGTTCACTCTCAATCAATCTCACGCTAGTAAGTACGTGGCCTGTATCCTCTAAATTGTGTGGCTTAGCCAGTAGGCTCCATAGATGAAACAATTATGACCGAGTCCTCGACGGATGGTTTGGCCAGACTCCATTATATTACGATGATGTAGTGATGCTCCCAATGGCTCTACCCTTTGAGTCGTGAATCATAAGGTATACTTGATAGGGTAAATAGCCCTCTGTCAACTAAGGTATACTTAAGATTGTCTCCTTAGATAAATAACTAATCTATATATACCCGCATGTACCCCAACACTATGCTGAATGCTTAAATTCAAGTGTCTAAGGATGTTGCGCGGGTTGCTTCCCGGTTTAGTCTTAAGACTGGGTCCAGATTAACAAAACCTAAAAATATATAATAAAAGTTTCAAATCAGTGAAAATTTTGATAAACTGATTATGTGAGGTGATAGTTGATCTAATCCTCTATTAACAACTAAATAGAGTTGACAGGATCTAAAATTTTTAAACATATTCTAAATAAATCAGTTTTTAACTGTCAATCTAAAAATCATCTAAATGAAATTATATCAATAAAAACTTTAAGAAAAACTCAATCTATCCACCTTTCATAATTATTTGTCAGGGTTGACAAACTAAGAAAGCTCTACCATAAAAGGAACCAATGTCTAATCAAGTATTCTCGCTATGTTCAATCTCAATCGATCTCTTGCTAGTAAGGATGTCTGGCCCAACATGTGGCTTGGCCAAGAGGGCTCCAGATGAAGCAGTTATAACCAAAGTCCTCTGATCGGGTGATTTAGCCAATCCGGATCCATTATATTATGATCATGACCATAGCCCGTATGCTCCCCAATGGCTCTGCCTTCTGAGTTATGAATCATAGGGTATACTTAATAGGGAAAATAGCCCTCTGTCAGCTAAGGTAGACTTAACTTGTCTCCTTGAGACACACCACACAAGAAATTTCTTGGATGAAGTAACCCATATGTCTTGATGAGGATCCTTTTGTCAGGTTGGGTTGACTACCTCCTCTGACTAAGTAGACTAGGGACCGTGACTGCCCGGGATGATGGAACCATGAGATCTAGATCAGGCATGTCATCATTCTCCCAACTATATGGTTTAAGCTAAAATGATGAATTTCATAATCTAAATTCTAAAACTCTACATGCTGCTACTATATGCTATGCATTTTACAATCTAACGACTAGTCTTAATCAAAAGTTCTCTCTCATTTATTTAACTATAGGGGCTTGCGCCTATAGGAAACCTAGAATCAGATCTAAATTCCTCATCAAATGAGGACAAAATCTCTGGGTAGTGTCTTATCTACTATTCCATCTGCCTTCTAAAAATTCCACCGACACTTAAAATCACTCTTTTCATCAAAGAGGTCGGTGAATTTTTGGAGCCCACACTAGCTTTTGCCATGGACCAAAAGATCCATGCTCCTTCCCTCTCATCTATGGTCGAACCCATGGACACAAGGAAAAGCGATCCCACCCCACCACTCCATATCCTCCCTTGGAGTTCCTATCACTAGTTTAACCAACCTAGGCGAGCCACGTGGCACTGACGGCAACACCTGTGATAACTTAAAGGCGGCCAATCGATGGGATTTGTGAATTCAATCTCGTCCATCCACCAAGCTCAATTGAGGGATAAACTCCCTAAATTTGAGCTGGGAAAGACACCACTTGCATTCCCTGAGCCACCAAGTTCAATTCGAACTCCCTCAGAGCAAATCCAAGGATTCCCAACCTCTCATCAATTGGCCATTGCCATTCCCATCTGCAAACCAAAATAGGACACCCTTCCCTCAAGCAATACTCCCTCTCCACTAAACCAAATCCAAATTCCTTGCATCCACACCATTCCCATACCCAATCAAAGCCAACCAAACCATTTCCAAGCCTTCTAAAGCACCAAAGGTGTGAGTTCGATTGAAGCCAAGGCGTACATGTACATGGATTGGTCAACCGAGCACCCTATGCCGAATTGAGCTTGGACTTCTCCAACAGGGCCTCGCCCCAACTAGGTGAAGCTACCTCCAACGTTGCACCATTGGACATTAGCTCCAGTGAAGGTAATTCCTCAAAATTGTAGCTCTAGCCTCTATGTGTTTTTCTTTTATAAAAGAAATCTCCATGTCGAGGGATTCTAGCCATTGGATATGTTTGTATGCTCCCTTAGATGGTGTGGGATCCATTTGATCCAAATCCTAGCTCGGGTGAGCTCTGATCGACTGGAGAAAGATGAACGGTGCTCGTCTCTTGTCGCTCATGAATGGGAAATATTATGAGCCGTCCATCTCGCATGATTGAGATGAACAATTCTGATCAAATCTTGTGATAGTTCTATTAATTTTCCCCTTAACCTGTAGATTAAACTATGGCCGTCTAATCTTAGATCAGACGACCCACAGAGAATGCGTGTCTGCCTCTACTGAGTCAACGCATGGATGTGACAACTTAAATAACCAATGCCATTGCACCATATGGAAAGTGTCCTGCATCAGTGCGCCACATCAGTAGCCACATGGCTTGATGGAATTAAAGGTTTAATTAGGGTTATTATGGTGTATTTTTATTTCATAAATTATGGGATTTGAAAGTTGTATACTTGTTGGGACACTAGATGATGCTCATTAGGGTGTTCGGGTGTGACATTGAGAAATGATGTACTATCTCAAGAGACAGAAGTCACCATCCTACAATGGACCTAATCACCTAATAAGTACCCTAAGGACAATGGGTCTTCGAATGTACCAGAGATCTTTTCCCTACTTTACATGGAAAAGTAAAGTAGGGTTTATTTTAAATCCAGTTCGTTAAGTTCCCTATGGAGGCAAGTCCTCACAATTAATTACACCTTAAGGAATTAGAATTTTTAAGAATACTCTTGATTAAGGTAAATGATCATTGTCTCCAAAGATTTCAAAGATAGGACTATCAACAAATTAGTTATTGTTGGAAAAATCTAATAGGATTGATCAAAAGGAGGAGTTATTGAAACAAGGAGGAATAGGTATGCTCTCATAATACTAGGAAACCTAGTGAGTAACCTAAACTATCCTATGTTTGGCTTTTAAATTTTTAAAATTTGAGAATAATTATATGTTTGAGTTGAATTTTTATTAGAAATATAGGGCTTACAATTTCACAACACGAGATCGTGGAAATGCCTAAGAGGTGAAGATTTCTGCTTGTAGCCTGTAAAGGAAAATAGCAACCTAAGATCCTAAATTTAGGGAGCTTTGGCGAGGGACAAAGCATGACCTAAATCTAAGGTGAAAATAGGTATATGGTTTATCTCCACAAGAGAGGATAAATCAAGCTGAACTTACAATCGCCTGGTTGCCACTAACTCCTCACATGATTTTAAATACATATAGGAAAGTGTTATGCTTTTGCAAGATAGTTAGGCTATTGTTTATTTAGAAAGAAGACTAAATCTTAAACACACTCCTTAAGAGACTAGATCATGAAGGGCATAAACTCATGATTTAATCTAATGCAAATTTTGTTAAATTTATTTTTATTTTTGGACATTTTTATTTGACATGGGCTATCAGATTTCATATGTCTAATGCATGAGAAGATTGATTATGGGCAAAAAATCAGAAAGAATGAGGTGTGTTTCCACCATGACTCTCAAAGGGCATGCAATTTTCTCTAGAAAAGGTGGAAGCCCTCCATTTGCAAGGTTGAAGTAATATATTTTTATGCATGATGTCAGACATATAACATCCAATCTTTTATTATCTTGATTTATGAAAATGAGATTATGAGTTGTTTAATTTAATTTTGAGTTTAATTTGATAGAAAATTTATTTTTTTTCTAAGAGCCTACCATCGAGCCATTCAACAAATAATGAAGAAACTAGGAAAATCATGCCATCCTAATTATACAATCATAAACAAAACATCAATTAATTTATAAAATTAGTGCAAAAGAATAAGAGGTCGATGTGGTCGGGTTCCACCACACAAACCGAAAAGAAATGTGGGTAGTCGAGCTCTACCCTTATACAACCCGGATTACAAATGAATAATTACAATTAAAAGGAATTAATGTTATGGGGGTCTTCATTCTTCATTTCTTCATTTCTTTCTCTCTTCATTTTTTTTCTTTCTTCACTCTTTTCTTTCTTTTGATTTGTTTTGAGGCGTGGTTTTCAAGGCTTCACATAGTACATAAGACCTAGTCTTATGACCAATGTTCACCTTAATTTTCCCATAACATTCATTCCAAATTTCAATTGCAAAAGCTACATCAAAATGGGAAAGATAAATCTAAATAAATCTGCAAAATAAAGATTACCTAAACATACCACACAACCCAAGCAATTATATGAATAATTTAGACTTAGCACCACACACATGGGTAACCAAGTCCACCTATCTTAGTTTGGATCATGCTTAGGGGTATAAGCAACCTACACATCAAAATCATTTATATTTTCATTACAACACCCCTTAAGTTCAATCCCCTACAGAAGATATGATTAGACTAAGATCATCCTATCATCCAGTCTATGCACATGCACCCTAGCATCCCGTCTAAAAAAATTACATCACAAAATAAAATCAAGCATCAAACCATGCACCGCCCTAACATAAAGCTAGAAATAGTGACTTAGCCTAATGTGTGTGCCATTTAAGGCTTATGTGGCATGTCTTAACTAAGCTTTAAGATTAGAATTTTTTGAAGTGTGAAGGATTCGACTTAGAGGGTGATTTCATTTCAAGTGATTTAGTTATTTTATCAATTTTATTTGATGATTTGATTTGGTTTGAATGAACCTACATTTAGTTACTAAATGTTCTGATAAGAATAAAAGAGAAGATAACTTCTCTTTCATCCCTACCTTAAGTAATTTCTAAGGTAGATTCATTAATGATTTTTCTTTAGTGGTTATTTTATTATGTGTTTTAATTCAACTTAAGTTTAGATTTGCTCTAAATGGGCCTATTCAATAAAAAAGGCATCTTATGATTAGTTCAAGTGAATTACTATCACATAACACACAACCATTTATTTCTTTCTACCATATATACCATGCATATGAATAATCCTAAACATATCTATACATGCAATGCAAATTTTAGCACACTTTGATGATGAATGCTCAGAGTTATGATTTAAAATTTTGGATATTCTATGAATGCATGTCTTTATTATGTAGAAAAGAGGGATTATGTATCTAGTAACATAATGCATAGTCACATGTATAAAATACATAAGTGATTATGACACCATTATTTTCTACACCAGCATAAGGTACAATACCTACTTAGGCCTACTTAAAGCCTCGCACCGGATGTCCAGATTAATATATCACTTTTCTTAAATACATGTGAATGTACAGAAAAGAATAAATGGATGAAGAATCATGCAAAAGATTTATGTTTGGTTTGGTTGTATGATTTACATGCGTAAAAGTGAGGATCCTTCTTAAATCATAACATAGGAATGCATAAGAATAAATTTAAGCAAGTGTTATGTTCTTTTCAAATGAATTATACACTTTACAAATCCTATCAAGTCCATGTTAAGAGAGGAGAAGGAAAACAACACAAAACACATCTTATGCTTATAGTCATATGCAAGCTTATAAGTACTTATAAGTAGCATCACTACATTCATAATCTTTAATTTAAAGGTTTTAGAAATAATTTTATGTTTAATAGTGATAATAGCCACTCATATTCTTAACTTTAGCCAAAACATGCAATTTGACATAAAAGGAAACATTTTATTTAATTGATTTTTCAAATGATATGAATTCATGATTTCATATGGCAAACAATATTTAGTATGCTTGGAAAGAAAAAAAGTGATGTAAGCATATGACTTCATTCACCCTAATTAATTCCTAAAGACAATCCTATAAAATAAGATCATTTAAAGTGAATCAAAATTTCTCAAGGAGATTTTAATTTTTGGATTTTATTTGACTTAGAAAATATGAAAAGAGTTTCTTTGGTCTATTTCCCCATGTGTGAATTGTTTTAGTTTAATTTTAGAACTATTAGGTTGATTTTATGTTTTATTTAGGTTAAGGTGTGAATTAAGTCCATTAATTATTCCTTACCTACACCACTTTAATATAATTAAACAAGTAATTACGAGCCAACATATGATATGAAACCACATGGAATTTAAATCAGTAATGCACCTAAGAAATAAAGGGGTCTAATACTATTGGCTCACCGTTATTGATTAATTAAGCTAAAGAATTTTATGAAGTATTTTCATAACCATCGTACACATGTAGTTTGATTATAACTTTCTTTGAAGCCTCTTAGGTTATTGAACACCTAATAATCTACCTAAGATCAAGATGATCAAGTTCTAGAATAATTTGGTTTTGAGTTTAGTTAATTAAACCATTTAATGAAGTGATTAAAACATCAATCAATTTGCAAATTAATTAAGCCTTTATCCAAATGAAATAAACTTAAGGAAAAGATTTGAAAAAAATTCTAATCTCATTCCCAAAGTCCATTAAAAATTTCATGATGATTAACAAATTTAATTAATGAATTTATCACTATTTAATAGATTAATTAATCATTTATTTTATTAAGAGAGGGATTAAGGAAGAACTAAGCAATTTCCCTAATTAATTCAATAATAAATTCCTAGAAAATCATGGGAGACAAAGGTCATCCCACTAATAAACCTTAAGAAGTTTAGAATTAATTGCTAAAGTAATTAAGCAATAATTAGCCTAGTTATATTTCCAATAAATCCAAAATTGAGTGAAGGCTACTATTTAAAATCAATTAAACTTAATTTTATATTATTCCTCACTAAATTATCTTTAAAATAAAATTAAGTTTATATTTTTTATATTTTTCTATAATTAGTTATGAATTTTGGAAGTTTCAACATTAAAAATGAATTAATTAGAGCTAATTAATCCCTTAATCTCACGGCCGACGTGGCGTGCTTTCAATGTGGCATGACAGGATAGGTGATTTAAGTTATCAAATTCATTGCTGAGTCCACTGGAGGCGCACTTTCTCCACTAGTGGTTTAGGCTAAAATTATAGAGGGATCTATCGTGATTAAATCACAACCATCAGTTCCAATCATGTGGAACGGATGGTGTGTGATATATCTCCTCCCGAGTGGCGAGGCGGATCGCCCATCAATCGTCGATCCAAGCTCACCCAAGCTCGAGATGGAGTTCAAACTCACCTTGAGGAGCACAAGCTGAATGAACAGCCAAGATCTAATGGGATTACAATTCCCTTCACAAAGGACCAAGTAATTTTTATCTTAGGATTTGTTTTGAGCAATACCTTGCTAGTGGCTATCACTAGCACTTCGAATGGAGGATGTAGCTTCATCTACTAGATACAAAGCTCTATTGAAGGTATCAAGCTTGGATATGAAGTGGATGGCTCAGTTGATCAAGCTCCCCTTCAATGGAAATCGGCTTTGATCAAAGTCTCCCTTCCCGTGGCTTGGTGGCTTGGGAAACAACTTGATTGAGCTTGACGAGGTCCCTTGATGGTGCTTGCAAGAGTAATTTTGATTTGATGGAGAATTGAGTGAGTTGGAATTTGGATTGGCCTCCCCTATTTTGGCTTGAGTAAAATCGAGAAGGTGAAAAGGGGGGAGCTCGAGAATGCTTGCCAAGGCTTGGAGAAGCTTGCTTTTAATTCCTAGAGCTCAATCGAATTCAATGCTTCTGACTTGAGCGAGAATGAGGGGAAGTATATCTCCCCCTCCTTGGATCAGATGGTGAAGACTAGAGTTGTCATTTTATATTAATTGTTGAGATTGATTGAACGATTTTGGATGTTAGACACTCCATGTGATTCATTTTAGGTAGTGGAGGGAAGGAGACTGAGTGCCCATGTGCTAGGTGAGTGTATGGGGTGATCCAAGTGTCTAATTCCTATTGGAGGGGTCAGTTTAGCCTTGGGTTGGGTCATGGCTGACTCAAACCCATTGGGTTATGTTTACCACCCTCTTTAGTGTCCATGTGGACCACTAGGAGGATGTCAAGTGGCCTTGAGAAAGAATTGGTCAAATTGCAAGTGAATTTGTCCATAAGATACCCTTTGACCTAGGGGTAAAATGGTCATTTGACATTAATTTTGAATTGGGCAGATTTGAAATGATTCAAAAATAGGTTGGGCCAAATTTCAAGTGATTTGGAGTTCATTTGGTTTGAATAGGTTCAATTTGACCTATTTAGGTCAAGTCGGGTCAATTTGGGTTAGGTAGACCAATTGGTCAAATTGGGTCAAACTATGGGTTCAAATGATCATTTGGAGCCTATGGGTATCATTGGTTTGGTTCAATTTGATTTAAATTTGGTTTTGGTTCATTTAGGTTCATTTAGGTCAAATGGGTCAAGTTGACCAATTTGACCCATTTGAACTAATTGGGTTAGGTCATGGGTTGGTTTAGACTTGGTTGATTATTTGAAATGTATTGCAAGCTTTGGTTTTAATCCATTTTGGTTTTGTTTGATTTCAAATTGATTTGACCTTTTAGGTCAAGTTGGGTTCATGGCCAATTGGGCTAGGTTAAGTCTAGTTGGCCAATTGAAGCTTTGGTCAAGTTCAACAAGTGATTTAGAATGAATTTGACCCATTGGTTGCAATCAATTTGTCTTAGATCAAGATTTAACCCATTTTTACTTTTTAGGTCAACTTGGGTCAAGTGGCCAATTAGGCTTGGTTTGGCTCAATTGATGGCTTGGTCAAGTTCAATCATTGATTATGAACTGATTTAGATCAATGGTTTCAATCAATTTGGCTTAAGGTGAATTTTGGCTAGTTTGGATTTCATTTGGGCTAAGGGTTGACTTGGTCAAAGGCTAGGTTTAGCTTAGTTTGACCCAATTTGAGTGATTGACCACCCAAGGATGATTGTTGCTCACAATGTGAGGCTTAGTTCAATCTAATTTGGGTTGGATTAGAATTTGGCTCAAAAGGTCCTTTAGGTCACTTTGGGTCAAGGGAGCCTAGGTGAGTCAATTGGCTTGATCAAGGCTTGATTCAAGTTTGGTTGAACTCGCATATGGACTTATGATTGAAATAGAAATCCAATTGCAAGTGATTTGGAGTCAAATGGGTTTTGATTCATTTAATAATTTCAAGTCAAAAGGGTGAATATGGGTTTGACTTGGGTTAGTTTGATATTCTTTTGATGATTGAAGTTTATGTTTATATTTAGGCATGTGATTGAAAGAATGATTATTTGAAGAGAAAATCCAAAGGTTTGGATTGATTTGAGGATGATTTGGCTAAGTTCAAGGATTTGACTTGAAGGATACAAGTTGGATTTAAGTTGGATTTGAATTTGAGTATTGAATTCAGTTTTAGTTATTTGAATTTATATTTCATTTATATTTGTGAATATAAATGTAAATATATTTGGAGTGATTTGAATTTGGTTTGGTTAAGTTCAAGGATTTGACTTGAAAGAGCATAAATTGAATTTTGGTTAGATTTGAACTTCAGTTTTGAATTTAGTTTTGGTCATTTGAATTTATATTTCATTTTTATTTAACAATATAAATTAGAATATAAATGGGTTATGAGAAAAATCTTTTGAGTTTGAAGTGATTTGGATTTGACTTGAGCTAAGTCCATAAGATGAAATCAGAAGAGCTTAGGAAAAGGTTTTGGAATTAGAATTGATTATTGGTTTCAATTATTTGGAATTGATTCATGATTTGAGAAAATCAATTGAGTTGGAATTGATTTAAGATTTGATTTGGAATTAATTTAAAGGAGGGAAGCAAGGATTGGGTTTAAGTTATAGCATAGGCAAGTACTCCTAATACCCTTAAAGCATAACCTATTCCTATGGCTAACTCTTCTGAGTCTCTAGGATTAGGTTAAGTGCTCACCTAATCACTAGAAGTGTCTTAAGACTAAGGAACTCTTAATGTCTAGAGGAGTCCTATGTCTAAGATGGAGAAGTTGAAAGCTCACTCCAAAAGTGAGGTCAATAGTTATTAAATTACTTTTTAATACTAAAACTTCATAAAATCATAACTAATTGTAGAAAAATCTAAAAAAAAAAAATACAAACTTAGGCTCATTTTGAACATATTTTAGAGGAGAATCTAAGAAAATTATAATTAGTAGATTTTGAATAGTTACTTTAGCTTAATTAAGGTTTTATCAAAAATATAATTAGCTTAATTGCACCTTAATTAAGCACTAGATTAATCTCAAATTTTTTGTGGATGTTTAAGGGGATGACCTCTACCTCTCCTATTTTGTTGGGATTTTATTAATTGTCAATTAGGAAAATCATTTGAGTAAGCCTTAATCACTCTCTTAATCTAATTAATTATAATTAAGGAATGAATAGTAGCTTGATTATTCATTTGAACATAATTATCCCTATTAAATAGTAAGATCACTAAGGGAATGTGAATGAAAATATATTTATTAATTAATTTCTTAAGTCTTCTTTATCTTTTGAAAAATTAAATTAATTAATGGGTTAATGGAATGATTAGTTGATTAATTAAGTGATTAAATCTTCAAAATGAGGGAATCAAAACCTAATGGAATGATTGAATGATTTAGGGATTAGGATTGAGGCCTTGCCCTTGATCTTTTCCCTTAAGTTAATTTCATCACTCAAAGTTAAAGCATAACAAAGACATTTAATCCACTCATTAAAAGCCTAACGAAATTAAAATTAAAATCAAATCATCCTTACCTAAGCAATCTTTAATTGATCTTGGGTAGCTCCTTGGGTGTTCAATATCCAAAGTTAAGAGATAATGAAATTATGATTGGCTCACATGTGTGAGAAAATCACAAGAGTACTTAAGTGAGATCCCTTAAGCCTAATTAACTATTAATCATAAGCTAATTGCATTAGGCCCCTTTCATTTCTTAGGAGCATTGCAAATTTACTTTCATGTGGTTGCATATCATATTGGCTTATTATTAACTAGTTATTTAACTTAAGGTGATATAGGTTGTGGACTCTGAAAATTCACCATCGATCTCTCGATGAAGAGAGTATGATTTAAGTGTTGGTATAATTTTCAGAAAATAAATGGAATAGTAGATAAGACACTACCCAGATATTTCATCCTCATTTGATAAGGACTTTAGATCTGGTTCCAGGTTTCCTATAGGCGCAAGCACCTATAGTTAACTACCCCTCTCAATACTGAGAGAGAACTTTTGATTAAGGCTAGTCATTAGTTCACTTAGTGCGTAGCGTATAATAGCAGCATGTGGAGTTTTAGAATTTAGATTTATGAAATTCATTGGGGTAGTTTATTACTTCATTGTTTCAGATCTTGTCGACTCTATTAATTTAATATTAGAGGATCAGATGTGCTGTCATATGCCAGACTTAGCTTCTCATATGTTTTATTAGATTGAAGATATTGTAATAACATCATTTGATTTTTAGGTTTTGTTAACTCGTACATAGTTCTAAGACCCAACCGGGAATCAACCTGCGCAGCATCCTCAGACACTAAGTTTAAGCATTCAGCATAGTGTTGGGGCCCATGCGGTTTTTTTAATCATTTAATTTATTATTTCAGATCTTGTCGACTCTTAATAATAGAGGATGAGACCTAGATTTATATTTTGAGGGTTTTGAATTTGAGAATATTGAATATAATATCTTAAATATTTTTAATAATAATGATTATCCCTCCAATTGAGATCTTCAATCAACTTATCTATCATTGGGGATATAGGTCTGCATGATCATTTAATTTATTATTTCAGATCCTATCGACTCTATTAATTTAATAATGGAGGATCAAATCTAGATTTATATTTTGAGAAATTTGGATTTGAGAATATTGAATATAAATATCTTAGATATTTTTAATAATAATGATTATCCATCCAGTTGATATCTTTGATCAACTAAGTTATCATTAGGGAGTTAGGAGATAGTTGTTATACTGCCAAATGACATAATTAGCTTCTCAGAGATTTTCTCAAGCGAAAAAAGCTATAACAACATCATTATATTTTGTTAACCCGGACCCAATCCGCAGACCCAATCATGAATCAACCCACAGCATCCTCAGACACTAAGTTTAAGTATTCAACATAGTGTTGGGGCCCATGTGGGTGTATTTAGAATACTTGCACACTTTTGAGATATTGAATTTAAGTTTTAATCATGCTTTATAATGTGTGCAAGAGTTTAATTGAATCCTTAATTAAACGCCACATTGTATGTGAATCGGTGGTGTAAGGTATTTCAGCTCTTGTTAATTATTTAGATTAATATTTATTTGTTTGCATTTAGTTCATAGCTGATTGAGTTCTTTAAGTTTTAATGGAGCTTAGCTCGTGATCACTGACAAGCTTGTAGGAAACTATCAAGATCACCGGAGGCTTTACTTGAATTTTGTTATTATTAGGAGACAAACCCTCAAGTTCATTAAAAGTCTTATTTATGATCGTCAAAAAGCCACCAAGTCCCCTCTAAGATCATTCTTATTTAAAGACTTTTAAAATTTTATATGAAGGTTCAGTTTTTCTAATTTATCATTTTTAAACAAGCTCAATTTAAACTCGTCAACACTTTTATTTATTCTTGTTTAAGTCACACATCAATCTAAAATTCAGCAACCTCCCGATGTCGTCCCCGCATAGGGGCTACATTGGGAGTCTATTTGACCTTTCCATCAGCTCTACTGAGCAAAATGGTCAGTGTCTTGCAACACTACAGTCGTGGTCTTCTACCTATTAGCTCTACTGAACATAATAGGGTCTTCAAACACCTGTAATTCTAATTCAGATTTTAATTTTTAGCTTTGAGTTTATTTTGTATTAAATTAATTAAGTCCTCTGTCAGTTTGAATTTCGGCAGCCTCCCGGTGCTTCCCCACATAGGGGGCGGTATCGGGGGCTATTCGACCTTCCCGTCAGCTCTACTAAGCATAAGGACCAGTCTTATGACACTACGGTCATGATCTTCTACTTGTTAGCTCTACTGAGCATAATGAAGTCTTCAAACACCTGCATAAAAAGTGCATATATGTTGGTTTATTCTTTAATTTATCATTTTTTAATAAGTTCAATTTAAGCTCATCAATACTTTTATTTGATTTTTTTAAGTCTTCTATCAGTCTAAATTTTGGCAGCCTCCCGACATCGTCCCCATGTAGGGGCTGCATCGGGAGTCTATTTAGCCTTCCATCAACTCTACTGGGCATAATGGTCAGTGTCTTGCGACACTACGGTTGTAGTCTTCTAACCCATCAGCTCTATGCTGAGCATAACGGGGCCTTCAAACTCATCAACTCTACTGAGCATACGAGATCTTCATACCGTGGACTTCTCCTTTAAGTTTTTGCATTGTAGCATCAGTAAACTTTTTCTCTACAAAATTCTCCCCTTGGTAGCCAAGAAGGATCATAATCGCACACAAAAGAACCTTATCATCTTCCACTAATAACTTTAGCAGACTCTATAACACGAAATTGCTATACTTCTCAACTTTCAGGGTTGAAATCTCATCTTTAGCATTATTCAGAATTTCTTGGACAAGAAATTCAGATGTGTCTGGAAAGCTATTTTGAAGATTCTTGAGAATGCTACCTCTAAGTTGAGCTGGCCCACAATTCAACTGCTCTACAAGGACAGAAGATGGCTTTGTAAATGTACTGTGTGCAATAACATTATTGGATTGATTTTCCTCAATCTTTAAGCCAACTTGCCTAAAACCGAAAGAAGGCGCCTTCGCCACACAACCATCACTGACGGCTAAATCAACAATGACTAGAACCTTGGCTCCTCTAAAATTGCATCATTGCAGAGCGAAAAATCATAAGCTTATCACATTAGAATCTCCACTATAAAATCCTTCTAATAACCACACTCAATTTATGAAGAAAGCTCACAAGGAGAAATAAGGAAGGGACTTTACCGTGACAGCATAAAGAGTGCCCAGTAAACTCTACGACTATAGTGGTGGAAAGCCAGTGGGACTTCTCTGTGTCGCACGTGTGGCTGTTAGCTTCGAGGGGCTGAGCAAGGGAGATATGTGATGCTCAAATGGGAGTCGAGCTGTTGGGAGAGTGTCTCATTTTAGGGTTGGATATATAAAATATTTATAAGCCCTTTTTTTAACTAATTGATTAACCCTAATTTGAAACTTTACGATGGCATATATATATATATATATATATATATATATCAATCTTAAGTTATTTCAACATGGATGTAACGACACAGTCCATTTCACAATCGAAGGCTATTTGGTTCAAGTCAACATCGAATCGGGGTCAATTTCAGTTAAAAATTATGCATCGTTGCTTCTAACCACTCGACATTCATGAAACTCTTGAATTGAGCGTGAACTATCTCATTTAATAGGTTTCGATATTTCAAAGTTAACAGCGTGATAAATTTCGGGAACGGAGGTCGTTGGTTATTGTCGCATCTTCCGACTCTAATATGCTCGTCGACACATTAATAGCTCGAGTACTTAATCGATTGCTCATTATATTTTGCAATATTTATTTTCTAATCAATTTCTACTTTCTAAACGTGATGATGAAGTTCATTCATCGAAGGTCATTTCGACCATTTTCGGTGACATCCAGTGCATTTTGAGGCTCGATTTGCGCACTATCACTTTCAAAGTTCATCAAATTCGACTTCTGAGCTTAACTCAACTTATGACACATATATGGAGGTCAACAAATGCCCCCCCAACAAATATGATTCACGCATGGAGCAAGTCACGTTTTTTGAAAATTGGTTGACCCTTTGGGCTGGCCATGGGTCTTGGATCACTTTAGCTTTCTACTTCCTTGGATTCACTGAAGAGCTTCTTCCACCATCTACTCTCAATGGGTTTGCTAAAGACCTCTTTCTCTTGTATTGTAAACTTGAATTTCCTCGACCCTAACTTCATGCTTGATCAGGTTGGATGGAGGAATCAGTTTGCTTGCTTTGAGATTTGAAATTCCTTCTATCCCAGCTTTAAGCTTGACGGACTTTGATGAAGGATTGACCTGATTTGTCTATATTGACTTATCAAGAAGTATATGTATGTCTTTAGTCCTGTGCTTGCTACTTTGAAGGACTCGTTGAAGGGTGCATATAGATGATCCAGCCTTCTGGCTCATATTAGGTCTATAATGTTGAGTTATTAGTCTAGCAATGTGTGCTTTAATAGACTAAATAACCACAAAATTCCTTTAGTTTGGGCATTGCCTTTGTGCGAACTATGGAATCAGCTCCTCGGTCCTGTGCTTTCTACTTTGGCAGACTTGATGAGGGAATTGGCTTTCATCTGCCTTAGAGGTGTTAGGAAAACTTGTCATCCCTATAGTTTGAACCAACTCCTCACTTCCTTCCTTCAAGTCAAATTCAAATCAACTCCAAACTTCAAATCAAATTAACTTCAAACTCAAATTAATTCCAATTTGATGGGTTTTCTCAAACTCAAATCAATTCCAAATGATTGAAGCATATGATTGAAATTCCAAGTTCAAAAATTCTTCCTAAGTCACTTTGATTCTATCTTATGGACTTAGCCTAAATCAAATCTAAATCAATTCAAATTCAAGAAATTTTCTAATAACCCATTTATATTCTCATTTATATTCACAAATATAAATTCAAATATCCAAAATAAATTCAAAAAATCAAATTCAAATTCAACCAAAATTCAACCTAAGCCTTTCAAATCAAAACCTTGAACTTAGCCAAATCAAATTCAAATAAAGCCAAACTCTTGATTTTTTTTTCTTCATGATCCAATCAATCCTTCAATCATGAATCTAAATATAAATACAAACTTCAATCATCAATCCAAAACTAATTCAAAATTCAAATCCAAATACAACCAAAATTCAACCTAAGCCTTTCAAGTCAAAATCTTGACCTTAGCCAAATCAAATTCAAATCAAGGCAAACTCTTGATTTTTCTTCATGATTCAATCAATCCTTCAATCATAAATATAAATATAAATACAAACTTTAATCATCAATCCAAAATTCAATCCAAAATTGAAATCCAAATACAACCAAAATTCAACCTAAGCCTTTCAAGTCAAATTTTTGAACTAAGCCAAATCAAATTCAAATCAAGCCAAACTCTTGATTGTTTTCTTCATGATTCAATCAATCCTTCAATCATGAATCCAAATATAAACACAAACTTTAATCATCAAACCAAAACTAAATTCAAAAATTAAATCCAATTCAAACTCATGTTCACCCCTTTGAACTTGAAATTATCAAATGAATCAGAACCCATTTGACTTCAAACCACTTGCAAATGGATTTATATTTCAATCATAAGTCCATATGTGAGTTCAATCAAACTTGATGCAAGCCTTGATCAAGTCAATTGACCCACTTAGGCTCACTTGACCCAAAGTGACCTAAAGTATCCTTTTGAGCCAAATTCTAATCCTACCCAAATTAGATTGAACTACGCCCAACTAAGCCTCATATTATGAGCAACAATCATCATGAGATGATCAATCACTCAAATTGGTGCAAACCAAGTCAAACCTAAGGGTTGGCCAAGTCAACACTTAGCCAAAATGAAACCTAAACTAGCCAAAATCCATCATAGGCCAAATAGATTGAAACCATTGATCAAAACTCATTCATGATCAATGTTTGAACTTGACCAAGTCATTATTTGAGCCTCACCTAGCCCAATTGGCCACTTGACCCAAGTTGACCCAACTTGACCTAAAAAGTGAAAATATGTCAAAACTTGATCTAAGCCAAATTGATTGAAACTAATGGGTCAAGTTCATTCAAAATCACTTATTGAACTTGACCAAAGCCCCAATTGGCCAACTAAACCCAACCTAGCCCAATTAACCTTGAACCCAACTTAACCTAAAAGGTAAAATTGAGCCAAATCCAAATATAAACCAAATTGATTGGAAACAAAGATACTAAAACATTTCATATGACCAATGAAGCCTAAACCAACCCACGACCTAACCAAAATAGGTCAAATGGGTCAAATTGGTCAACTTGACCCATTTGACCTAAATGAAATCAAATGAACCAAATCCAAATATAAATCAAATTGAACCAAACCAATGATGCAAAAATATTTCAAATGGTCATATGAACTTGACCCAACCCTTGGTTTGACCCAATTTGACCAATTGGTCAACTTGACCCAAGTCGACCCATTTTGACCTAAATGGGTTAACATGAGTCAAATCATATCAAACCAACTCCAAATTCATTGAAACTTGGCCCAACCCATTTTTCAATCATACCAAACATATTCAAATTGAAATCCAAGCCAAATGACCATTTTACCCATAGGCCATAGCGTAACCTAAAATCAAAACCACTTGAAATTTGGTAAATTCCTTTTCATGGACACTTGGCATCCTCTTAGTGGATCAAATGGTCACTAATGAGGATGGTGCACATGACCCAATGGTTTGGGTCAGCCTAACCCAAGCCAATGGTCAAACTGACCACCTCACTTGACATGAGCACATGGGAATCATTCCTCCACCCATTTCAAGCACATGGCACTCCTCCACTAACTCTCTCTGGCCAAACCGAACCATGTGCAAGTCCTAATAGCCAAACAAACTCATTCCATCTCATCAATTGATCAAAAATAGAAGGAGAGCTTATGGCCATCCGATCCTTCAAGGGGGAGATATACTCCCCCTAATTCCACTTGAATTAGGGACTTTCATACTTGATTGAACTTAGGAAATGCAGAGCTAGCACCCCAAGGTTTCTCCAAGCTTCCTCAACCCATTTCCATTTCTCCTCTTCTTGGTTTCTTCAAGACAAAAATAAGGGAGCTCCACCATTTTTCCATCTCACTTAATACTTAATATCACGCCAATTCCTCTTGCAAGCTTCTTCAGAGGACTCAATCGAGCTTGCCTAAAGCTTAATCCAAGTTCTCAAGGCATGGGAGAGGGGAGCTAGACTAAGGCCTAACCCAATTGAAGAGGTGCTTGGTCCATAGGAAGATCCACTTCATCTCAAGGCTTGAAACTTTCAACAAAGCTTTGTCTACTAGACAAAGCTACCTCGATGGTTGGGAACACTGGTGATAGCCTCCGGAGAAGTATGGATCAAAATTGGGCCTAGAAAAGGGAGTGTGTGGTCTTTTATGAAAGGAATTTTCATCTCAAATAAAATTGGTCATTGGATGTCTTCTCCCTTGCATGATGATGGTGTGGGTTGAGTTTGAGCTCAATCTAAACTCAATCGAGCTTGGATCTTGCCCTCGAAGATGGAAGGTGGCCATCTCCCATAGGCGAGCTCAGGGATGGATCATGGGCCATCCATTCGCCAGTTTTGGATGGACGGCATGATCAAGCTACGTAGGATCCCTTGAATCATCCCTTAAGAACTGCGGGCTCGATCTCAACTGTCCAATCTTTGATTAGACCAATGAGGAGAAAGCACGTAGCTCCACCCACGGCGGCACTCGATGTGATACGAAATGAAATGCACGTGCCACATTGGCACCAATGGGATTAGTCATTTAATTAAGCTATTTAATTAATGGATAATCATGGAAAATTTAAAATAACATAACTAAATGTAGAAATATAAAAAAAATACAAAATAAAAAAGCATTGTGAAGATAATTCAAAGAGAAATAATCTAAAATTAATTTTAATTAATTTTGAATAGTGATATTTTCTAAATTAGAGTTTTATTGGGAATGTAATTATATTAGTTACTCTCTAATTATTCCATTGATTAATTCGAACTTCCTAGGGTTGACTAATGGGATAAACTCTGCCTCCCATGATTTTCTTGGAATTTATTAATGATTTAATTGGGGTAATTGCATGATTCATTCCTAATTACTCTCTTAATCAATTAAATGTTTAATTAACCTTTGAAATAATGATAAATCAACTAATTAATTTGCTAATTACTTTAGAATAGTGAGTGGACTTAAGTAATGAGATTAGGAGTTCTTTCTCATATCTTTTTCCCTAAGTTTATTTCATTTGGATTAAAACTTAATTAAGGTGCAAAATTAATTAAATAATTTAATCACTTAATTAAATTGCTTAATTAATCAACATTTTAAAATCAAATAAATTTGAACTTAACCAATTCATCTTAGGTAGGTGCTTAGGTGTTCAATAACCTAAGTAGCTTAAGGAAATCAAAATCCAACCCACATGTGTGGGAAGGATTATGAAAGTACTTAAACTAAATCCTTTAGCTTTATTAATCACTAATTGTGAGCCAATTGCATTAGGTCTTTTCTTTCCTAGTTACATTATTAATTTAAATTCTTGTGTAGTTTTATGTCATACATTGGCTCATAATTATTTGATTAAATATGCTAAAGTGGTATATGTAAGGGGTAATTAATGAACTTAATGTACACCTTAACCTAAACAAAATATTAAAATCAATCTAATCACCTAAAAATTAAACTTAAACAACACACATATGGGGGAATGGGTTAGGGCTAGTAAACTCTTCTCACATTTCTCAAATTGAAATCAAACTCAAAACAAAATCAAGTTTTCCTTAAACCAAATTTGATTTACTTTAAATAATCTTATTCCATAAGATTATCTTTAGAAATTAATTAGGGTAAATGAATTTACATGCTTTCATCACTTTATTTCTTTCCTAATATGTTAAATGTGTATGTCATATAAAAATCATACATTCATGTCTTTTAAAAATCAAATTAAAAATGAAATGTTTCCTTCATATCAAATTGCATGTTTTGGCTAAAGTATGAATATGAGTGGCTATTATCACTATTAAATCTAAAATTAATTTCAAAACTTATACATCAAATATCAAAATTGAAAGGTATGCTACTTATAATTATTCATAAACTTGCATGTGAGTATAAACATAAAGATGTGCATTGTATGAGTTTCCTTCTCTTCTCTTTTAACATAGTTTTGATAGGATTTGCAAAGTGTATAGTTCATTTAAAATAACATAACACTTGCTTAAATTTAATACTATTCATTCCTATGTTATTAATTAAGAAGGGTATTCATACTTACACATGTAAATTGCATAAACAAATCAAACAAGTAAACATAAACTTTTGCATTTTTTATCTATTCATTTCTTTTGTTCATTGCATATGTATTTAAGGAAAGTGGTATATTAGTCTGGACAACCCTGGGGTTGCGAGGCTTTAAGTAGTCCTAAGTATATATATAACAATTTTAAGTAGGTACAACATTATTGTTTCGCACCAAGGGAGTGAGGTAAAAACCTCCTTAGGGCTACTTAAAGTCGTGTGTCCCTGGGATGTCTAGACTAATATACCCACTATTCTTATATATATGTGAATGTGTAAGCAACTATAGAAATGAAAACTATACAAAAGTTGGATTCAATGTAATTAATTTATTTTTGTAATTGAATTAAAGCTTTTTTAAATTCTAATTTCAAAGATGCATAAGAATGAAATCAAGCAAGTACATCACCATTGTTCTGCATCAAGGGAGTGAAGTAGGAACCTCCTTACTTAAAGTTGTGCGTCCCAGGGATGTCCAAACTAATATACCCGCTAACATTCTTATTTATGCAAATCAACATATGAATACAAGAAATTAACTTCTTCATACATTAAGTTTATATTCACATGCACTTCATATATATATATATATATATATATATATATATATATATATATATATATATATATATATATATATATATATATATATATATATATATATATATATATATATATATATATATATATATAACTAAAGTCACAATACATATTCTTATTCATTAAGAAGCTTTTGAAAATATGTTTGAGATTTAGTACTAATAATAGCCACACATATTTTTAAATAAGCCAACACATATAATTTTGACATAAAAAATCATTTTTAGTTAATTAATTTTTGAAAGAAATGAATGCATGAATCAAGTGACATGCAATATTTTAATATGATTGAAAAGAAATAAAGGGACATAAGCATGTAATTTCAATCAATCCAACTAATTCCTAAGGACAATCATATTAAAAAAAGCTTATTTAAAATAAACAAAATCTTCTTATTAAGTTATTTTTGGATGTTTGATTTGATTTAGAGAAAAATGGTGATTCAATTATTTGATGCTCCTAACCATTCCCATGTTTATGAATTGATTTAGTTTAATGTAAGAGGTAATTAGGTTAATTTTATGGATTAATTAGGTTGCAATACGAGTTAAGTCCATTAATTAACCCTTATTTATGTTACCTTAAAGTAATTAATTAAATAATTATGAACCAACATGATATGCATGGAAAATAACTTGCAATGATCCTAAGAAATGAAAGGGCCTAATGCACTCATAATTAATAATTAATTAGGTTAAGGAACTTAATTAAGTACATTTATGGCTTCTCCACACATGTAGGTTAGCCATAATTTCCTTATATAGCTTTAGGTTATTAAACACCTAAATATCTACACAACAAACTTAATTAGATGAGTTCTAAAGTGATTATGATTTTAATTTGATAAATTAAGCCATTTTAATTAATGAATTAAACCATCAATTAGTCCCAAATTAATTAGTTTCAAGTCAAGTGAAATGAACTTAAGGAAAAGAATGGAAAAGAGGTCTCAATCTCATTCCTCATGCCCATTCACTGTTCCACAATGATTAACAAGATTAATTAATTGTTTCCTTGCTAATTAGCCTGTTAATCAATAACTTAATTAATTAAGAAAGTAATTAAGCCTAAGGCAACTAATTTTCCTAATTAACTAAGCAATGAAACCTAAGAACATTATTGGAGGCAGAGGTCATCCCATTAATCAACCTCAAAAAGTTTGAAATTAATTAGTTAGGTAATTAGTGAGTAATTAAGCTAATTAAGTTTTCAATTAAACTTAAATTAAGCCTTAATTGTTATTTAAAATTAATTAAATATAATTTTACATGAATCTCCTCTCAAATACCTTTAAAATGAGTATTTATTTGTATTTTTATGATTTTTCTATGATTTTTTATGAATTTTCAAAGTCTTAGTTGACTTAAGTGATTTTTCATGATTTTATAAATTCCATTAATTTATTTTTACCATTTGAACTTCAGAATGCAATATCTTCCAATCCAAAAATACTTTTGACTTGAAATTTTTATGGCAGGTGTATTTTAACTTAGTTTTAACCTCTGAAAATTTTAACTTAATATGACATGTATTTTTTGTTTAATTAATAAAATATAATTTATACTAAAACTCAAATTAAACTCAAAATATTTAGTAAAATTTGGATATTTTAAGTTAGTTATATTTTTCCCATAAAGATGAATCCAACGAGCCCTTATTTGTAATTTTTCATTAAGTATTTTAGTTTCTATGAATTTTTAAAGTTTCAGGTGATTTAAATAATTTTTAAAATCAGAAAATCTCGATTTTCCCATTTTAACGGCCAACATGCATGGCCGATGGAAATGCAAGACCATGTGATTGCCATGTGGCATCAAATGACGGAGCGAAATCGTGGGAGTGGGAAAGCGTGGTTTGATTGGACGTCCGATCACATATTGATGGTATTCGAGGGATTTGGTGGAAAAGTGTGGATCATGAGATCGCGTCGATCCCTAAACGGAGAGATGGTATGATAAATTAAACAGAGAAAAAATGTGAAATATAATTGAAATTTCATCCGAATGGGCTCATTTTTGTGGCGATTCCACCGAAAAACTTCTATTTCATATTAAGATTGTATAAAATAAAGAATGCAAAGGATTTCTAAGGAAAATCTTAAAATCATGCAAAAATCGACACAAAAATAAGAAATCCTAAGACTGGCTATGGATTTTTAAAGATTACCTCACCGAGGATGGTTTTCGGTAGCGATGATGATCCGAGCACACTCTTGAGTGGGAGAAGAAGCCTTGGAATGAGCCTAGACCTTCGCCTTGCTCTAAAATGATGTATCAACCGATGGTCACTGAAATCCACTTGGTCTTGGTTTTTTTCACCCCAAAATGAAGTGGGAATGACAGCTGGTTGGTTTGGGAGCTCTAGGGGATGGAAATGAGAGTGGGAATATGAGTTTTGGTGTCTCTAATTTTCTGGTTTCAAATATGGCCGAAAAATCTTCTCTCATTTTTGATTTTTGGCTCTAAATGGGTGTCATTTGGCTTGGGGTGGCTGGGAATATAAGGGAATCATTCTAGGTGGCTCATTTTGGTTGGCTAAGGCATAAGAAGTGGCTGTCATGAAGGACAAGTGGGTGTCTTAGCAAGGGGAGGTGGAAGCCCTTCATGCCAAGTGTTCCAATGGGAGAGGTGAAGTGAATTCACCTCCCCATGAGTCATGGATATCGCAATCACCTCTTTGGTCAAATAATCAATGTCCTTGGTTCTTAGGTGGACCAATGGATGAGTGCCAAGTGGCCAAGGAAGAGAAATGGTCATTTAGGCAAGTGTCTTTTCTCATGGGATGCCATTGACCTAAGGGCAAAGTGATCATTTGGCATTGAATTTGATTTGAGTAGATTTCAAATGAGTCAAAAGTAAGTTGGACCAAATTTCATGTCATTTGGAGTTCATTTGATTTAATTTGGGTCAATTTGACCCATTTGGGCCAAATTGGTCAAACCAAGGGTTGGGTCAAGTTCAAATGATCATTTAGAGTATATTGATTTAACTGGTTTCAATCAATTTAGTTTAATTTGTATTTAATTTAGATTTTGGTCAATTTGATCCTTTAGGTCAATTTGGGCTAATTTGACCAATTTGACCCAATTGACCAAATTGCCTTGAATCATGACTTGGTTTGGGTTTGGTTGATCATTTGAAATTATTGTAGGTTTTGGTTAAGTTCAATTTGGATTTGAATGGATTTTAGGTTGATTTGACCCTTAAGGTCAATTTAGGCTAAGTTGGGTTAGGTTGACCAATTGGTCAAATTGAGCTTAATTATGGCTTTGGACAAGTTCAATAATCAATTTGGAATGAACTTGAACTATTGGTTGCAATCAATTTGGTTTAGGTTGCAATTTGGCTAGTTTGGGTTCATATGGGTTAAAGAGTTAACTTGGTCAACATAGGTTAGGTTGACTTGGTTTGACCTAATTCATGACAACTGATTAACCTAGGATGATCAACAATCATGACATAAAGTTTAGATTGGCTTAATTCACTTTGATTTGGATTGAATTTGATTTTGGTTCATGTAGGCTAAATTGGTCACTTTGGGTCAAGTGAGCCAATTGGGTTTAGTTGGCTTGATTTTGAGTTTTGAGTTTATATATGGATTTAAGATTGACATATAAATTCAATCTCAATTAGTTTGGGTTCAAATGAGTTTTGGTTCATTTGAATATTTCAACTCAAATGGGCTAGGTTGATTTTGACTTGAGTTGATTTGATTTGGCTTGATGATTATAGGTTTCATTTATATTTGTGTAGATGATTGAAGGAATGATTGATTCAAAAGAAAATCTAATGCTTTTGATTTGATTTGGGTAGGATTTGGCCAAGTTCAAAGAATTGGCTTAAAGGGTATAAATTGGATTTTGGTTTGATTTTGGATTTGGTTTATATTTGATTTATATTTATATATGGGAATAAAATGAAGATATAAATTATTCAAGAAAATCATTGAGTTTGGAGTGATTTGGAGCATAGCTCATGGAGTCAAAAGGCTGGGAAATTTGGTAAGGTTTGAATTTGGATTATGAGATTTGAAGATTGAATTGATATTTGAGAAAATCAATTGAATTAGGGTTGATTTGAATTTGTTTAAGGATAAATCCATAAGATGAAATCGGGCTGAAAAGGTTTGATTTGATTGAGCATTGAAACATTCAATTAATGTTTGAATTTAATTTGAGATTTGATTGAAATTAAGGAAAAAGAAAGAAGATGTGGGTTGACAGGGCAAGTTTTCCTAAATCCCAAGGCATGACCTATTCATGGCTAATCCTTCTAAGTTTCTAGGCTTGGTATTATTCACTAATCTTAGAAGTGTCTTTGGAGCTCTTAGTTTACAAGAGTCCTAGATCTATGATGAGGGAGTTGAGAACTCACTCCAAAAGTGAGGTCAACAATGCTTGAATGAATCAAATTCATTGCACAATTTGCAAATCGAACTCTCACTCAAATCAAGTATTTTAGATTTTGTGCTAGGACTCAAATTAGATAATTTATTCATATATTATATGACAATTAAAATACCAAGTGCTTCAAAAGACACTAAATTCTTTGAAGGTTCATATGGACAATTGAAGAATGGATCCTCGACACTACTTTTGAATGCTTAAACTGATGAGCGGGTTGATTCGGGTCCAAGGACCGAGTCTGGGTTAACAAAACCTAAAAATCCAATGATAATATTATAAAAATTTCAACTTAGTAAAAATTTGAGAAGTTAATTCTATCATATAATTACAAAAGATAAACTTCAACTTATTGACATGACTTCTCAAGTTTAAGCTCCCAAGTGAAAAGTCTCAAACTCGATCTTCTAAGCTCAAGCTAGAGTTGACAAGGTTTAGAGAATTATAAATTTTGGAAATTTAGACCCGGTCCTCTGTAGAAAAGAGATAGAGTTGACATGGTTTATTAGCCAACAATAGTCATGTAATCAAAAGGCTATCACTACTAAGGTTTAAATGATCAATCTTTATATATTTGAATTCAAATCAATTATAAAATGATCAAATATTCCAATTAAAAAATATAAATTAAATGAAATTAATTATTTAAATTTAAAGTAAAATCCATTCACCCATCTGCAACCGTTTATTGAGGGTGACAAATTAAGAAAATTTATGCTCATAAAGAGCCAATGTCAAATCAAATACATAACTATTTTCACACTCAAATAATCTTAAGCTCGCAAGGATGTGGCTCGCATCCTCTGTCCGTGTTGTTTTGCCGCAAAATAACACCACATAAATAATGGTTACAACCAGAGCCCTCTGACCACGTGGCTTTTCGCAAAATGACACTACTAAATTACGATCACGGTCGTAGCCCGTATATTCCCCAACAGCTTTGCTCTTTGAGCTGTGAACTATATAATATATTTAATTGGGCTAAAAGTCCTCTGTTAGCTAAGGTTGACTTGTATTTGTCCCCTTAAACAAACTTCGCCCAGGTCTACAAGGTTCCCTTCGATGACGTAACCCATGGCTGCTAACAAGGATCCTTTGGTCAGGTTGGGTCGACTACCTCCTCGCTAAGTGAGGGATCACTAAAGCCCTGATGACTAAAACCATGAGATCTTGGTGGCCATCGCTCAACCATCTACTTGAAAGGATGATGAATTCCATAAATCTAAATTTCAAAATTCCACATACTACTACTATGCGTTATGCATTTAGCAACCTAATGACTAGCCTAAATCGAAAATTCTCTCTCAGCGTTGAGAGGGGTAATTAATTATAGGTGCTTTCACCTATAGAAAACTCAAAACCAGATCTAAAGTCCTCACAAAATGAGAACGAAATCTCTGGGAAGTGTCTTATCTACTATTCCATCTGCTTTCTGAAAATTTCACTGACATAAATCAAACTCTCTTAATTGAGAGGTCGGTGACAAATTTTTGGAGTCTACACCTAATCCCTAAGACATAACCTAATCCTATGGTTAACTCTTCTAAGTCTCTAGGTTTAGGTGAAATATTCTTGAAAAGAAATGAATTTAGATTTTAATCTTATGAAGATTGAAGTCTCACTTATTGTCATAACTAGCATACTCTTCAAAGTCCTCACATAAATTATAAATTACTTATTCCAAAATAGGCATTAAATTAGCCTTGATCAAGAGGTCTTAATGATTATGCAAACTTCTTCAACTTTTAATTTCAAGGGTTTTAAATCATTGGAATTAAAAAATTAATTTATAAAAGAGAAAATTATCCTTATGGGGACGCTTGATCATCAAAATTGATCAATTTATACAAATTTTTTTTTTCATCAGGAGTTGTTTTATGTAAAATAATCTTACTTTACTATGATAATTAGACCAGTTAAAGTTGTCATATAGTTCATGAAATCTATTTTTGTGGAAAATAGTCTTAAATCCTATAGGCAATATTTGATTTAAGAGCATCCCAACTCAGTCAGCTGCTTATAAAGGGGATTATTATTCTGCTCTTCAAAACTTTCCAAGAAAAAACATATATAACGATACAAGACAACTTTAAATTCATTAATAATCAAATAATATAATTTTAATAGTATTGGTCACCCACAGACATCATGAGAAATTATTATATGAGTTATTGGATTAATATTTATTCACTATATATATATGCTATGTAGTATAATATATACAAATGTACATTACAAGAATTTAGCTTATAATAATAAATCTTAATACCTAAAACAACATAGTAATTTTTTTATCATCAAAGATTACTTACCAGATTGTCAAAAAAAAAAAAAATTATTATCTAAAAAATTATGATCAATAATATAATTTTTTTATTTTAAAAAAAATTATATCATAATTTTCTGATATTTTAAAACACATATACATCATAATTTTTCAAATAATAACTATAGTATAATGTGAACATTTACTACACTGCATCATTATCGCAAACATACTCGTAATCGGCTGTGTTTGGATGGTGGATAGAGCTAAGAACCAAAGCCGAAGGAGCTGGCTCTCGGCACGTGATGGTACTGAAAGCTAGACTCTTGGCCAGTCAAGTCCGATCTCACCGTTTCGTATCAGTGGCTGTCGTCGCAGCTCTATTAATTACTTGCCAGCAATAATCTGGATCGCGTAATGCCTGATGTCTACTTTAGTGGAGAACTTAATCAAGGCTTGCGTGTATTTGGCAAATCTTCATTGACTAATGCAATAACCTCTGATGTCTGATATATGCCTAGCTAGAAATACAATAATTTTCTACGTCTGCTAGCTCTAGGTTCACTACAAATATATGAGTAGCTCCTTACCTAAAAATCAATTATCTAGCTTGCAGTGGAGTACAGACAGTAAGAGAGATCGACACAGAGAGAGATGGCTGAAAAGGCTCAACACATCACAGAGAAGAGATGGTATCTTCATGGAGCCACTGCTTTGGTCACCGGTGGCTCTAAAGGAATCGGGTTAATGCATTTCATTTATTTTTTCCATCTGTTCTTTTTCCTGTCCCAAATATCTATGCATATTTGAACCTTTAATATATGAATATTGCAGGAAAGCCATAGTAGAAGAGCTGGCCAGGCTTGGAGCAAAGGTCCACTCGTGTGCCCGGAAACAAGCAGAACTTGATAACGCCCTTCAAAAGTGGCAGCAGAACTTGAAACTTGATGTCACAGATTCTGTCTGTGATGTGTCCTCTCCAGCTGAGAGAGAGAAATTGGTCGCCACAGTTTCTTCTCTCTTCCAAGGCAAGCTCAACATACTCGTAAGTAGCCCCCCTCCAATGTATTATTAACAGACAGCTATAGAAGTTGTCGAAAAATAGACGAAACCAAATTTAATCATCAATATAATAAAAATTTCCAAAGAACCATGAGAAATCAATTATAGTTACACTGTGCAGGTTAATAACACTGGAACTTCGATAATGAAAAAAGCTCTTGAAATTAGTTTAGAAGATTACTCATTTCTGATGGCCACCAATTTGGAATCAGCTCTTCATCTCAGCCAACTCTGTCACCCTCTTCTCAAGGCTTCCGGCGCCGGCAGCATCGTCTTCATCTCTTCTGTCGCAGGCCTCGTCGCTATTCCAATCTCAACTTTGAACTGTCTCACTAAAGGTGCGTAATTACCTAGCTATATCTTCATCAATCAATAAAATAACATGTGCACTTAATCTGTATTAATAATTAATTAATTAATTAATTACAATTTTGTCTTAATTACATATGTTGCTTATTAATTGTGAACAAGGTGCAATGAACCAGTTGACGAGGAATCTTGCTTTAGAATGGGCACAAGACAACATTCGATCCAACTGCATCGCCCCGGGTCCAATTGTAACTCCATTATCAAAAAAAGTGAGTATGATCAACTAGTATCATTTAATTGAAGGAAGATTAACTACTGTTATGAATGGTTACCTAATTAATAATGCATTGTAATTAATGAATTAATTGTGCTTAATTAACTGTGCAGTATTTCGAGCATGAGAATGCCCCCACGCTGGAAAGCTTTGGGATCCCGATGGGACGCGCTGGCGAGCCGGAGGAAGTGGCCGCACTGGCGGCGTTTCTGTGCATGCCTTCAGCTTCTTATATTACCGGTCAGGTTGTTGCGGTTGATGGAGGGATGACCATTTGCCGCTGAAAGTTTGCTAATTAATGGGAAATACTTTAAATAAATGAATAAAGTTTATATATATTAATACGTATTTTATTTGATCCATCATCATATTGTCCTACAATAATTTGTGTATGTAAATGATTAATTAGTAGTACTGTTGTCAATCGAACTGCTTCGATGTACGCAAGCATGTTAAGTTGTTATCGTTAAGAAAAATATCTACGTTATTTTTTATTTTTCTTTTTTAGTTGTGATTTTTTGAATTAGTATGATTTTTTGTTTTTTTTTTTATTATTAATATAATATATATATATATATATATATATATATATATATATATATATATATATATATATATATATATATATATATATATATATATATATATCTGAATGATCATCGGACACTAAACAATCTCTCATTAAAAAAAATGATATTGCTTTCCAAAGTACAACTTGCGTCGCTGGATTTTTATTTCGGTTGGCCTGTCTTTCTCTCTAAAAACAAAACAAAAAAAAAAAAATTTGTTTTATACGGATTCCCCACAAGTCAAATCGGAGACGGTGGCGAAAGAAAAAAAAATTCCGACTATCCACCGTAAGATGTTGATCAACATTTGTTCCTTGTAATTAAATGTGCAATGAAAAAGTTTACTCAACATGCACATTTTGTATGATATTTTATTTATGATAAAAAATTAACTATAAAGATTTACATACATACCACATAATGCTCAGGTATTTATATATTCAACATCTAAATTTTAATTTTTATATATATAACACTCTAATCTTCAATATCACATAAAAAATATCATCATTAATCACTTTTTAAAAGTGAAATAGGTCTTTTCTAATATAGAAAAGTGTTAGATAAATAAATATCTAACTTTAGATATTAGATATATAAATATATAAGAATTGTATGATATGCATAAATCTTCCAACAGTATATAGAACATTTTCACGGATACTAGTTATAACAACTATGTGGGCTCTGAAAGTTTGCATCCGGCATCTCAATGAAACTAGAGTTTAGATTTGTACTGAATTAAATTTTTAGAAGGAAAATGATTATTTGTAATGGATAAATAGAGATCATGGTGAGACTTTTAGATCTGATTATTTCCTTAAAGCAAACGTCTATAGTTAATTACCCCTCTCTAATCAATGAGAGAGAATTTTTGATTAAGACTAATCATAGATCGCTATTTGCTTAGCGTATAGCAACAAATCGGATTTGAAATTTAATGAAATTCATCATTTTTTTTTATCCTTGAAGCTAATAGCAATAGGGAATTCAATAGGCGGAACTAGCCGTAAGGGGAAATCAAGGTGAGTTGAATATGACTGGAAGCTTGAATATATGTTGGAGATGAGCTTGAGGTTGATAGAGAAATCTGAATTGAGGAAATTGTAGTGCCCATAGGATAGTAGAATAGATGATTGTTTGCTGCGAGGAAGGGATTTGTGGATTCTATAGTGAGAAAAAGGAGAATATAGCTTGTTACCATGAGGGAGGAAAATGAGTAAATGATGTAAGTTGCCTTATCTTTTTGCAGCACAGGAATGAGTGAAAATCTATGTTGAAGGCATGAATGTAAGGGAAGATTGGAGGCTTCAACTCTGTTCCTAGAGGAGAGGAAGGAAGGCAGTAAATGTGTGGCAAAAGGTGAGGTCGAGAGGTGGTTGCATAAAATCAGAAATGGGAAGATCAGCTTGCTACCCTTTTTCAATCTGGGAGGAATAATGAGCTTAAAACAGTGGTGGTGTATATATTTTTTATTGTTGTGACTACGACTTGGAGAGACGTATGGCTTGAGAGTGGAGGAAATGTCAAGAAGAACCTGCCTGATGGCAGAGTTGCTTCTCATTTGCAAGGTTGTATTGGAGGCGGGGCTGGGTATGGTAACAAGATGAAGGGAGAGGCACTATAGCCAAAACTGAGAGGAGCCTAGTTGATGGTAGAGTTGCCTCTTGGTTACGGTAAGGAGATGTTGGACTGGAGGTTTGATACGACGATGAGAGAGTGGTAGAGAAAATGACTCACTGTGTGCAAACTAGGAAGGAAGGAGGAGAGTAGAATGTGAGTTACAAGATCTGCAAGAATAAAGCGTGTAATGAGGCTGGATTGCAAGAGTGCAAGACGGAAGGTCGCCGAGTGAAGGATTTATGTGGGTGCGATTGAGACCAATGAAATACCATGCAGGGGCTCAAAATTCATCACCGACCTCTCGACAAATTGAATTGAAGAGAGTGATTTAAAGTGTCGGTGCAATTTTTAAAAGGTAGATGGAATAGTAGATAAGACACTACCCAGAGATTTCACCTTCATTTTGTGAGGACTTTAGATCTGGTTCCAGGTTTCCTATAGGCGCAAGGCCCTATAGTTAATTACCCCTCCTAATAAGTGAGAGAGAACTTTCGATTAAGGTTAGCCATTAGATCGCTAAATGTGTAGCATATAGTAGCAACATGTGGAGTTTTGAAATTTGTAAATTTATGAATTCATCATTTTAGCTTAAAGTGGATGGTTGGGGGAATGATGATGTGCCCGATCTAGATCCCATGGTTTCGTCATCCCGGGCCATCGTGGTCCGTAGTCTACTTAGTCAAAGGAGGTAGTCGACCCAACCTGGCCAAAGGATTTTTATCAGCAACACATGGGTTATGTCGTCCAAGGAATCCTTGTAGACTTGGGGTGGTGTTTGTCTAAGGGGAAAGGTTTAAGTCTACCTTAGCTGATAGAGGGTTGTTTGCCCTATCAGATGTACCCTATGATTCACAACTCAAAGGGTAGAGCCATTGGGAAGCATGTGGGCTACAATCATGATCGTAATATAATGGAGCCTAACTGGCCAAACCACCCGATCAGGACTGGTCGGATGCATCATTTATGGAGCGCCAAGCATAAGTAAGAGGACATGGGTCACGCCTTACTTGCGAGATTGATTGAGAGTGAACATAGTAGAACACTTGATTTAACATTTTGTGAGCTAGAATTTTAATTTTTTCCCATAAATAGTTGGTGGAAGGTGGATTAATTTGATAGAATTTTATTTAAGCATTTTTAGATTGATATTTAATTTGAGTTGGATTTGAAAAATAGAATCACATTTTGATGGAAGTATCCTCTAGTTGAAATCACCATCACCCAACATAGTTAGTTGATTGAATCAAATGTATTTGAGAACTTTAGATCTGTCAACTCTATTTAGCTAACAGGATCATCTACTATCACAATTTAGATTTTTAATAAGTTGAAAATTTTATAATAGTTTTTAGGTTTTAACTGGACCTTGTCCTAAGACTAAAGGGAAAACAAGACCTTAGACACTTGAATTTAAACATTCAGTATAGTATCGGGGCCCATGCGGGTGTATTTAAGAATGCCTTAATTAACGCCTTCTGTTCGCTTGTACAAAGTATTGCGAATCCGGTGATGTAGAAGACATTTTGATTTAGATGTAATTTAAAACATTACTTGCACTTAGTTTACTTGTTGAATTTTTCAATTCTCCAAGTTTTCAAATTCATTTGTGAGCAGGTTCGAATTCTTTCATATTAAAATTTATCTTCCAATTAGTTTGAAACAAACTATTAACAACTCTTGTATGAATCTTTCAATTATTCATTAATGAGCTTTAACTATGCTTACCAACATGTTATTTCACTTCTTCATAGCTCTCTCATAAATTTCATTTGACTTCCCTTTTATTATACATATAAGCATAACACTCAACAAATTTCTTATGATTTAGTTTTGTATTGAGATATAAATTCAAGTAAACTTGAAATATAGCATTCATGACTATCCGCAAGGTAGCAAGTTATGCTTTTGAGTAAGCTATCGAATAATATTCTTGCACTTATGAGAATTATCCAGTCTTCATATAAAAGTGATCAAACCTGATTTGACTTTATTTTAAATTCCACACCAAGTTTTATGTTTATTTAAAAGTCAAACTTCAAACTTATTATAAGTCTTTATGAGCTTGGCGTTTGCCTCCCCTAATTTCAGTCAAAGTTTGTTTAACTTTGAGAAGTTTACAAGAGAAGAAAACACTTTATCACTTCAATTTAAGCCATAGAGAATTACAATTTAAAGCTTATGAGTTTAATATTAGCCTGCCCAAGTTCCAATTAAAGCTTGTTTAATTTTGAGAAATTTACAAGAAAAGAGAACTCACTTTATTAAGAAGTTATTTTAAATAAGAATGGGTTACTCATTACTTCCTCAAATCCCTAAATAAGGCTAAGAGAGAGCAATTGCTTGATTTTAGAGTACTTGAGAAAGAGGGGGAAGGATTTTAGTTCACATTTTGAGAAGGCTTTCAACTTGCTTAATTAAGTTTTGTAAGTGCTTTTCCTCTTCATCTTTTTTTTTTGGTTTGATGTTTATTTTAACATTTATCGTGTACTTTCTTATTTAATTTAAGCTTAGAAGATTTCAGTTTGAATTTGTTTAAGTTCTGAATTTCAATCAAAATTTTCCTGATCCCCGATGCGCATGAGTGTTTTGGCTTTCGGCACACCCTAATGAGTGAAGGAGTGGTGTCTACACACCACGCCTTCTTCACACCCCACACCCTATGGAGCACGGGCCTTGAAACCTGCATTGGTTTCCAAACATGGATTAGAAAAAAAAAATAAAGTTTGATGAAATTTCGACTAGCAAAGCGACATCTAACAATTTGTTTGGCTTGCTCGGTACGCCCTATTGAGCGTAGCAAGTGGTGTCTTATGACACTGCAGCCATCTTCACACTGCTATGCCCTATGGGGCATTAGTGATTGGAACCTGCAAAAGGATAGACAAGCCCAAATATATAATATTCCACACACTTCCATACACATCCACCGAATTGCATTTTGAAATCTGGATGAGAGAAAGAGAGAGAGAGAGAGAGAGAGAGAGAGAGAGAGAGAGAGAGAGAGAGAGAGAGAGATTCTTTTTCTTTTGTGAACCTAAAAGAGAGAGAAAGAGGGAGAGAGACAGAGAGAGAGTGTGTGTGTGTGTGTGAGTGATAGTAAGGGATTAAATCAAAAGAGAGAGAGAGAGTGATTAGATTATAAGAGAGTATTATTATTTAATTAGAAAAGAGAGAAGGAGAGAGAGAGAGAGAGAGAGAGAGAGAGAGAGAGAGTGACGAGGGAGAGGTGGTGAGCTTTTTTCCTTTTCTTTCTTTTGTTGTGAACCCAAAAGAGAGAGAAGAGAGAGAGAGAGAGAGAGAGAGAGAGAGCGATGGCCGGAGGGTGAGAGAAATGAGATCATGCTTACCGTTCAATCCAAGATGAGGAGAATGAAAGGGAAGGCTGCGATTGAGGGAAGGAGAGGATGGAGGAGATGAGGGCTTGCCTTGCAATTTTATTTGCTAATGAGAATGGTCAAAGAGGAGAGTTTCCAGTTGAAGGACTTTAAATAAGTGGGAGTGATCAGTTTCTTACGGTTTCCTGAGAAAACTAAATGAGAGAGAGAGGGAACAGTTTCAGAACCAGAGGCAGGATCAATTATGCATCCATTTTAAGAGGAATGATGAAGAGGGAGAGAAGAGATGAGAGGTCAACAAATGCCCCCAATAAAATGTGATACGCATGGCAAGTCATGTTTGTTGAAAACCCTTTTAGGCTTGTGTTTGGATGAACTAAATGATATGATTGACTGATTTATCTTTATTGACTTATCGAATAAATAATAGTTCTTACACCATCTACTCTCTGCTTTAATGGCTTTACTGCAATTCTCTTTCTTCTATGTTGTTGCAAATTTGAGTTTCCTCCAATCCTAGCTCATGCTTGGTTGGGTTTGTTAGAGGAATTGATTTATTTATTTTGATGAAGGACTCCGCTAGGAAGTTGGTTTATTCGTGCTTGGTTAGATTTGAAATTGCTTCTGTCCTAGCTTTAAGCTTG
Source organism: Cymbidium sinense (assembly GCA_021442155.1). Classification (NCBI taxonomy): domain Eukaryota; kingdom Viridiplantae; phylum Streptophyta; class Magnoliopsida; order Asparagales; family Orchidaceae; genus Cymbidium; species Cymbidium sinense. Next base: position 68,624 of record JAKCPB010000146.1, read on the forward strand.
ACAAACTTACGAAGGACTCACCTTATTTGTCCATATTGACTTGTCAGGAAGTGTATGTACGCCATGAATCCTATGCTTGCCATTTTGATGGATTCATTGAAGGGTGCGTACAAATGGCCCAGCCTTCCAGCTTATACTAGGTCTATGTTGAGTTATCATTCTAGCAATGTGTGCTTTAACATACTGAATAACCATAAAATTCTTTTAGTTCGGCCATCGGCTTTGTATGAACTATGGAATTGCTTCCTCGATCCTGTGTTTTCTGCTTTGACAAACTTGATGAGGAGATTGGCTTTGATCTGTGCTTTGAGCTTGATCAGATCATTTGAGAATAGATTAAAATATCACCCTACGGACAATATATAGATTGATTTGAGACAGCCCTGAATTGAGAGTTCCCTTAAATTGTCTTGATCTATCGATCAAGTAGAAAGATCTCTTGGATCCTTGTTGCTTGTAATCACTAAGTTGGATCTGGTTTGAGTTTAAACAACTAACATCATTGGACCGATGAGGGGCTCTTTCATTACAGCCTTTTCTTATGGCTTGTTAAGTGAGGAGAGCGTCAGCAACTTGGCCATAGTTGGGCTTATTGAGTTAGACCATTAGCACCTACTCGAGTCTTCGACTTAAGTTATGAGGGGTTGGTGATTTGTCATCAGACTGACAAATGGCTCTTTCACTATGGTCTTTTCTTGTGGTTTGTTAAGTGAGGAGAATGTTAGCAACTCGGTCATTTGTGGCTTGTTGAGTTTGACCTTTAGAACCCATCCGTGTCTTAGAATTCAGGATGTAGAGGTTGATTTTTTTCCAACTTAATTGATTGAAGCTTCCAAGATTGGGAGTTCGTTTGACTTGATCTCCGACATTTGACAAATCTAGAAGAAAATTTTTCTTGACATTTATGGCTATCTTTTCTTGCATAGCAACATATTCTTTTTGTTCTTGTAAGAACCGACAACTTAACAATGACAATCATGGATATATTCATGGATTTCAGCCTAAAGCTCGATGTCAACCTAAATCAGAATATATTCGAGGATCATCAACTCAAATAAAGCATAACATAAACTAAAAATACCCCTGTCTTATAGGGGGATTCTAAAGCACATTTTAGAAGAAATTTCAAGATGAAAACACGTAAGTACATCAATATTTGAATTGATATGCTCTTAAGAGGGTTTTAACATGTAACATGGCTTTCATCTATGTATAGAAATCTAAAATGCCCCCTGTGTAACAGGGAAATTTTCATAGAAATATTTTTCATGAGTGAGTATATTTATTTATGGATCTCAGTATGAAGCACGATGTCAACCTAAATAGATATACTAAAAAAATACCCCTGTCTTGCTAGAGGATTTCTATTGTACCTAGAGAATGTATTCATCATGCACAATACTTTTTTAGGTAATGACCATTAATTGGATTAGTCTTTCACCCTTTAAGTCAATAAGTTCGTATGCTCCTCCTTGATACACTTTTTCAATGAAAAAGGGCCTTCCTAATTAGGCTCAAATTTTCCACCAAATTTTTGATTGGGGATAATTGGTCTTCTCAACACCAAGACTAATTTTCCTTTTGGAATGTTCAAGACAGCATTGTATGGTCAAAAGCCCTGGACATCTTTGCTCGATAAACCTCTAGATTTTGATGAGCTTGCAGGCTAACTTCATCAAGCGCGTTAAGTTTTTCCATTCTCAGATGAGGGTTTTGATCTTCAGCTAGATTGTATTGGATGGATACTCGAAGTGAAGGCAACTCAACTTCGAGAAGAACTACTTCAATTCCAAATACCAATGAATAGAAAGTTACTTTAGTCAGCATCTTGTAGGTGGTTCAATATGCCCAAAGTGCCTCTATTAGGTTGGTATGCCATTCTCTTTTATTTTTGTGAGAATCTTCTTGAGCAGTTTGACCAATATCTTATTGAAAGGTTCTATCAAGCCATTTGCTCTTGGATTATATATTGAAGAGTATCGCCAATCAATTTTATGTCGATCGAAGAATCTATAAATCTTTACACTTTTGAAAGTTGTGCCATTATCAAAAATTATGGTGTGACACTCTAAATCTATAGACCACATTATGTGTGAAGAAGTTGATCACTCAGTCACCAATAACTTTTTTAAATGGGGTAGCTTCAGCCCACTTAGAGAAATAATCAATCGCTGCTAAGATGAAGCGACATACAGCTGATGACGGAGGATCAATTGGTCCAATTAATTTGTACCCCAGCATTCGATGGCCAAGATGCTATTGTTGGGTGTAGTGAATTTGGAGGTTGATGGATTATATTCCCATGTACTTGACATTCATGATACTTCTTAGCATGATTGATATAGTCTCTCACTATAGATGGCCAATAATAGCCCATCCTTTTGATCTTTACTGCCATCTTGGGACATGACTGATGTGCACCACAAAGTCCTTCATGAATGTCAACCATCACTTTGCTAGCTTCTTCTGTATTTAGGCATCATAACCACATTTATTTAAAGGATCTACGATATTAAATATTATTGATGAAAGCATAGCACAACATTCTCTTCTCGATTTGAGCTATCAGTGATTTATTGTTTGGTAATTTGCCTTCTTTAAAGTAGTCGATGAAGGGTTGCCTCCAATCATGTGGCTCTTCTACAATAAAGGCTTCACATTACTTTTCTAAAGTAATGTCATCCTTAGCTCTTCTTGGTACAACTTCTTGTTGATTTTGGGGAGTATGAGGAGCAACCTGAGTCGCATCCTGCTAGGTCAGATTTGATAACCCCTCTACCTACGGGGATTGATACTTTGCTGGCTCTAGAACTCATCGAGTGAATATCCTGATCATGACATAATCAGCATTCATACTTGTCATTTCCTTATCTAAGTTTGCTAAGCAGTCAACTTTTCTATTCTCGGATTGAGAGACTCAAGTTAGTGTGATATTTGATATTTTCTTCATAAGCTCGAGAACTCACTTATGATAGAAAGCTAACTCAAGATTGTTGATTCTATGTATGCCAAGTACTTGATTTATAACAAGCTGAGAATCGCCAAAAATATGCAAGTTTTGAATGTCTATGAAAATAGCTTCTTCAATACCTTCCACTATTGCTTCATACTCGGCTTCATTATTAGTTCTTAGCTCAGTCAACCCATATGATCATCTCATTATCGCTCCTTCTGGTATTATGAAGACGATGACGATTCCTGCTCTTGCCCTTGAGAAATTTAGAGGTTGGACTTATTTTATCGATGAGGCTCCATCAAAGTACATTTTCCAAATTTGTGATTTTTCACTTTCATGAATGAGCATAATTTGCTCATCAAGCAAATCGTCATTAAGAGAAGAGTCCACAGGGATGGATGTGCAACAAGAAAATCTCTAAGACTTATCCCTTCACTGCTTTCTATGTGATGTATCGATCCTTGAGATAAGGGTAATCTTATGAGATAACATATAGTGACAGAGCTTTTGGACTGCAAAGATCAATGATAAATAATGCTTCTCTATGGAGAATATCTCATTTCTGCTCCTATCAACTTCTGACTAATATAATAAAGAGCATTCTCTTTGCTTTCTTCATTGTGTTGTGTCAATAATGCTCCAAAGGACTCTTCTAATGCAGCTGTGTATGGAATGAGGGGCTTCCCTGGAGTAGGTGTTGGAAGAATTGGTGGATTTAACACATAGCTTTTAATGCTATTGAAGGCTTCTTGGCACTCCTTGTCCCATTTGAATGAAGCATCCTTCTTCATCAACCTTACAAATGGTTGACAGCGTCCTGATAGATTTGATATAAATTGACGAATGAATGCAAGCTGTCCTTGTAAAGAATGAAGCTGACGCAAACTCTTTGGCAGAGGCATCTCCATAATTTCCTTAATTTTAGCAGGATTAATTTCAATTCCTTTATGATGTACAATATACCCAAGGAATTTTTGGAGGAAGCCCCGAATGCACATTTTAGAGGATTCATCTTGAGATCATATTTCCTAATTCTATCCAATATAATTCTCAAGTATTCAAAGTGATTTTCAGGATTTAAGCTCTTCACCACCAAGTAGTCAACATAACATTCCACCTTTTGATGAATCAAATCATCAAAAATATGCATCATGGCTCTTTAGTATGTAGCTCCAGCATTTTTCAAACCAAACGGCATGACTATGTACCAATAGTTGCCAATAGGTGTTCTGAACGATGTATGCCTTTCATCTTCAGGTGATATTTTGATTTGGTTGTATCTCGATGATCCATCCATAAATGAGAACATGTCATAGTTGGAAGTATTGTCCATTAATAGTTCTGATATTAGAAGCAGAAAGTCATCTTTTGGGCACGCCTTATTTAGGTCTCGGAAGTCAATGCAGAGATGGATTTGGCTGTCCTTCTTCCTAACTCGGATAATGTTGGCTATCTAATTTGCATACTTCTTCTCCTAGATGAAGCCTTCTTCGATCAGCTTCTTAATTTCTATAATTACCTGTTCTTCAATCTCTAATCTCATTCACATAGGAGCTTGCTTAACAGACGTTGCATCTAGTTTAATAGCTAGTTTATGAACTGCTACATTAGAGGATAAGCCTGGCATTTCAAAATATGTTCAAGCAAAGCAATCCCTGAATTCATAAAGTAGAATTTTTAGCTTTTCAACTTTCTCATCAAGCAGAAGGGCACTGACAAAAGTTGGACGGGGATCGTCTTCAACTCCTAGGTTGATTTCTTTAAGTTCATCCATAGTAGCTAGTTGTCCACCATCTTTGAGTTCTTCAGGTGCAGGCTTGGCTTCTTCTTCTTCATCATTTGTAAGAAAAATTTCATGGAGATCATCTTCGTCACTATGAGTTTCTATCTCAGCTTCTACTATATTATAACAGGCTTTATTTTGATGAGATTTGTGGATGAATCCAAGACCTTTAGTGATAAACTTATCACTTCTTCATGATGCTTGAGAACTTCTTTGACTCCACATTTATTTGAGTTTTATGCTTAGTAGTTCTAATATGAGTTCCAAGCTTATGCATCATTCTTCGCAATTTCTATAAATAGTACATTAGTGTTCTTGTTGGCACTATCTCATAAGAATTTTCATGTTGAGCAGGCCGATCAAAATTGTAAGGCTGAGACTCTTCAGATTTGTAGAATAGAGTTCATGTTCTGCCACTCTCGTTCAATGGCATATAGAATGTTATCAATTCTTCAATGTTATGAACCGGTGGAGTAATTTCTTTGAAGTACTGCAAAGGGATGGGTATAATTTTGAAGTAGTCCTCTAACACTGCTAAATGAGATATCCTTCTTGATGTGACCATCTGAACTCTATTTCCCTAAGTAGATTCAAAGTCATAGTCTGAATCAGAATCACTTATTTCATACTTTGCTTTCCATGAAATCTTATAAGTTCCCTTAGGTTCGACGAGAATATCTTCTTCTTCTTCTGTGTCACTTCCCAAATGAGGAACTGATCTTCTTGATTTAGATGTAGAATCAAGTGTTTAGGGAAAGTCGACATTGCCTTCTTTCTTCTCTTTTGCTTCTGCTCTTTCACTTTATGAAGTTGTTTTTAATTCCTAAAGTGGATGCTACCACTTCAAGAGGCTTTGTTGGCTTGGGCTCTTTAGGGATGAAGTATTTTGCATCTTCATAAATCTTTGCTTCATGGATGGAGAATGGCTAGGTTACCCTTACGAACTCTTCTCCCTCTTTTAGGTACTTCATACATCGATGCATAGTTGAGGAACCATGTCATCTCATGCTCATGCGACCGAGCTCTAAATGATGTATCAACATCGATTACATGAAACTTGGTTTCTGTATATAAATCAAAGAATGCCACTTAGAAGCCTAAATACTTGGCTCAGGCATCTCTCTTAAGTCCAATATAGATTCAAGTGGTGATTTTCACTTAACACTAGGGATGTCTTTTAGCTGCTTCAGTATTTTCATGATCTTTTTGGAGTTTAATATTTCTCATTCTTCAATTTAAACTAATTTCTCATTCTTTTTATCTTTGATGGATGATAAGAAGAGGACGTAATCATCCTTATAGACTCTCTTTTCGAGTTGACTAGAACACTGTCGAATAGTATAAATTTACCTCGTTGATACTTCCTTTCTAGCCAATCTTTGAAGACATAACAATCTTTGATAAGATGACTGATCATCCAATGATAGGGATAGTAATTTTGATTATCATCTTGATCAGCTTATTCAAGCCTTTTAATTCTAGTAATTGTAAACCAGGTTTGACTGCTTGCCGAAATAATTTAGCCACACTATCCCTTCTAAAGAAATATTCTTTGTTCATCTTTTTCTTAAGAGATGGTCGCATTCACTCATCACCTCTTGTTGCTTGTTTTGGACGCCCCATCACTTGAAAAAGTCTGAGGTTCATTATTGCCTCCCAATACTAATTTTGGTTGTCGATTAAAATAGTCAGGCTTCTTTCCCTTATCATCATTACATTAGTTGTTTTCCTTTATCCACATTATATATCATCCGCTTTTCATCATTTGAGCTATAAGAAGCGGCATCAATTTTGTTTCTTCTTGAGTTTGAAGGTTTTTTCCTCTTTATTTTAGCTGTATAGACTTCAGACTTAGGGTGATTCAGCTTTTCAAATTTAGCCACCCTATCGAGCAAGTCTTGGAATGTTATAATTAGCGACATACATAAAAATAGTGCCATTTTATCATCCATATTGCCCATTAGTAATTGGATCGCATGTTCCTTTTCCATTTGTTGCTCACATTTCATGCTTAGGTTATGCCAATGACTTATAAATTTTGTCACTGACTCGTCTATCCTTTTCAGCAAGGTAAGGTCAATGATTGTTATTTTCTCAATTACACTGGTGAACCTCTTCATGAATATTGTCTCTAATTCTGCAAAAGTTTTAATCAAATCATTTGGCAATTCTGTGTACCATTCGAAAGCGGCTGAGGTCAGGCTATTGATGAACTAATAGAAAAGTAGTGCATCATTCCGTTACCATAAGTAGCCTTAAATTGGGCTAGATGTTGCTTTGGATTACCACTAAAATATTAAATTTTTTCGAGTAACTTTCGGTATGGTTTGATCATATTCATTGGATAACCCTTACTCTCCAACTTTTTAGCTTGCTTCAAAGCTATAATTGTCTTTATCTTTTCATTGATTACTGTTTCTAACTGAGCAACTGTTACCGTTCCAGGGGTGGGTTGAAGAGGTAGTTGGTTAACTTCATTCCTCGCTTCAGGTATAACATGTACTATAGGAGCTTGAGGTACTAGAGCGACTCGTGGTATAGGAGTTGCATTATTAGCTACCTGTTGATTAATAAACAAGACATGTGCTACATTGGATGTGATATTCTTCTGCAACATCTCCATCATGATATTCATTTGTACCATCATATCATTCATCTTGGTACCAAGCTATGCAATTTCCTTATCTTTGACCTCCTTTTGACGTTGTATTTCTTTTTGCTCTCTAGCTAGTGTCACGGCGTCAATCAATATAAGCTCTTCTTCTTCCTCTATTTCTTATTATTGTTCTACTCCTTACTCGTCCTCAGGAGAAGAACTTGACTGTCCTTCTCCTTATGCATTTGGTGGGCATTTATATTGTAATGACGATGTCGATTATAAAGTAGTGTACCAGGCTGATCATTTCCTGGTTCAACCATATAAACAGCTTTAATGCCCATGATCTCTTTTTCAGTCTTCTTCTTCTTCTTCTTCTTCTTCAATAGAAACTGAAGATCCATCTTTTATTTGCTTCTGTGAAGACTCTTCTTCATAAATGTCAAATTCATGTTCAGGTTCCCTAAGTTCGTGTTGCTGCTGATGGTGTTGAGCGGAGAGTTCATCTATATCTCTGATCAAATATACGACTTCTACTTCCATAGTGTCCTCTTCATCACTTCATTTTGCACATGAATTTCATATCGACATTTCGAATGGATTTCTGGTTCAATGTACGGAACGAATACTTCATCCATTAAAGGACTACGATCGAAGTCAACTTTCTCTTATGAGGGTGAATATGATCTGTGATGGGATCTCCTAGGGGATTCTCCAGGGTGTCGACCATCATGTCTTTCATCAATGATATCCCTTCTTTTGGTATCCACGCCTGATGAGTTCTTTTTAGGCAAATTTTTGAGTATATGTGTCAGATGTCACACCTCTTTCATTCTTCAGGATTCATCACGGGACCTTGGCCTCTATATATGCTTATCCTTTCATTAGGACCTTTCGACAGTGAATTCTTGGACATGATGCCTGAGTGTCACGCTCCGATGCTCACCGTACGAAGCATACTCGGCTCAATGATTGGTTACCAGAAGAGATGGCAACCTCCTTGGTAGAGTTTCAATATTTTCAACCGTCTCATGCTGCTGAAATCTTCTTTTCATCAAGCCCCTGCCCTTGGCTACTTTGAGAACTTTCTGTATTCTGATAGACAGTGTTTCAAGCTGTCTCCTCTTTGGTGGTGGAGCTTGACGTGGTTGGTTCCAAAAAGACTACTTTACTTCACCAGTAGAGCTATTCCTTTTTACCCACTTTAGATTATCAAAGTTGTTATGGGTAGAATACTCACTTCTGGCGGCAGTATCGCTTGTTCACTAGGTCACTCAAAGGGGATTTGCTGAGCCCTCAGCTCAGCGTTTCTCCTTTTTCTTTGTTTTCTAGTTAATTTACTTTCTAATGAGAAAGCTTCATGATCATGCTTTCTATGTACAAAAGTTCAATCGGCGGAGCAATTGTACCACGAGGCATTAAAGACATAGTTTTCCCACAAGTGGTTCTTTTCATCACGGGGGCTTCAGATTGGCCAAGCCTTTTAAAAATTGAAGTTCTCTATCAGGAGAACTCCTTAATAGCGGTTGGCTACTAAACTGGTTGGCGAACATGGCTAGTAGAAGCTTCAATAACTTGAGGCCTTCCAGTATGGCCTCGGACGAATGTACCACGGGTGGGTACTTCAGGAGTTGCAGCTACTATAGCCGGGAAACTCAAGCTACCAAATTGAATTGTAGCTCCAACATCTCCTACGTTTATGACGACATTGGCTAGGCAGATATTCGCACCACGACCTAGCTGGATAGTGAAAGGAGTGCTCTATAGATCCATTCTGTAAAAGTGAAAGATGGATTAGTAATTATTATTCCACCTCATACTTTCAGAATACAGAGGTACTACAAAACAAAATAATAGTGTAATAAAAATATACTCTATAGAATAATTCATTCGATATAGAGCCTTATACATTGGTAATTTGAATTTATTACACATTTAAATCACTATTTTTGTTTTGAATTTTCAAATATTTTATTACTACTATAGCACACATATGACTAGCAAAAAATGGAAAGAGAATCATGTCTCCAGAGTTACTAGAAAATTTGTGGGCTCCGGCCACCAACCTCTCGACAAATTGAATTAAAGAGAGTGATTTAAAGTGTCGGAGTAATTTTCAAAATGCAGGTGGAATAGTAGATATAACACTACGTAGAGATTTTGCCCTCATTTTGTGAGGAATTTAGATCTGGTTCCAGGTTTCCTATAGGCGCAAGTTCCTATAGTTATTTATCCCTCCCAAAAAGTGAGAGAGAACTTTCGATTAAGGCTAGTCATTAGATTGCTAAATGCGCAGCGTATAGTAGCAACATGTGGAGTTCTGAAATTTGTAAATTTATGAAATTCATCATTTTAACTTAAATTGGATGGTTGGGGGAATGATGACGTGCCCGATCTAGATCCCATTATTTTGTCACCCTGGGCTGTCGTGGTCCCTAGTCTACTTAGTCAGAGGAGGTAGTCGACCCAACCTGGCCGAAGAATTTTATCAGCAACACATGGGTTATGTCGTCCAAGAAATCCTTGTAGACCTGGGGTGTTTGTCTAACATGACAGGTTTAAGTCTACCATAGCTGACAGAGAGTTGTTTGCCCTATCACATGCACCCTATGATTCATAACTCAAAGGGCAGAGCCATTGGGGAGCATGCTGGCTATGGTCGTGAACATAATATAATGGAGCCTGATTGCCAAACCACCCAATCAGAGGACTTTGGTCGTGACTGCATAATTTTTGGAGCCTACTAGCCATGCCACGTAATCAGAGGACATGGGCTATGTCCTTACTAGCAAGAGATTGATTGAGAGTGAATATAGTAGAACACTTGATTTGACATTGGCTGTGGGAGTTTCTTAATTTGTCACCTACAAACTTGAAAAGTGGATTGATTGATTTTTTGCTTTAAGCTTTTAATGATAGAATTTTAGTTAAGTATTTTTAGATTGATATTTAATTTGAGTTGGATTTGATTTGAAAATAGAATCATATTTTGATGGAAGTATCCCCTCCGATTGAAATCACCATTCAACACAGCCATCATCGGAGTAGTTAGTTGATTGAATGAATCGAATGTATTTGAGAACTTTAGATCCTGTCAACTCTATTTAGCTCCTAATAGAGGATCAGATCTACTGTCACAATATAGAATTAGCTTCTCAGATATTTTAATAAGTTGAAATTTTTATAATAGTTTTTAAAGTTTTGTTAACCCGGACCCAGTCCTAAGATAAAACTAGGAAACAACCCACGCAACATCCTCAGATACTTGAATTTAAACATTCAGCATAGTTTCAGGGCCCATGCGGGTGTATTTAAGAATGCCTTAATTAACGCTTTATGTTCGCTTGTACAAAGTGTTGCGAATCTGGTAGCATAGAAGGCATTTTGATTTAGATTATAGTTTAAAATATTACTTGCACTTAGTTTAGTTGTTGAAGTTTTCAATTCTCCAAGTTTTCAAATTTGCTTATGAGCAAGTTCAAATTCCTTCATAATTAAGAATTTATCCTCCAATTAGTTTGAAACAAACTATTAACATCTCTTATATGAATCTTTCAATTATTCATTAAGGAGCTTTAACTATGCTTACCAACATGTTATTTCACTTCTTCATAGCTCTCTCATAAATTTCATTTGACTTACCCCTTTTTATCATACATATAAGCATAACACTCAACAAATTACTTATGATTTAGTTTTGTATTGAGATACAAATTCAAGTAAACTTGAAATATAGCATTCATGACTATCAGAAAGCCAACAAGTTATGCTTTCAAGTAACCTATCGAATAATATTCTTGCACTTATGAGAATTATCCAGTCTTCATATAAAAGCGATCAAACCCAATTTGACTTTATTTTAAATTCCACGTCAAGTTTTATGTTTATTTAAAAGTCAAACTTCAAACTTAGTATAAGTCTTTATGAGCTTGGTGTTTGCCTCCCCTAATTTCAATCAAAGTTTATTTAACTTTGAGAAGTTTACAAGAGGAGAAAACTCACTTTACCGCTTCAATTTAAGCCATAGAGAATTATAATTTAAAGCTTGTGAGTTTAATATTAGCCTCCCAAGTTCCAATTAAAGCTTATTTAATTTTTAGGAATTTATAAGAAAAGAGAACTCACTTTACTAAGAAGTTAATTTTAAATAAGAATGGATTCCTCATTACTTCCTCAAATCCCTCTAAATAAGGCTAAGAGAGAGCACTTACTTGAGTTTACAGTACCTGAGAAAGAGGGGGAAGAATTTTAGTTCGCACTTCGGGAAGGCTTTCAACTTGTTTAAATAAGTTTTGTAAGTATTTTCCTCTTCTTTTTTTTTTTTGGTTTGATGTTTGATTTAACATTTATCATGTATTTTCTTATTTAATTTAAGCTTAGATGATTTCAGTTTGAATTAGTTTAAGTTCCAAATTTCAATCAAAATTTTGGCGCCTGATTATCTCTACATAAAGACTGAGTGTTTCTTTCAGACGCCTAATGAGTGGTCTGACACCACGCGTTTTCAATCCACTATGCCTCTATGCATGGGTCTTGAAACCACCATTGGTGTCCAAACATAAGATTAGAAAAGAAAATAAGGTCTGACAAAATTTCGGCAGTATTTCCTAATGGAGAACATAACAATTGTTTGCTTACTCGACGTCTATTGAGCATATGAGCAGATCTTATAACACCGCATGTCTTCACCGCTACGCCTTTATGCATTAGGGTCTTGGAACTTGCAAAAGGACACACAAGCCCAAATATATAATATTCCACACATCCATCAATTGTATTTTGAAATTTAATTTCTTATTTTGGATGAGAGAAAGAGAGGAGAGAGGAAAGATTTTTTCTTCTTTTTTTGTGAACCCAAAAGAGAGAGAGAGAGAGAGAGAGAATGACGGTAAGGGATTTTTTTTTTGTGAATCCAAAAGAGAGCGAAAGAGAAAGAAAGAGAGAGAGAGAGAGATGGTGAGTTTTTTTTCCTTTTTTTTCTTTTGATTTGAACCTGAAAGAGAGAAGGAGAGAGACGGTGAGGTTTTTTCCTTTTTTTTCTTTTGCTTTGAACCTGAAAGAGAGAGAAGGAGAGAGAGAGAGAGTGGCGGTGAGGTTTTTTTTATTATATATTTTTTCTTTTTTTTTTCTTTTTTTTCTTTAGCTGTGAACCCGAGAGAGAGAGAGAGAGAGAGAGAGAGAGAGAGAGAGAGGCGATGAGCTTTATTCCTTTTTTTTTTCTTTAGTTGTGATTCTGAAAGAGAGAGAGAGAGAGAGAGAGAGAGAGAGAGCGATGACTGAAGGGTGAGAGAAATGAGATCATGCTTACCGTTCGATCTGAGATGAGGAGAATGAAAGGGAAGGCTGCGGCTGAGGTAAGGAAAGGACGGAAGAGACGAGGGCTTGCCTTGCAGTTTTGCTTGCCAATGAAAAAGGTTGAGAGGAGAGTTTCTGTGCGGTTGAAGTACTTTGAATGAGAGAGATCGATCAGTTCTTACAGTTTCCTGAGAAAACTAAATGGGAGCGAGAGGGAACGATTTCAGAACCAGAGGTGGGTCAATTATGCATCAATTTTAGGAGGAACGATCGAAGAGCGGGAGCGATTTTGCGTGCAAGATGGAGCCGAGGGTCAACACGCCTATAAAAAACAAATAAAGAACGGAGAGAACTACCGAACTCGTATGAGGAGAATATGAAAAAAAATTGATATTATTATTATTATTATTATTATTATTATTATTATTATTACTTTTATTTCTCTCAGCAAAGGACATAAAAACATATGAATCAGACAGGTGGAGATAGTGTGCAGTTATACGGAGGATTCGAATTTAATTTAATTAATATACAAAACATATGAATCGAACATTTGGAGATAGTGTGCAGTTATACGGGGGATTCGATTTTAATTTAATTAATATACATATTTGATAATGAAAGTTGCACAGCTTTTGTATATATACAATTGATTTTATCTTAATTAATCCATCTCCATTTCATTTTCACTCTTTTTTTAAACAACATTACAACTTATATATATATATATATATATATATATATATATATATATATATATATATATATATATATATATATATATATATATATATATATATATATATATATATATATATATATTATTGTGTGCTAGAAATCTAGTTGTGGTAGAATAAAATTTTACGCCTTAGCCTTGTTAAAAAATCTAGCACGCACACACACAAATATTTGAAGAAAGAACAAGAAACTCTAGGATTTTTACGTGAAAAAATCACAAGAAGAGGGATAAAATCACTGGGCCTAGCCCAATAAAAATATTCCACTATATATCTACGTTGAAGAACAAAGTTTAAGTTTTTCCAATAGATTAAGTTGTATGTAAGAAAATCCTAATCCAAATATAATAGATATCAGCAGTAGTTAGTATCTGATTATTGCAATTGGCGATGGTGAATGGTGGTGGTTAGTGATTGTCGCCAGTGATGGCGGTAGTGGTGATCGGTGCGGTCGCAGTGACCAACAATAGTGGCGGCGGATATGGCCGATGATAACGGGGGGGGTAGTGGTTAGCGATAAGCCGGCGATGGTTGGTGGCGGTAACGGCGGCGGTGACCGCGTTAATATAGTGGTCGCCAATGCGGTGGCAACGGTGTCAACCGATGAGGATCGATTATGGTGGCCGACGGTAGGGGCGACCAGCGATGGTGGTTGTTGAAGGCGGCGAGGACCGGCGGTGGTGGCCGACTGCGGTGGCCGACGGTGGTCTGCGATCGTCGACTAGTGGCACGATTATGCTTGGAGGATCTTCAAGCTTCAGAGCTCTCTATTCTCTTTAGCTTGGGCTCCCCTCATGTGAGAAATGAGGGGCTATTTATAGATTGTGGGAGTGGCACCTCTATAAATACAGGCAAAATACAAACCACTCCATGGGACGGTCAAAATGGTTCCTTCGATCATCTAATATATCTTTAAATATTTGAATGCTCAAATGAAGTCAGAATTATGAGATCTTAGGCTTGTTAGATCCAGCTTGTCAAGACACTCGATTTGATTATAAAATACTTCATATTTTGGAGATATTTAGGGATTTGACTGATATCCAAAAATTTCTAATGATATTTTAAGTGCTTGATTTGGGCTAGTCTCGACTTAAGATCAAATTGCTTTCGATGTCAAGATTCGTGCTTCAACTAGTAGAGTTTTCAGTCACATATCAGATGCCCCTCTATTTTTGGATGGCATTATCGCTATCATCCAAAAATACATACCGAATAACTGAAAGTAATAACTTCTTCAATGTTAATGAAATTTGTGGGTTCATTAACCTTCATGTCACATATAGTTTAAGAGATTAGATCTTCATGGGTGCACAAAACTATGATCACAGAAGTGAATGCAGGGCCACGAGTGCGTGTTAGTGCTCGTGGGCACAAGCGGCGAGCACGCACGCCTGCTGGCATGCGGCACGAGCACTACGCACAACTATGACTCGCCACGCAGCGCAAAATGAGTGAGTGGAAATTTTGGGGTTTTTTCTTGATTTTTTCCTTTTTCCCACTTTTATAAAAAGAAAGAGATAATTGAGTGCAAAATTTTGAAATCCATTTAAATGTTTCCAAATTTCTTCTCCAAATTTATTCCCTTTTTGCTGTGGATCTATAAAAACCCCCCCTTGGGGTCAAGTAAGGAGACACAGTTTTCTCCCATATGCTCTAATGTTATTCTACATTGGATGAGAAATTATCTAGTAGAAATTATGGGGCAGAGGGTAATAAAAAAATTTTCTTTTGTCAGCGAAGCTCTGACCTTCTTCTCAAAAGAAGATTATTTGCTTTGTTGATCAATACCCATTCATACAGTGAGGCTCCAGTTTTCCCTCGAGAGAGGCGTCAATTGTCCTCGTTAGACCGACCAGGTTAGGAGGTGATCAAGGCCCATAATTCATACGATGAGGCTCCAATTTTCCCTCGAGAGAGGCATCAACTATCCTCATCGATCGATTAGGTTTGGAAGCGATCAAGGCTCATAGTTCATATGGCAAGGCTCTGGTTTTCCTTCGAGAGAGGCGTCAACTGTCCTTGTCAGACCGACCAATTTTGGAGGCGATCAAGGCCTGTGGTTCATACGACGAGGCTCCAATTTTCCCTCAAGAGAGGTGGCAACTATCCTTGTCGGACCGACCAGGTTTGGAGGTGATCAAGGCCCACATTTTCTACTTTTTCTTATATGAAATTGATTTTCTTGAAACTCCAATGGATGGCTAAGTAGTTGACAACTGCCAAGGTGGCGGGGAAGCATCAATTAAGAGCCATCCCTCAAAAAACTCAAAAAATCTAGCAAGTAATTTCGGAGACTCATTAGAGAGAAATAGATTTTTCTTTTGTGATCTCATATGTATGTGTATATTTTTCATTAGATCATAAGCAAAAAATTTTATCCAAAACTATCCTTGAGCAACAAAGTTAGCAAGGGATATGTTCAAATATTGAGGTAAGTGAGTTGCTTCAGATGGTTCTCAGACTTTTATCTTTCTCTCCTCTTTTTTATTTCATATTTATTATATATTTTTACAAGATGATGCCTGGAAGAAAATTAATGGTGTGACAACTACAGTTGATATATCATCCATTATTACAGCTGACAGCTTAATGATGCTCCATAAGAAATTTTATTTCCCAAATGAGTTGGTGGCTCTTGTTGCCAAAATATCTGATTGGCCATGTTTTCCTCTGTAAGGATACCTTACTATTTTTGAGATGATTCTTCATGCGGTACTATGATTCCCTTTGGCTCCTGAATTGATTAAGGTTTTTTAAAATATGCAGTGTAGCTTTATCATAATTTTCATTTCGAGCTTTAGTGATCATCGTTGATTTGGCCATCTTCTTTAGAGAGCATCGTGTGACTTTGAACATCAAGTATTTATGCAGAATGTGTAAGTTTATATGTGATGTTGAGGGACGTGTTTCATATCGAGGTATAAATAATTGGATAGAATTTTTAGCACGGGATCCATTTAGAAGTTGGACTAATGGGTTCCTTTTTATGAAAAATGAATGGGGCCTCCTTGAGAAATGGAAAAGATTGAACGACCTTCGAGATCCATTACTGATTGAAGAGAATGAAATCCTAACAACTCTCAATATTCCTAATGTAAGAATCTTGCATCATGAGTTACGCTACATCGGTAAGTATATAATTGAAGATAGAATGTTCAAGGTTGGCCTTTTCATTCAGGAAAGGAGATATCATTCACTTCCACTGAAGAGATTAAGTAAAGGTAATGGAAGGTCTCCTCATATGCACAGGATTCTTTCAAGAAGCCCGTTACAAAATCATGGTGACAATAATGCTTCTTCTTTAAAGAAAAAGAAGTCATGTACCGGAGTAATTATGTCAAATATTTACGGAGAATACGTTCTCCCTCAGTTGGCCTCTGAGAGTTTAGCTATCTTAGCTCATAATGGAGGGATTCATCTCTCAAAATTGTATATTCTTGAAGAGGTGTTAAAGCACTTATGCACTGAAAGTCAACGAGCAGACGAATTAGTACGTTATCTTCTCTTTCTCTTTCTTTTTTTCTTCCCTTTTTGTGTAATATTTATGATTTTTTGATTGTAGGTAACCCAAATATTATGGCTTATGGCTCATTTGAGTGTCACTCTAGATGAGTGGAATACTAAATTTGTGAAGGAAAATACTTGCAAGGTGAGTACGAGCAAAAGATTAGCGTTGAGGCCAAAGAAGTGGTAGCTCTGGAGGATCAACTAACTGGGTGTAGAACTAAACTAGTGAACATGTCAACTTCTCTTTCTCTCCAATATCAAGAGGTAGAGCATATTTGTGATCAGTTGATTGAGGTGAGGGAAGAGACTCATCAGAAAGAGAAAAAAATTAAGGCATTTACAGCAGAGAAGAAAGTATTACATGACCATCTTTCTAAGAAGAAGCTTATTATGTTAGAAGCAAAAGTAAATGTCATATCCATGAAGGTAGTGGAAGACTTTAAGAGCTCCTTAGCTTATCATGATGCTATCGAGGATCACATCCAAGAAGCTCGTAATCATATTCTTGATGTTGAAGTGAAGGACTTGGAATGCCAATGTTTGGAAGAAAGCTTCATCCGAGGATTCCTAAAAAGAATTTGCTTAGTACATCGCAAAATTGGGGCTAGTATTGAGAATCTGTCTCCCAGCCAAGTATCTAAAGACCCTTCACCAAATTCAGGAGATGAAGCAATTGAAAGTGAGTTTAAGGGAGCATCTTCTAGTGATGAGGAGGATATTGATATCATGTAGTATCACTTGAGGATGCATTTCTTTCCCTTTTATCAATGTATTTTTTCTCTTGTATCCAGAATTTTAATTTTTTTTCTTATATTGTCATGTTAAAGCTATCAATGATATTAGTAAACTAAAAATTTTGGGTGATTTGCTCTCTTTTTTTTGACCTATCTGAGGTGATTGGTCAGAATATTATTTGACAACACTAACCTGCAGGGAAAAGGTCATGGGAAGTCCACCAAGGACTTCTTTATCTATCCTAGGTATTAGTCAAAATATTATTTGATGTCTTACCTATATGGAAGAGGCCATGAAATATCCACCAAGGACTTTTTGACCTATCCTAAGTATTAATCAAAATGTTACTAGACTTCTTACCTGTATGAAAGAGGTCTGATCAAATCCACTGGGATTGGTCATGCTCCGACTGAGACACAACATGAGTTGTGCATTCTTCAAGTGGGAGGATTAAATGAAGAAGATAATTTATTTACAACAAGCTTGAAAGAAAAAGCCATAAACCTATTACTTTGATAAGGTTGGTGATATAGTATTAACATAAGATAATCTAACAAAGATATGAGTTGAAGAGGAAATAACAAACGAGATAAAATTAAGGTTGCAATATTTATATAGTAGGAATCACTACTAATACTTTCAAAGATTCTTCGTGTTCCAAGTTTGAGGCAAGGTTTTTTTCTCCGGATCCTTGAGCTTAAATGGTCTTGGCTTGACCATAGCTGTAATCACATAAGGGCATCCCAAAGAGGTGAGAGCTTGTTGTGTTGAGGGCCTTTGCCAGCAGCTTCAACACTTCGTATGACCAAGTCACTAACAGAGATGAGATGGGGTTTCACTCTTCTATTGAAGTGACAAGCTACTCTTTAGTGGTAGGAAGCAATCTGAAGTAAGGACATGTCATGAGTTTCGGGGTGTAGGTCCAAGTTCTGTTGGAGTTTTTCTTCATTGCTATTATGATTGAATGATTGAACTCTTGGACTTGGAATTTGATATCTAGTGGTATAATAACATCTATGTTGAAACATAAATTATATGATGTCTCACCAGTTGGACTTCGCAGTAGTGTGGTAAACTAAAAGAACACTAGAGAGCTCCTCGACCCATTGCCCCTGGGCCTTCTCGAGGTGCATTTTTAACCCTTTGAGTATAGTCCTATTGGTAGCTTCAGTCTGCCCACTAGCTTGAGGATGGGTTATAGTTGTATGCAATAGCTAAATGTGAAGATCTTTACAAAAATACGTAAAGACTATTCCAATAAATTGGGTTCCATTGTCGGTGATGATCTTTGCAGGAAGACTAAATCGACATATTATATTCTTCCAAATAAATTATTTAGCTTTTGCCTCTATGATTTTAGCGAGTGGTTCAGCCTCCACCCATTTAGTGAAGTAGTTGACAGCTAAAATGATAAACTTTCATTATCTTGACGCAAATGGAAAAGGTCCCATGATATCAATTCCCCATTGAGCAAAAGGTCATGGGTTTTGAAGGGATGAGATCTCTGTTTGTGGTGTATGAGAGATGTTAGAGTGCAACTAATAACTAGCACTTTTTATGAAATCCAAGGCATCTTGCCTCATCGTAGGCCAATAGAACCCATGCTTCATGATTTTAAGGGCTAGCGCCCTTCCTCCTAGGTGTTCTCCACATATTCCAGAGTGAACCTCTCTTAATGCATAATCGGCCTCTAATGGTGAGAGACATTTAAGGTGTGGGCTAGAAAAAGCTCATTTTTATAGTTCACCTCTGATAATAATAAAGTTTGTAGCTTATCTTTGGAGATGAGTTACAATAATTGGGTCTTCAGGAAGGGTCCCTTCTTGTAGAAAGGATAGAATGTGGTCCATCCACAAAAGTTCCTTTATCTCATTAATTGCTTGTATTACCCATGAACCTTAGATACTAAGAAAATATATTTCCTCAATGCACCTTCTCTTAAATAGATCTTCAGTAGCAAAGGTAGTGAGCTTAGCGAGAGCATCAGCTCGAGTGTTCTTCTCTCAAAGTATGTGAATGATTTGATGTGTCTTGATATTGGCAAGAAGTGACCTCACCAAGCTGAGGTATTGTGCTAGGTGGGGATTGTAAGCATTAAAGTCTCCCTCAACCTGGTAGGCGACAAGCTGAGAGTCAGTGTAGATCGATAAGTTTTGAGCTTCACAATCGATGGCAAGTCTTAACCCTCAATGAGAGCCTCATATTCAGCCACATTAACCCCTAGCCTTCTCGAGGTACATTTTTAACCCTCTGAGTATAGTCCAATTGGTAGCGCTTAGCTTGATGATGACTGTTTGCTCATATAAAGATCTTTACAAAAATATATAAAGACTTTTCCAATAAATTCGATTCCATTGTCGGTGATGATCTTCACAGGAAGACTGACTGACAATTATATTCCTCCAAACAAATTGTTTAGCATTTGCCTCCATGATTTTATTGAGTGGTTCAGCCTCCACCTATTTAGTGAAGTAGTCGATAGTTAAAATGATAAACTTTTGTTATTTTAAAGCTACTGGAAAAGGTCTCATGTTATCAATTCCCCATTGAGCAAAAGGCCATGGGCTTCGAAGGGATGAGATATCTGTATGTGGTGTATAAGAGAGGTTAAAGTGCAACTGATAACTAGCACATTTTTTTGTGTAATTCAAGGCATCTTGCTTCATCATAGGCCAATAGAACCCATGCCTCATGATTTTAAGGGCTAGCGCCCTACCTCCTAGGTGTTCTCCACATATTCAAAAGTGAACCTCTCTTAATGCATAATCAGCCTCTAATGGTGAGAGGCATTTAAGGTATGGGCCAGAGAAAGCTTGTTTGTATAGTTCACCTCTCATAATAATAAAGTTTGTTCCTTGTCTTCAGAGATGAGTTGCAGCAGTTGGGTCTTTAGGAAGGGTCCCTTCTTATAGAAAGGATAGGATGAGATCCATCCACAAAGGTTCCTTCATCTCATTAATTGCTTGTATTACCCATGAACTTTGGATACTAAGAAAATATATTTTCTCAATGCACCTTCTCTTAAATAGATCTCTAGTAGCAGAGGTAGTGAGCTTAGCAAGAGCATCAGCTCGAGTGTTCTTCTCTCGAAGTATTGGAATGATTTGATGTGTCTTGATATTGGTAAGAAGTGACCTCACTAAGCTGAGGTATTGTGCTAGCTGAGAATTATAAGCATTAAAGTCTCCTCAACTTAGGAGGCGATAAGCTAAGAGTCAGTGTAGATCATTAAGTTTTAAGCTTCACAATCAATGGCAAGTCTTAACCTTATGATGAGAGCCTCGTATTCAGCCACATTATTAATTGCAGGGAATTTTAAGCAAAGTCCATACTCTATGGTGTCTTGGAAGTAAGATTCCTGCTCCGGCACCAGCATTTCTTGAAGTTCCATCAACATAGAGGGTCCATTGAGGAGATGAAAGGGGTGTATTAAATAGCCCATTTGGAGTAGGGATAATGTACTTAACTATAAAATCTATGAGTACTTGAGACTTTATGTCTAGCTTAGGTAGAAAATGAATATCAAACTCTCCCAATTCTATGGACCATTTGATTAATCTTCTAGATGCCTCTGGTTTCTATAGAATGGCCCATAATGGTAAATGAGTATAAACACAGATGGTGTGAGCTTGGAAGTATGGATACCATTTTCACGCTGAGAAAACTAAAGCCAAAGCCATCTTATCTTCTAGTGGATAACGACTTTTTATATTAGAGAGAATTTTGCTAACATAGTAAATTGGTCATTGTATTGTATTTTTTCTCAAACTAAAAAACTGATCTTATTTGCATGGGAGGAGACTGCGAGATATAAGTATAACATCTCTCCTTGGATAGGTCTAGATAGTAAGGGTGGAGATGCTAAATATTCTCTTAATTGCTGAAAAGTAGCTTAGCATTCCTTAGTCCACTAAAAAATATTATTTTTAGCTCCCTTTAATATTTTAAAGAATGGCAAATATTTATCTACAGAATTAGCTAAGAAGCGGGATAAGACAGCAATTCATCCATTCAAGCATTAAACTTTCTTGATATTCTTCGGAGGATCCATATCTCTGAGCACTCTGATTTTCTCGGGATTAGCTTCAATCTAGTGGTGGGTGACCATGAACCCAAGAAATTTTCTTGATGTAACCCCAAAAGCATACTTGGTTCGGTTGAGTCACATGCTATAACATCAACGAAGGTTAAAGCATATTTCTAAGTTAGAAATATGTTGTGATTCTTCCAAGACTTTTTACTAAGATGTCATCCACATATACCTCCATTGTGTGGACTAAGAGGTCTTTTAAAACCTTATTCATGAAGCATTAATAGATAACACTAGCATTTTTTAACTTGAACATCATAACTTGGTAACAATATAAACCTTTATTTATTTGAAAAGATGTGTCTTCTTCATCTTATTTGGGTCTATATTTGATTGTAACCAGTAAGCATCTAAAAATTGAGCATTTGATGCCCAGATGTAGCATCAACCAATTGATCAATTAGGGGGAGGGGAAAACTATCTTTCGGGCAAGCTTTATTGAGATCAGTGTAATCAATACACATCCTCCAAGTTCCATTCACTTTCTTAACCATAATAATATTTCCTAGCCATGTAGGGTAATATACTTCTCATATGAATCCTCCTTCTAAGGGCTTGCTAACTTTTTGTTTGATAGCTTGAAGGCGATCAGGTGCAAAACTCTGCTTCTTTTGGATGATCGGTTTGAAAGTTGGATCAATTTTGAGGGAGTGCATGATCACATTATGGTCGACCCCAAGCATATATGTTGTACTCCAAGAAAAGATGCCTTGATTCTTGCATAAGAATTCTATATGTTTTACTCTCTGTTTGTCTGAGAGTGGAGATCCGACTTGCACTATTCATAAAGGTTGGTCGTCTGATAATAAAACAGGGAGTAATTCTTCTACAAGCAAAGCCTTCTAGGGTACTTCTTCATCTCGAAAATTAAAATTCTCGATGTTGAAGGTCATCAAAGGGCATGGTTGGGCCTAATTGAGGTAACATGATTGTATTATTTATTAATTTTACAGACCATTCAAACCCCAATAGGGGTTAAAAATTTCATCTTAAGATGAGATACCGAAGTAACAGCACTAAAGATTGATTGGAGTGGCCTTTCAAAGTTAGCATTGTATGTTGAATCTGACTTGACAATCATGAATTTAATTGAATGAGTCACTTATTGAGAAAATTCTCTGAGGACAGTGGGAAGGGTGATTTCCCCCTCCACTCGCATAGGGCGATTATCAAACCCATATAATGGTCCTATAGTGGGTTGGAGCTTTTCCCTAACCAGGCCCATGCTAAGAAATATGGAGTAAAATAAAATATCGACAGAACTCCCATTATCAATAAAAATTCTCTTAACATTATAACATGGGTCACCGATCCCCACACTGATGACAACTAGATCTTGATGCAAAACTTGGACTCTTTCTAAGTCCGAGTCATTAAAAGTGATGGAATGATCAACATGAGAATTTTTTTAACTCCAGCTCTTGAGAGGTGGCAATGAAGACTAGATTAGATAGTAGTGGTCCTCCTGCGATTGTTTTCAATTTCTCCAATCACCACTATTTTGTTATTTCCGTGATTGTTAGTTGCTTTCCTTGGAGTTATGTTTGCTTGAGTTGATTTATTTTGCACAAATTGATGTAGATATCCTTATTGAATGAGCCTCTCGATCTCTTCTTTGAGTTATTTATACTCTTTAGTAGTATGTCCATGACTTCGATGGAAGTGATAATATTGCTCTTGATTTTTTGAATTTAGTTTCAGTGGATGTGGCCACTTAATGGTCTCTTCATCTCATGCTAAACTATTGTGTGCTAAAAAACCAATTGCGGTAGAATAAAACTTTATGCCTTAGCCTTACTAAGAAATTCAGCACACACATAGATATTTGAAGACAAAACAAGAAACTCTAAGATTTTTACCTGGAAAAATCCCAAAAAGAGAGAAAAAATCATGGGGCCTAGCCCAATAAAAATATTTCACTATATATCTTCTTTGGAGTACAAAGTTAAGTTTTCTCGGTAACAGGATTACAAAGTTGTATGTGAGAAAGCCTGACAATGAGAATCCCAAAATTAGATAATAATAGCTATGCAGTGGTAGTTGGTATATTGTTGGTGGCAGTCGGCGGTGGTTAGTGATGATTCGGTGACTGTCTGGTGATGGCAGCTAACAGTGGTTAGTGAAGATTTATAATATTATCCTTCAAATTTTTATCTATAATCACACTTACACCATTTCTACTTTGACTTCTACCTGAATACCAAAGTTTAAAACCTAAACTATCAATCTCCTTGGCTTTCTCCCCAACCCATTTAGTTTCTATGAATACATAAAATATTTATCTTTCTATGAACCATATAATCTATTAATTACATTAGTTTACCTATAAGAGTACTTATATTCCAATTTTCTAACCTAATTCTAGTTTCATGAACTAACTTCTTTGCCCACATCCGTCCATAATGTGGGAACCCTTGCTTATTTAACACTACACCTGGGCATCGATGCAACAGCCCTTGCACACTTTTCACTGTATTCAGGTCATATAGCGCATCACTTCCAAGGGACGCCCTAGCATTAACACAATGTTTTAAAGGATTCATGTCATAATTATTTGGATAAGTTTTACAGCGGTTGTCATTTTCCACCTCCACTTTTACATCCAAACTTGGGACTGGCAATGGTAGTATTTTTTTTAAAAAACATGAATATCATCCATAAATAACTTTGATGTTTTAAATGTCTCGATATGCTTTATTCTACAAATGAGTATTGTTTGAACGAGTTTGACAATATTTGAGGGACTCCAAGTTGATTTCATAATAAGTATGACCTATAAGTTTCGTTGTATTTTCTTGATTTAAAATTTGGTATATACATGAAGGTCAACAAACACAATTAGAAGAACTTGCTTCTATCTTTTTTGCATACTTCCTTTCTTTCTTTAATAATGATTTATACTCTTATCAACATATTTATGAAGATAACATTGTTGCCTTCACTATAGCTAATCATTTTGAAGTCATTCACTTTCTTACTGATATCATGAGCTATGTGAATTTCCTCTTAATTTACTTGGCCAAAAAGATGGGCCTTTGCTTCTAAATATTATCTTGCTATCTTCTGTGGAGATAAATAAATATTTTAAAATTGTATTACCTATTTAGGAAAATAATACTGTTTATATGACTTAATTAATCTATTTTACTTTCATTAAAGTGTCATCAAATTATAATTACATTTTGGAGGCCAATTCTTATTTTTTTTTCATGTAGCATAGACCACATGCCACCTCATGAAAAGGCTTCATTCTTTGGAGGCCTAGTCACCATGTGTCATGAACTAATCCAAATGATAAAAAGCTATAGTTTACTTTCAAGGAAATGAAGTTACATTGAGAGAATTAATGAAGACTATGCCTTAGAAGGAGAATTTGCCTAGAAAAGTGCCTCCTCAACGTTCTCTTTGAAGGCACTTTCTATTTGTAACTTATCTTTTTCAATAACTCTACGACATCTAGATAAACTAGTTTCCTTTAAATGTTATGCTAGATAGTATGCCATATGTCAAAAATCAATAATTAACTATATAATGATTCTATCATTTAAAATTATATTTTATATATCATATTTAACCATATATTTTTTCATAAGATGTTCAAATCCTCCAGTAAATTAAAGGTATAAATTCATATCTTTTTTCAATTTATATTCTATAGATAAAAATTATCAAAACTTTAAACAATTTTTCAAAATATATGAATGCATGATTTCAAATGGCACACAACATTTAGCATGCATGGAAAGAAATAAAGTGATGTAAGCATGTAACTTCACTCATTATAGTTAATTTCTAAAGATAATCTTA
This sequence comes from Cymbidium sinense, assembly GCA_021442155.1. Lineage (NCBI taxonomy): Eukaryota > Viridiplantae > Streptophyta > Magnoliopsida > Asparagales > Orchidaceae > Cymbidium > Cymbidium sinense. The sequence goes on from JAKCPB010000146.1 coordinate 94,133, forward strand.
TGAAATAAGATCATTTAAAGTGAATTAAAATTTCTTTAAAGGGATTTTTTATTTTGAGTTTGATTTGATTTAGAAATTGTAAAAAGAGTTTTCTGGTCCTAACCCATTTCCTCCATATGTGAATTGATTTAGTTTAATTTTTAAAATAATTAGATTGACTTTATGTTTTGTTTAGGTTAAGGTGTGAATTAAGTCCATTAATTACCCCTTACCTATACCACTTAACATAACTAACCAAAAAATATGAGCCAACATATGATATGCAACCACATGGAATTTAAATTAGCAATGCACCTAAGAATGAAAGGGACCTAATGCAATTGGCTCACAATTATTGATTAATAAAACTAAAAGATTTAATTAAGTACTTTCATAACCTTCTCATACATTTGAGTTGGAAATGATTTCCTTAAATTTACCTTATGCTTTTGAACACCTAAGGATCTACCCAACAAGAGATTGATTAAGTTCAGATTGATTTTGAAAGTTTGATTAAGCTAATCAAGTAGATCATTTATGGATTAATCCTTAATTATATTTGGATTAAGGAAGAAAGCGTTTAGGGAATAGCTTAGGTAAAATATCCCAAACCCATTACATAAACCTCATACTTAGTTAAAAATATTTAATTATCTTAATTAAGTGATTAAACCACTGTTCACATGCTTAATTGCTCTTAATTATATTAATGGGATGATTAGGGATTCATTAATTAATTTTCTTAATTAACTTATTAATAAATTCCAAGAAAATTGGGGGAGGCAGATGTCATCCTCCTAAACATGTTCGTGAAGTTTGGAATTAATTAATGAAATGATTAGGAAGTAATTAAGGTTATTAAGTTTTCATTAATTGATTTCCCTAATTAAGAAAAATTCAATGTTCAAAATCAATTATGAATAACTTTATAATATTCCTCACTGAATTATCTTTAAAATGAGCCCTCATTTATATTTTTCTAATTTTTCTACATTTAGTTATAGATTTATGAAGTTTTAGTTATTAAGGGATAATTAAATAGCCCTAATTAATTAACTAATTCCGTTGACACCATGTGGACCGATGCAACATGCTTTGCGGTGGTGGGATTATTTAAGTTGTCAAATTATTTGGCGTTGGCGTGACGTTATTCTTTCCCCAGGCGTCCAATCAAGGATCGGGTCATTAGCTTGTTATGAAGGATTAAATCATTGGATCTACTCATTTTAATCAGGGTTGTCCATCCAAAACACACAGGATGGAGACCATTTATCCTCCATGGCTTGATCCGAGCTCACTTGAGCTCGAATTAGGCAGAGATTCAATCCACACCATCAAGATGCATAGAGAAGAAGATCCAACGGCTGAATTTCAATAGAATTATAATTCCCTTCACAAAGGACCAAGCATTTTTCAATGGGAGCTCAGTTTTGAGGCATACCTCATCGGAGGCTATCACCGGCGCTTCCAGTTGAGGTAGCTTCATCTAATGGAGATGAAGCCATGTTGAAGGTTTCAAGCTTTGAGATGAAGTGGATCTTCCAATTGACCAAAGCACCCTTCAATGACTTATAGCTTTGGTCTAGGTCTCCCTTTTCGTGGCTTAGATGCTTGGGAAATTCTTTGGGTGAGCTTGACTTGCCTCCTTGATGGTGCTTGCAAAGTGAATTAAACTTTGGTTGAGAATTGGCTAAGTTGGAAATCTCCCTCACCTCCCTTATTTTGGTTATGAAGGAAACCAAGAAGGAGAAGTTGGAATCAGCTTGAGAAATGCTTGGCTTTGATTCTCCAATGAAAGAGTCCTCGTTTAAGTGGAAATGAGGGGGAGTATATCTCCCCTTACTTGGATCAGACGGTCGAATCTTTCCTTGCCATTTTGATCAAATTGAGGAGATTGAAGTGGTTGTTTTGGTTGTTAGGAGTGTCATATGCTTCAATTTTGGCAGAGGAGTGGAAGTGTGGAGGTGCACATGTGTTAAATGAGTGTGGGGGACCAGGTGGAGAAATTTGATTAGAGGGGTCCATTTGTCCTGTTGGGTCATGGCTGACCCAAACCCATTGGGTCATGTTCACCACCCTCCTTAGTGTCCATGTGGTCCACTAGGAAGATGTCAAGTGGCCATGAAAAGGATTTGACCAAATTTCAAGTGGATTTGGCCATAAGTTACCCTTTGCCCAAGGGTAAATTGGTCATTTAGCTTTGATTTTGATTTGGGCAATTTGAAATGATTGAAAATAGCCAATTTTCAATGAATTTGGAGTTTAGTTGATATGATTTGACTCAAGTTGACTCATTTAGGTCAAAATGGGTCAACTTAGGTCAAGTTGACCAATTGGTCAAATTGGGTCAAACCATGGGTTAGGTCAAGTTCAAATGATCATTTGGAGCCTATGGGTATCATTGGTTTGGTTCAATTTGATTTATATTTGGTTTTGGTTTGTTTGAGTTCACTTAGGTCAAATGGGTCAAGGTGACCAATTTGACCCATTTGACCTAGTTGGGTTAGGTCATGGGTTGGTTTAGGCTTAGTTGATCATTTGAAATATTTTGCAAGCTTTGGTTTCAATAAATTTTGGCTTGGTTAAGTTTCAAGTTGATTTGACCTTTTAGGTCAAGTTGAGTTCATGGTCAATTGGGCTAGGTTGGGTCTAGTTGGCCAATTAAGGCTTTGGTCAAGTTCAATAAGTGATTTAGAATGAATTTGACCCATTGGTTGCAATCAATTTGGCTTAGATCAAGATTTCATACATTTTGAATTCTTAGGTCAATTTGGGTCAACTTAGGTCAAGTGGCCAATTGGGCCATATTTGGCTCAAATGATGACTTGGTCAAGTTCAATCATTGATCATGGATTGATTTTGATCAATGGTTTCAATCAATTTGGCCTATGATGGAATTTGGCTACTTTAGGTTTCATTTGGGTTAAGTGTTGACTTGGTCAAAGGTTAGGTTTGACTTGGTTTGACCCAATTTGAGTGATTGATCATCCTATGATGATTGTTGCTCATAATGTGAGGCTTAGATGGGCTTAGTTCAATCCAATTTGGGTAGGATTAGAATTTGGCTCAAAAATGGGCTTTAGGTCATTTTGGGTCAAGTGAACCTAAGTGGGTCAATTGACTTGATCAAGGCTTGATTTAAGCTTGGTTGAACTCACATATGGACTTATGATTGAAATATAAATCCAATTGCAAATGATTTGGAGTCAAGTGGGTTTTGATTCACTTAATAATTTCAAGTTCAAAGGATGAACATGGGTTTGATTAAGGTTGATTTGATTTGATTTGATGATTGAAGTTTATGACTAAATTTGGTTTTATGATTGAAGGATTGATTGTTTGAAGAGAAAATCCAAAGGTTTGGATTGGTTTGAGTTTGATTTGGCTAAGTTCAAGAATTTGACTTGAAGGATGTAGGTTGGATTTAGGTTAGATTTGGATTTGAGTTTTGAATTTGGTTTTGGGTATTTGAATTTAAATTTCATTTATATTTATGATTATAAATGAGAATATAAATGGATTATGAGAAAATCTTTTGAATTTGGGATGATTTGGATTTGATTTGAGCTAAGTTCATAAGATGAAATCAAAGGCTTAGGAAAGATTTTGGATTTAGAATTGATCATGGATTTCAATTATTTGGAATTGATTCATGATTTGAGAAAATCCATTGGGATTGATTTAAGGTTTGATTTGGAATTGAAGTTGATTTGGATTTGAAGTTGATTTGGATTTGAAGTTGACTTGAATTTGAAGTTGATTTAGATTTGAAGTTGATTTGAATTTAAGTTGATTTGGATTTGAAGTTGATTTGAATTTGAAGTTTATTTGGATTTATAGTTGATTTAAATTTGAGGTTGATTTGAATTTAAGGTTGATTTGAATTTGGAGTTTGACTTGAAAGAAGAAAGTAAGGATTTGGTTCATGCTATAGTGTAGACAAATTTTCCTAATACCCCTAAGGCATAACATCTTCTATGGCTAACTCTTCTAAGTCTCTAGGGTTAGGTTATGTGTTCACCTAATCACCAGAAGTGTCTTAAGACTAAGGAACTCTTAATGTCTAAGAGAGTTCCTATATATAAGATGAAGAAGTTGAAAGCTCACTTCAAAAGTGAGGTCAACAAAGGGCGCCCAATAGGTGTGGTGTGACTCACAAGGCATACATCACGTATTGGCATTGACTGAGGTGATTAACAACATCGAACGATCACAAGCACTAACAGAAATAATCTACTCCTAACCCAAGGTGTAAAAGGAATCAAGAGCATAGTACAATGTGACTCTACTCATGTCAAAGACATAAGTGAGTGAAGGAGGAATCCACTAAGGATAGAGTATGTGAACCCTTCACTAGGGGAAAAGGTTCAAGTCATCCACTGGGGGATGAGAGGTTTGATTTGATTTGTGTCTCACTAGGGAGAAATTGATTTGATTTGTTGATTTAGGATTTGGTGCTCCACCAAGGATGAAAAAGTCAGCTCTCCACTAGGGGAGCAAGTTCAAGTCATCCACTGGGGAAAAGAGGTTGTGAAATCCGCTAGGGGATTAGAATTCGGGATCCGCTGGGGATGAAAATGTGAACTCTCCACTAGAGGAGCAAGTTCAAGTTGGGTTGAGTTGGTTCCACTCAGGGAAACTGGAAAGATTTTCATCTCACTGAGTAGAAGCAAATTGATTTTGATTTATTTGATTGTAGCTCCACTGGGGAGGTTGATTGGATTTATTTTGTTTATTTAGTTTGACTCCATGAGGAGGGTTGAATTTGTTTTTAGATTTTAAATTTTGAATTTTGAGATGGACCCATTGGTTTTGATGGACGCACAAGTAGCCATGTTGGCTCAGGCCTAACTGATTTACCAATCCAAAGGGGTAGTCTACCAACCATATAGAGACTATCCAACCAAAGTTCGCATGCATTTCAGAAGAAAGCATAGTAGACTTACATCCTCCAAAGTAAAGATTAGTTGCTAAGGTGATCAATTGATGAGGCAACGGATTGAACCCAACCTAGGGCTGACTATTGAGTGAATGCCGCTGGGGGACTTAAATCGCTCAATGATAGTCAAAATTAATTTCATTTTTAATTATTTTTGATGGATCCCATCAGTTTGCAATGAACTGCACTGAGTAGGGGCTGTGTTGGCCTTGGTCTACTTCAGATTTACCAATCCAAAGGGGTAGTCTACCAACCACATAGTAGGACTATCCAACCAAAGGGATTTCCTTTCAGTTTGTAATGGCCAAGTTAAGAAGAATGTGGATTCACATCTTCCAAAATAAAGAACCACTGGGGTGATCGGTTTCTTGTGTAATAAATCGAGCCCGACCTAGGGATGACTATTGAGTGAATGTCATTGGAGGACTTAAATCAGCTCAAAGATAGTCAAGATTAATTTCATTTTTAATTATTTTGATGGATCCCATCAGTGATGGAGACCGGTAAGTAGGTTGGCCTTGGTCTAGCTTCATTTACCAATCCAAAGGGAGTAGCTTCCCGATCGAGGGAGAACTATCCAACCAAAGGGGTGCCTTTCAGTTTGCAATGGTTAATTTAGGAAAGAAAGCATGGGGACTCACATCTTTCCTGAATAAAAGACCATTAGAGCGACACATTAGCAAGGTAACATGTCGACCCGACCTAGGGATGCCCGTCGGTTTGCCACAGTCATGCTAGAAAGAATGTGTAGTAGACTTACATCTTCCAAAGAGAAATGACTATCGGGGTAACCTATTTGTGGCAAAATAGATTGAATCTGACCTAAGACCAACTACAGAGAAAGTACTGACCAGGGGACTTATCTCAACTCAAGCGTAGTCAGGTAATTCCTATAGAGAGTTCTGCTAACACTATCCTAAAGATAGGATGCCTGCTTGGGAAAGGGGCCACTAGGGGCTTGAATTTCTAATCCATAAGCGAATTAATTTTTTTATTTATTTTGCTTGTGTGTTTATCATGGACCCTGTTGGTTTGTGAGGGATCATACTAAGAAGGAGCTTATATCAGCCTATACCTATCTCAACTTTATTGAACTAAGGAAGAATCTGTGCATCCGCTGAACAAATTCTCTAACAACAGGGGTGGCTACTAGGAAAAGGGGACTATCCAATCCAAGAGTAACCCAGGTAGTGTCTAAATGGGGTCGCAAAGGATGTGATCGAAGTAGAGTGCCCGTAAGGAGAGGAGCCACTAAGGGCTTTATCCAAAACCCTGAATAAGATAATATCTATATGTATTCGGTGGCCAACTCAAGGAGAAATCATGGGGACTCACATCTGCCAACAGTGGTGTATCCACCGGGTGAGTCATCAAAGATAGTGAACGCCAACAAACCCAAGGTGCGGATTTGCAACAATCAGCCTAGGAAGAAAGCATCGGGGACTCACATCCTTCCATAATAGAACTAATTGTCAGGATAGTCTATCTTTAGCTCGATAGGTGCTATCCGACCTAGGGTGACTATTGAGTGAATGCCACTGGGAGACTTATATCAACTCAAGAGTAGTCAAGAGCAAAGGAGCCACTAGGGGACTTATCCTAAACCTCAGATATACTTGACCTAGTCAATGCATGATGGTTAGTTCAAGAATAAAGCGCAGGGACTCACATCTTCTTAAATAAAATCAACATGAGGTAGCTTACTGGCTGAGCAGTGAAGCCTACCAAACTAACAAGGCACTCATTGGTTTGTAATGGTTAAGTCAGGAAGAAAGCATGGGACTCACATCTTCCAAACAAATGATCACTGGGGTGAAATACTAGCAACATAGCATGTCAGTCCGACCTAGAGCAGCTAATGAGTGAGTGCCACAGGGGGCTTGCTCCCACATCAAAATAGCTTGAGATAAAAGATTTGTGTTTATTTTTTATGTTAGAAGGAATAGGAAGCCTCTCGGGTTCTCTCACACCTATCCTAAAACATGTTGGGGAATTGATGAAATGGTGCCACAAATGGCAGTTGTGATCCCACTAAGAAATGATGTCGCTTTGGTTCTCTGACACCTAACCTAGTTGTTCTAGTCAAAATTGGATGCCTCTTGGGTTCCCTCACACCTATTCTAGTACTACTAGGGTATTGTGTTTGATTGTGTTCATGTTGTGAAAGAGGGATAAGATGCCTCTCAGGTTCTCTTACACCTATCCTAAACACGTTATGGTGAATTCATAAACAAGCAGATAACACTTCGAATGAAGAGAAGATTTTGATGGATTGGAATGAAATTTTGTTCTTTTGATGATAATTATTTTCAAACATGATTTTTTATGGGTAATATTTCTTCAAATAGAGACCATTAATTGGAAGCATCAGGTGTTCCCCTTTACAATCAATAAGCTGATAGGATCCTCCTTGGTAGGCCTTCTCTATAACAAAAGGGCCTTCCCAAGTGGGTTCAAACTTGTCTCCCATCTTTCAATGGGCAACAATTAATCTCCTTAGAACTAGGACAAGTTCTCCTACTTGAAAAGTTCTAGGGTGGACCAGTTTGTTGTGAGCTTGAATCATTTTAGCTTTGTATAACTCGAGGTCCTGGCACACTCGTTGGCATCTCTCCTCTAAACCTTTGAGCTCTTCTAACCGCAACTTGGCATTCTATTCTATAGTGATCTTGCTACCATTGCTATCCTTAGTGATAAGAGTTGAACTTCTAATGATAGAATGACTTCGAACCCATACACTAAAGAGAACGGGGTAGATTGAGCTCGAGTTCTGTATGTGGTGTGGTATTCCCATAAGGCATCAACCAACTACTCATGCCATTGTCTCTTATTATCATCAAGTGTCTTCTTCAGTATCTGGATGAGAGTTGTGTTGAATGCTTCTACTAGGCCATTTTCCCTGAGGTAGTAGATGGTGGAATATCTATACGTGCCTCCTAGAAAGTTGATCTTGGTGCTCTTGAATGCGCATATTATCGATATAATTTATCGAGGCACCCGAACCTATATGATATGGTTCCTAAAAAATTGAAGCACCTGCAGAGCTGTGACCTCTCTGAGTGGGATTTCCTCCACCCACTTGGAAAAGAAGTCGGTGGCAGCTAGAATAAATCGATGACCCTTAGAAGAAGGAGGATCGATAGGACCCACAATGTCGGTACCCCAACACTAAAATGGCCATGAGGCCAATTTAGGATGTAGAATGTTGAGTGGTTGATGTAGGACCACACTGTCTACCTAACATTGATGGCATCTCCTAGCCACGTTCATGTAGTCTGTGATCACTGAAAGCCAGTAGTATTCTTGTCTCTTGATCTTTGCTTTCATCTTCAGACCAAATTAATGCACTCCACATAGACCTGGATGTACCTCAGTCACGATTCTATGGGCTTCGTGTTTGTCTAAACAGTGCAACCACATTTGATCAAAAGACATCGGTATAAGGTGCCATCCACGAGAGCATAGGAGAGAGCTCTCTACTTCATCTGATGGGTTTGTGATTTCTCTTGAGGTAGTTTATCGGTGTTCAAGTAATCTATGAACAGTTGCTCCAATCCAACTCCTCATCTTTGCTAGCAAAGACAACCTCCCCTTCAAAAGAAAGTCTCTCGATGAGTTCAGCATTAATAAGGGATAGGACTTGTCTATTTTGGACCCTTATTGGAATGGACTCATCTTTATGCCAATTCCTTGGAAATTTTTGTCGAAGCATCTGCTACTACATTCTCTCCTCAAGGGACCTTGTAGATGGTGACCTTAGGGATTTGGGCCAACAGCTTCATGGTATACTCATGGTAGTGATGAATCTTAGGTTTTAGAATCAGGACCCATCAATCTGGTTGATGACCAGTTGAGAATCCCCATAGATGTTGATGCTTTTGACACACACTGTAATGGCTAACTCCAAACGATAATCAAAATCTCATACTCAGCTTCATTATTGGTGCATGGATTGGAGAGATAGTATGAGAATCTCATCACATCACAGTATGGAATTAAGAAAACTATTCCTACCCATGCCTTTCCTAGAAGAGTAGATCATGGTTCTTCTCCTTTTTGAAAAGAAGCCGCATCATCAAAATACATCTCCCAATGGTGATTGTCAACCTCCCCTAAGTTCATGATTTGTTCATCAGGGAGATCGTCACTAAGTGGCGAATCAGCAGGAAGTGGATGTGGTGCTAAGAAATTTGCGGGTGTCTATCCTTTCACTGCTTAGAGGTGTACGAATGTAATATCAAACTATAAGAGAATCATGGACCAATGTGCCAACCATTTGGATAACATCGTGTCATGAGATACTGCAATAGATTGATTCTTGAAATCAAGTTCACCTTATGAGAAAGAATATAGTGTTGTAGCTTTTGGGAGGCCAAGATTAAAGCTAGGAAATGTTTCTCAATAGGTGGGTAGTTTGCTTCAGGGATCAGACAATGGTTGAGGTAGTAGAGAGCACTCTCCTTCCCTTCATCATTGGCTTGGGCCAACAAAGCACCAAGGGAGTCATCCAATGCAGTAGTGTAGAGGATGAGTGGCTTGCCCAGAATAGGGGCTGCTAGAATTGGCCACCAAATACTACTTGATATCTTCAAAAGAATGCTAGCACTTATCATCCCACTTGAACTTAGCATCCTTTTTAATAAGTGCTGAAAATGGCTTGCATCTTCCCGGTAGATTGGAGATAAAGCATCTTTGATACGCCAACCACCCTTGGAAAGATCTTAGTTGAGTTAAACTTTTAGGTGGTGGCTTTTCTAAGATAGCTTTCATCTTTTCTGGATCTATTTCTATTTCTCGATGTCAGACAACAAACCCAAGGAAATTCCCTGAAGCTACTCTGAATGCACACTTCAATGGAATCATTTTGAGGTTATATTATCTTAACCGTTCAAAAACCACTCTCAAGTCAAAGAGATGGTCTTCCTTTTCTTTGCTTTTGACTACTAGGTCATCAACATAGCATTCAACTTGATGATGAATGAGTTCATTGAAGATTTGAGTCATGGCCCATTGGTATGTAGCACTAGCATTTTTAATGCTGAAAGGCATGACCTTATAACAATAGATTTTGAGCAGGGTTTGAAAAGTAGTGTTTCTTTCATCCTCGAGGGCCATCTTAATTTGATTATAGCCAGATGACCCATCAATGAAGGAGAATACTTCATGAGATGAGGTGATGTCCACCATTAATTCTGGTATACGAAGAGGAAACACATCATTTGGACATGTCTTATTGAAGTCTCTAAAATCGATGTATATGTGAATTTGGCCATTCTTTTTCTTAACTAGGATGACTCTGGCTAACCAAGTAGGATATTTTTCTTCCCTGATGAAACTAACATCGATCAATTTCTTAACTTCAGAGATAACCTGTTGTTCGATTTCTAATCGTATGCATCTAGGAGCTTGCTTGATAGGGTTAATGTTAGGGTCTATTACTAGTTTGTGGACTGCTACGTCAAAAGATAATTCGGGCATCTCTTCATAGCTCAATGCAAAGCAGTCCTTAAACTCAATTGATAGCCTAACTAAGTCATTGATTTCTTCTTCATTGAACAATGAACTGATATATGTCGTGGATTTTCTTTTATCCCGATGTTGATTTCTTTGAGCTTGTCAATTATTGAATGGATTTCCTCTTCAAATTCTGGAGGAGCATCTTTGATTTGAAGATAATCTGGATCATCTGAAGTTTCTAAACACACATCCTCATAAGAGTTAGTGTGGTTTGAGAAGAACCTTCCAGATGATTACTGACAACTAATCAGTAATCATCATCATCGACTGGACCCACCGCACTGATCCTAGTCTTAATCTTGATTGTGCATCCCTGCCTCTGTTGTTCCACGGCTTCTTGAAGTACTCTGACCTGTGCTTGGATCATGTATAAGGACTCAAACACTTCTTTGCAAGATTAATAATACAAGGTGAGTACCACTCAAAAGATAATTCATTAATTCTTTATATGAATCATCCTCAAGTTCTACATCAAATTCAGGACTTGAGGATGATGATCCCAATAGAAATCTCTTCGGCTTGACATACATGGAAGACTGAGGGGCTTCCTTAATGACTAAACCTTCAACTTTTTGAGAGGAAAGTGAGGTTAGAGCTAAGGTTCCTAACTGCTGCTTGATAGTTTTACATAAACTTGATTCAAATACATTCATGCTTTGCTTAGAGGCCTGGTCTTTGATGCTATCCAGCTCGAGGGTCTCCTCCAATGAAACCTGCTGAGAGGGGTTGGCTGGTATGCTAATAACATTATACTCATCCTCTTAGCTGAATTCCAAGTCTATGTGAATCATAGGGGTACTCCTGTGAATTGGAACATAACCCCTGTTGGCTGGCTACCAACCAGGAGGTCTTCCACCTCTGGAACTGCCTCTATATCTCCCTCTACCTCTGCTTGGTGGAGGTCGAGTCATACTACCCATATGTCCGTATGGTGAAATGAACTATGGGTGCAATGTGACATGCGGCTCTACTTCTTCCTTAATGCCATTTTCTCATTCACTTGTACTTTCCTTTTTCTTTTTTTTTTTTCTTTACCTTTTAAATTTTCATTTTGACCAAGTTTACAAGAAAAGGCATTTTGATTTTAAGGAAGATAGTAGGTCACATCCTCATATATCTCGACCTCTCTAACTGATAATGGCTTTTCATCTCCTTTGACACAATATTCAATTCCATCCCTTTTGAACTTGATGCACTAATGAAGGAAGGATGGAATCATCTTATTCTGATGTATCCAAGGCCTACCGATGTATTCAAATCAATTATATATAACTAGGCTTCAGTCTTCCAGTCACCTATTTTCAAAGGTAACACTATGGAACCTAAAGCCCTCTCACCTTGTTCATTGAATCCTCTCAACATCATTTGATCTCCTCATAGTAGAGATGTCAATCCTTAAGTATGCAAGGGTCTTTAGACTCATAATGTTCACCGATGCACTTGGATCAACAAGAACCCTGGAAAGTCTGAATCTGCCCATATCTACTATGATGTAGAGGGGACGATTGTGCTCCATGTCCTCTAGAAGAAGGTCTTCATCTGTGAAAGTGACTCATTGGGCTTCTCTTGAACTTCGTTCAGTTGCATTGCTCAATAGTGGCTTATTTGTTAAAAGCATATATAGATAGTCCTTGATTAATGATTCCCTCATCTCTTTGGATAATAAGGGCATCATATCTTCTTAGTTTAGCTGGCAACTTTCTTAGGTGAGCAAGGACATTGTAATCAACTATGGGCTGATCCTCCACAAGCATATCCATGGGTGGAGCATCCTATGGAGGAGCTTCTTGATCATCAGAACCAATGACTTATTTCCCCTTATCTTGAGGTATTGCCTTAGGAGGTAGAACCTTGCCACTACGGAGGTTGACTTTAATGATCTCTTGTGGCAGGTTAGTGGAAGATTCTACCTACTCATTAGGCTCACCTACATCTTCTCCTATAGGACCCTCAAAATGAGATGATTGCAAGTCTATCTCAAGAGGTGAACCCGTAGTATTCAGAGAAGGAAATTCCATCTCTAAATCAAAAAGAGGAAGATCGGAGTTGTTATAATTATTATTTAGACTTGATGAGTTTTAAGAGAGTAGAATTAGATAACCCATCAGAAGTGACATAGATGTAATTCAAACTAACTTTATTCCTTGATTTCTTGGATTTAGAATGAGGTATATAGTAGAAATCTAGTAAAGTAAGTGGGGTGAGGGATTTGATGCCCTCATCCGATATAAGATGTATACTAGAAGAAGAGCAAGCTGAAGTAGAAGTGCCAGCTGAAGTAGAAGTGTCGGATGAATTAGTAGCTGCAATGGTGGAATGGAGGCTGGGCTTGGTCGGTGGTTATGCTACATGGCTATCTCGGGATAGTGTAGGCTGCGACTGTTGTTGAGCACCCACTTTCTCCAAGTTGTCTTTAGCAACTTGTAAACCTTCCTTGATGTTGGAGGTTTGAGCTACCTCAGGCACCTACAAGGAAAGTTTCTTCATTTTTGAAATAATCTTTTAGAGGTTCGGGATAAGGAGATATCCAACCTTCTTTAGTTTTGAGAGGAGATTTTGAGCTTAGAATCCATTTTTCAACAAATTTGTGTATGTCGAAAATGGGTTCAAAAATTTTGAAGAGATTTTTGATGCCTCCATTGGTTCATATTTGAATTTGATTTTCATTATTTGGGGACCCTTCATTTAACAAATTTGAGTATGATAAAATAAAGGGTTAATTGATTTTGTTTGGGATTTACTCATTTAGAAAATTTAGGTATGCAAAATGAGTTGTTTGAAAAAAAAATTTCTTCTTCTTTTACTTGTTTATGAATCATGAGTGAGTTTAGAATCTTTACTTAGCAAATTTGTATGCTAAATAAAGTTCAAATGTTTTCTTTTGTTTTGATTTTTTTTTAAAAGAGGATCTTCACTTAGCAAATTTGGGTATGCTAAATGAAAGATCCAAATGTGTTTTGATTTTTGATTTTTGAAAAGAGGATCTTTACTTAGAAAATTTGGGTATGCTAAATAACAGATCCAAATATGTTTTGATTTTTGATTTTTGAAAAGAGGATCTTCACTTAGCAAATTTGGGTATGTTGAATGAAGAGTCCAAATGTGTTTTGATTTTTTTTTTTGATTTTTGAAAAGAGGATCTTTACTTAGCAAATTTGGGGTATGCTAAATAAATGATCTGAGTGTGTTCCATGTTTTGATGTTTTGATTTTTGAAAAGAGGATCTTCACATAGAAAATTTGGGTATGCTAAATGAAGAATCCAAGTATGTTTTGATTTTTTATTTTTGAAAAGAGGATCTTCACTTAGTAAATTTGGGTATGCTAAATGAAGATCCACATGTGTTTTGATTTTTTTTATTTTGAAAAGAGGATCTTTACTTAGCAAATTTGGGTATGCTAAATGAAGAATCCAAATGCATTTTGATTTTTGATTTTGAAAATGAGAACTTTACTTAGCAAATTTGTGTATACTAAATAAGGTTCAAGTGTATTTTTGGTTTTGATATTTTGATTTTTTTTAATGAGAACTTTACTTAGCAAATTTGTGTATGCTAAATAAAATTCAAATGTGTTTTTGATTTTTGATGTTTTGATTTTGAAAAGAGGGATCTTTATTAAGCAAATTTGGATATGCTAAATAAAGAATCCAAATTTATTTTGGAAAGTGAAACTCTCATTTGACAAATTTGGGTATGTCAAATGGTAGTCAATTATGTTTTATTTTTCAACGATGAAATTTTGTGTGTGATTATTGCTTTTTAAAAGGTGATTTTTGATTTTATTTTTGAAAAGATTATTGTTGATTTTGTTTATTTAAAAATGAAATGTTCATTCAATAAATTGAATGAGGGTGTTCATTTGTGTTTTTTGAAAAAGTGATTTTTGATTTTGTTTTTTGAAAAGATGATTGTCAATTTGGGTTTTTTTCATTTTTATTATTTCTTTTTTTGAAAAGATGATTGTTGATTTTGTTTTTGAAAAGATGATTATTGTTTTTATTTTTGAAAAGATGATTGTTGATTTTTATTTGAAAATGAAATGTTCATTCAATAAATTGAATGAGGATGTTCATTTGTGCTTTTTGAAAAGATGATTATTGATTTTTATTTGAAAATGAAATCTTCATTCAATAAATTGAATGAGGATGTTCATTTATGCTTTTTAAAAAGATGATTGTTGATTTTATTTTTGAAAATGAAATCTTCATTCAATAAATTGAATGAGGATGTTCATTTGTGCTTTTTGAAAAGATGATTGTCGATTTTATTTTTGAAAATGAAATCTTCATTCAATAAATTGAATGAGGATGTTCATTTGTGATTTTTGAAAATATGATTGTTGATTTTATTTTTGAAATGAAATCTTTATTTAATAAATTTGAGTATATTGAATGAGGATGTTCATTTGTTCTTTTTGAAAAGATGATTGTTGATTTTATCTTTGAAAAGAACCAACATGTAACAATCATAAAGATTGTTAGATGAAATTGAAATATTTTATTATGTGTATTTTGAAAAGTGCTTTTTGGAAATTGTTATTTTTTATAAAAGATTTATTTTTTCTTTATTTTTGGAATAACCTTCCCTTACCATAGAAATGGTAGGAGGAAGTCTTTAGTTATTTCTTTTTATTAATTTTTTATTTTTACCTATTGGGGAACCCAATAGGGGTTTTAAGACCTACATGGAGTGAGGTCCTAAAACCTAAAGGATGTTGGATAGCTTAGCTTAAGGATGAAATAAACTAAGTGCCAATAGAAAAAGAAGGATAGTCTCGAACTCATATGAGATACAAATCTACTATCGATACTTAGAGACAATGATCATTTACCAAAGATGGAGAGATGGACCATCCCCAGTGGACTCATAGAAAATCTATGGTGAATTTTATTTTCTCATCTTCATCTATCTTTTGAAAATAAATGAAGACAAAAATACACGTTAGTTGGACACCACATAGATTCATAGATGTTCTCATTAGGATGATGGGTACGGCATTGAGGAATGATGTACTATCTCGAGAGACAGAAGTCACCATCCTGCAATGGACCTAATCACCTAATAAGGACTCCTAAGGATGATGGGTCCTCGAATGTACCAGAGATTCTTCCCCTACTTTATATGGGAAAGTAAAGTATAATTTATTTTAAATCAGGTTCGTTAAGTTCCCTATGGAGAAAAGCCCCCAGAGTTAATTACATCCTAAGGAATAAGATCCCTTATGAATACTCTCGATTAAGGTAAATGATCGTTGTCTCCAAAGATTTTGAAGGTAGGACTATCAACAAATTGGTTTATTTTTGGAAGATCAAGTGGGATTGATCAAGAAGAGGAGTTATTATCGAAACCAAAAGGAGATGAGTAAGGGATGCTTATGATACTAGGAGGCCTAGTAAGCATCCCAAACTATCCTATGGTTGGGCTTTATATTTTTGAAATTTCAATGGAGTTAATTGTTTAAGTTGAATTTTTATTATAAATCTAGGGCTTACAATTCCATAACACAAGATCATGGAAATATCTAAGAGGTAAGGATTTGTGCTTGTAGCCCGTAAAGGGAAACAACAACCTCTGAACCTAAATCTAGGGAGCTTTGGCGAGGGCCAAGACATGACCTAAATCTAAGGCAAAAATTGGGTATTTGATTTACCTCTATATGAGAGGATAAACCACCCAACTATTGGACTTACAACTACCTAGGGGTGGCTTCAACTAACTCCTATGATTTTAAATACATGTTGGCAAGTCTTATGCTTTTGCAAGATAGTTAGGCTATTATTTATCTAGAAAGAGACTAAGTCCTTAAACACACTTCTAAGAGATTAGATCATGTAGGGCATGAATAATGACTTAAATCTAATACAAATTTTGTTAAGTTTTTATTTTCATTTTTGGACAATTTATTTGACACGGGCTTTGAGATTCATATGCCTAATTCATGAGAAATTAGTTATAGGCAAAATCAACAAGGAGGTGTGTTTCCACTATGATCTCAAAGGTCAAGCCAAGTTCTCTAGCAAAGGTGGAAGCCCTCCATTAGCAAGAGTGAAGCAAGATGCTTTTTATGCATGATGTGAGACATACAACATCTAGCTAAGGGGTTGCTAAATCTTTTATTATCTTGAATTATAACCTAGGCTTTAGGTGAGGTTATGAGTTGTTAATTTTATAAATTTTAAGTTGATTAATTGGATAGAAAATTTATTTTTCCCTAGGAGCCTAATTGTAACCAGGTCATTATCAATCAATGAAGAAACTATGAAAAATATGACATCTTAATGCACAAGCTAAGCGAACATCAAATAATTTTATAAAGTTAGCATAAAAGAATAAAAGACAGATGTGGTCGGGCTCCACTGCCCAAACCCAAAAGAAATGTGGGTAGCCGAGCTCTACCCTTATACAACCATTACAAATGAATAATTATAATTTAGAAAGAATTCATGTTATGGGGGTCTTCATCCTTCTTTCTTCATTCTTCATTTATTCATTTCTTTCTTTATTCTTTCTTTCATTCTTTTGGTTGGTTGGGATGTGGTTGCTCCAAGGCTTCACATGGTGCATAAGACATAGTCTTATGACCATTGTTCATCCTAATCCCCATAACATTTATTCCAAATCCTAATTATAAAATTACATGAAAAATGGGATAAGTAAATCTAACTAAAACTTACAAAATAGAGATTAGCTAAACATACCACACAATCCCAAGCAATTATAAAAATAAATTAGACTTAGCACCTCACACATAGGTAATTAAGTCCACCTATCCTAATTTGGATTATGCTTAGGGGTATAAACAACCTGCACAGCAAAAGCATTTTTATATTTTTATTACAACCCCTTAAGTACAATCCTTTATAGAAGACAATGATTAGACTAAGATCGTCCTATCATCCAGTCTACGCACATGCACCCTAACACCCAAACTAAAACATTACATCACAAAATAAAATCATGCATCAAATCATGCAATGCCTAACATAGAGCTAGAAATTGTGACTTAATGTGTGTGCCATTTAAGGCTTGTGTGGCATGTCTTAGCTAAGCTTTAAGGTTGGAGTTTTCTAAGTGTGAAGAGTTCAACTTAGAGGGTGGTTTCATTTAAGTGATTTAGTTAATTTGTTAATTTTATTTTGATGATTTGATTTGGTTTGAATGAACCTATACTTAATTACTAAGCATTGTAAAGAGAGAAAAAAATGAAGAGAACTTCTCTTTCCTCCCTACCTTAAGTAATTTCTATAGTAGATTCATTAGTGATTTTTAGTGAATATTTTATTATGTGTTTTAATTAATCCTAAGTTTAGATTTTCTCTAAATAAATGTTATTCAATAAGAAAGGCATTTTAAGATTAATTAAGGTGAATTACTATCACAAAACACACAACCATTTATTTCTTTCCAATATGTGTATCATGCACATGAATAAATCCTAAGCATATCTATACATACAATGCAAATATTTAGCATACCTTAATGATGAATGCTAGGAGATATTGCTTAAGAAAATTTGGATACTCCATGAATGCATGATTTTGTTAATTACAAAAGAGGGATTCTTTTAACCATTAATCAAATGCAAATTTACATGTATGAAAGACATAAGTGAATATGGTATTATTTTCTACACCAGGGGTATAAGGCACAAGACATTTTTAGGGCTACTTAAAGCCTCGCAATCCCAGGATGTCTAGACTAATATACTACTTTTCTTAAATACATGTGCATGTACAAAAAGAAAGCAAATGGATGAAGAATCATGCAAAAGATTTTTTGTTTGTTTGTTTGATTTTGGTTGTATCATTTACATGTTAAATGTGAGGATCCTTCTTAAGTCATAACATAGAAGTGTATAGGGATGGATTTAATTAAGTGTTATGTTCCTTTCAAATGAACTATACACTTTGCAAATCCTATACAAACCTATATTAAGAAAAGAGAAGAAAATCACATAACACATTTTACGCTATAATCACATGCAAGCTTATAAGTATTTATAAGTAGTATACCTTCATTCATAATCTTTGATTTATAAGTTTTTAAAATAATTTTTGATTTAATAGTGATAGTAGCCACTCATATTCTTACTTTAGCTAAAACATGTAATTTGGCATATAGGAAACATTTCATTTATTTTGATTTTCAAAAGATATGAATGAATGATTTTCATATGGCACACATTTAGCATGCTTGGAAAGAAATAAAGTGATGTAAGCATGTAACTTCATTCACCATAGTTAATTCCTAAAGACAATCTTATGAAATAAGATCATTTAAAGTGAATCAAAATTTCTTTAAAGGGATTTTTTTTTTTTTTTGTTTTTTGTTTTGTTTGTTTTTTTTTTTGAGTTTGATTTGATTTAGGAAATGTAAAAAAGGTTTGCTAGTTCTAACCCATTTCCCCCATGTGTGAATTGATTTAGTTTAATTTTTAGAATAATTAGATTAATTTTATGTTTTATTTAGGTTAAGGTGTGAATTAAGTCCATTAATTACCCTTTACCTATACCACTTTAACATAACTAACCAAACAATTATGAGCCAACATATGATATGCAACCATATGGAATTTAAATCAAAAATGCACCTAAGAAAGAAAGGAACCTAATGCAATTGGCTCACAATTATTGATTAATTAAGCTAAAAGGTTTAATTAAGTACTTTCATAACCTTCCCATACATGTGAGTTGGAAATGATTTCTTAAATTTACCTTAGGCTTTTGAACACCTAAGGATCTACCCAACAAGAGATTGATTAAGTTCAGTTTGATTTTGAAAGTTTGATTAAGCTAATCAAGTAGATCATTAGTGGATTAATCCTTAATTATATTTAGATTAAGGAAGAAATGAGGTTTGGGAAATAGCTTAGGGAAAATATTCCAAACCTATTCCGTAAACCTCTACTTACTTAAATAATGTTTAATTATCTTAATTAAGTTATTAAACCATATTTCATATGCTTAATTACTCTTAATTACATAAAGGGGATGATTAGGGATTCATTAATTGATTTTCCTAATTAACTCATTAATAAATTCTAAGAAAATTGGGGGAGGTAGAAGTCATCCCCCTAAGCATGTCGAAGAAGTTTTAAATTAATTAATGAAATGATTAGGGAGTAATTAAGATTATTAAGTTTTTAATTAAATCTTAATTAAGGAAAATTCACTATTTAAAATCAATTAGAAATAATTTATATTATTCCTCACTAAATCATCTTTAAAATGAGCCCTCGTATATATTTTTTTATTTTTCTACATTTACTTATGGATTTATGAAATTTCAGTGATTAAGGGATAATTAAATAATCCTAATTAACAATCGTCTGCCATGGACGTCGCCAGCTTTCCACATGGCATAGCGAGATTGGTTATTTAAGTTATCAAATTGGCTGCCGCGTTAGCCGGTGGTGCTACGCGCTTTTTCCTAGGCCTTCCGATCAAGGATCAGACTGTTAGGATTAAGCGTTATGAAGGATTAAATCATTGGATCTATGCATTTTAATCAGGGTCGTCCATCCAAAACACGCAGGATGGATGGCCCATGATTCATCGCTCTCTTTGCCTATGGGAGACAGAGACCGTCCATCCTCCATGGCTTGGAGCTCACTTGAGCTCAGATTAGGCAGAGTTTCAACCCACACCATCAAGAAGCATAGAGAAGAAGATCCAACGATTGAATTTCAATGGGATTATAATTCCCTTCACAAAGGACCAAGCATTTTTCAATGGGAGCTCAGTTTTGAGGCATACCTCATCGGTGCTTCCAACGGTTGAGGTAACTTCGTCTAGTGGAGATGAAGCCCTATTGAAGGTTTCAAGCTTTGAGATGAAGTGGATCTTTCAATTGACCAAAGCTCCATTCAATGGCTTACGGCTCTGGTCTAGGTCTCCCTTACTGTGGCTTAGATGCTTGGGAAATGCTTTGGGTGAGCTCGACTTGCCTCCTGATGGTGCTTACAAAGTGAATTGGACTTTGGTTGAGAATTGGCTAAGTTGGAAATCTCCCTCACCTCCCCTATTTTGGCTATAAAGGAAACCACGAAGGAGAAGTTGGAATGAGCTTGAGAATGCTTGGAGAACCTTGGAGAAGCTTGGCTTTGATCCTCTGAGCTCTATCGAATGCAAGAGTCCTCATTTGAGTGGAAATGAGGGGGATATCTCCCCCTACTTGGATTGGACGGTCAAGCTTGCCTTGCCATTTTGATCAAATTGAGGAGATTGAATTGGTTATTTTGGTTGTTAGAAGTGTCATGTACTTTGGTTTTGGCAGAGGAGTGGAAGTGTGGAGGTGCACATGTGTTAAATGAGTGTGGGAGGTGATCCAAGTGGAGAAATTTGATTAGAGGGCTCAGTTTGGCCTTGGGTTGGGTCATGGTTGACCCAAACCCATTGGGTCATGTTCACCACCCTACTTAGTGTCCATGTGGTCCACTAGGAGGATGTCAAGTGGCCATGAAAAGGATTTGACCAAATTCCAAGTGGATTTGGCCATAGGTTACCCTTTGACTCAAGGGTAAAATGATCATTTGGCTTTGATTTTAATTTGGGCAGATTTGACATGATTGAAAAATGGGTTGTGCCAATTTTCAATGAATTTGGAGTTTAGTTGGTATGATTTGACTCAAGTTGACTCATTTAGGTCAAAATGGGTCAACTTGGGACAAGTTGACCAATTGGTCAAATTGGGTCAAATCATGGGTTAGGTCAAGTTCAAATGATCATTTGGATCCTATGGATATCATTGGTTTGGTTCAATTTGATTTATATTTGGTTTTGGTTTATTTGAGTTCACTTAGGTCAAATGGATCAAGGTGACCAATTTGACCCATTTGACCTAGTTGGGTTAGGTCATGGGTTGGTTTAGGCTTGGTTGATCATTTGAAATGTTTTGCAAGCTTTGGTTTCAATCAATTTTGACTTGGTTAAGTTCAAGTTGATTTGACCTTTTTTTAGTCATGGTCATGGCTGGGGTTGGGTCTAGTTGGCCAATTGAGGCGTTGATCAAGTTCAACAAGTGATTTAGAATGAATTTGACCCATTGGTTGCAATCAATTTGGCTTAGATCATGATTTCACACATTTTGACTTTTTAGGTCAATTTGGGTCAACTTAGGTCAAGTGGCCAATTGGGCTAGGTTTGTCTCAAATGATGACTTGATCAAGTTTAATTATTGATCATGGATTGGTTTTGATCAATGGTTTCAACCAATTTGGCCTATGGTGGATGTTGGCTAGTTTAGGTTTCATTTGGGTTAAGTGTTGAAAAGGTTAGGTTTGACTTGGTTTGACCTAATTTGAGTGATTGATCATCCTATGATGATTGTTGCTTACAATGTGTGGCTTAGATGGGCTTAGTTCAATCCAATTTGGGTAGGATTAGAATTTGGCACAAAAATGGGTTGTAGGTCACTTTGGATCAAGTGAGCCTAAGTGGGTCAATTAACTTGATCAAGGCTTGATTTAAGCTTGGTTGAACTCACATATGGAGTTATGATTGAAATATAAATCCAATTGCAAATGATTTGGAGTCAAGTGGGTTTTGATTCACTTGATAATTTCAAGTTCAAAGGATGAACATGGGTTTGATTAAAGTTGGTTTGATTTGAATTGATGATTGAAGTTTATGATTAAATTTATGATTGAAGGATTGATTGTTTGAAGAAAAAATCCATAGGTTTCGATTGGTTTGAGTTTGATTTGGCTAAGTTCAAGAATTTGACTTGAAGGATGTAGGTTGGATTTAGGTTAGATTTGGATTTGAGTTTTGAATTTTATTTTGGGTATTTGAATTTATATTTCATTTATATTTGTGAATATAAATGAGAATATAAATGGGTTATGAGAAAATCTTTGAATTTGGGATGATTTGGATTTGATTTGAGCTAAGTCCTTAAGATGAAATCAAAGTCTTAGTAAAGATTTTGGATTTAGAATTGATCATGGATTTTAATCATTTGGAATTGATTCATGATTTGAGAAAATCCATTAGGATTGATTTAAGGTTTGATTTGGAATTGAAGTTGATTTGGAATGAAGTTGATTTGGATTTGAAGTTGATTTGGATTTGAAGTTGATTTGAATTTGAACTTGATTTGAATTTGAAGTTGATTTGAATTTGAAGTTGATTTGGATTTGACGTTGATTTGAATTTGAAGTTGATTTGTGTTGACCTCAGTTTTAGAAAGAGCTCTCAACCTCTCCATCTTAGACATAGGATTCCTCTTATACACTAAGAGTTCCTTAGTCTTAAGACACTTCCAGTGATTAGGTGAACACTCAACCTAACCCTAGAGACTTAGAAGAGTTAGTCATAGGAATAGGTTATGCCTTAGGGGGGTAGGAAAATTTGTCTACCATATAACTTAAACCAAATCCTCACTTCCTTCTTTCAAGTCGAACTCCAAATTCAAATCAAACTCAAACTCAAATCAACTTCAGTTCCAAAACAAACCTTAAATCAATTCTAATGGATTTTCTCAAATCACGAATCAATTCCAAAAAAATTGAAACCCATGATTGAATTCCAAATTCTAAAATCTTTCCTAAGTCACTTTGATTCCATCTTATGGACTTAGCTCAAATCAAATTCAAATCACTCCAAATTCAAGAAATTTTCTCATGACTCATTTATATTCTCATTTATATTCACAAATATAAATGAAATATAAATTCAAATAACCAAAACTAAATCCAAAACTCAATTCCATGTTCAAAAATCCTTCCTAAGTCCCTTTTGATTCCATCTTATGGACTTAGCCTAAATCAAATCAAATAATATCAAATTCAGAAATTTTTTTTCTAATTTATATTCTCATTTATATTCACAAATATAAATGAAATATAAAATTATCAAATTGAAACTAACTTCAAAATTCAAACCCAAATCTAATCAAAATTCAACTTAAGTCTTCAAGTCAAATTCTTGAACTTAGCCAAATCAACTCAAATCAAGCCAAACCCTTGATTTTTTTTTTCTTCTTCATGATTCAATCAATCCTTCAATCATGAATCCAAATATAAACATAAACTTTAATCATCAAATCAAAACTAAATTCAAAAAATCAAACCCATGTTCATCCTCCCTTGAAATTGTCAAATGAATCAAAACTCATTTGACTCCAAATCACTTGCAAATAGATTTATATTTAAATCATTAAGTCCATATGTGAGTTCAACCAAACTTGAATCAAGCCTTGATCAAGTCAATTGACCGACTTAGGCTCACTTGATCCAAAGTGACCTAAAGTACCTTTTTGAGCCAAATTCTAGTCCAACCCAAATTAGATTGAACTAAGCCCACCTAAGCCTCACATTGATGACAATCATCATGAGATGATCAATCACTCAAATTGTCAAACCAAGTCAAACCTAATGGTTGACCAAGTCTTAGCCAAAATGAAACATAAACCATCATAGAAATTCATCATAGGCCAAATTGATTGAAACCATTGATCAAAACCAATTCATGATCAATGTTTGAACTTGACCAAGTCCAATTGGACACTTAACTTAGTTAACCTAAGACCTAAAAGTATATGTCAAATCTAGATCTATGCTAAATTGATTGCAACCAATGGGTCAAATTCATTCTCCCACTTAACGAACTTGACTTGCAAAGCAATGCAGCCAACTAAAGCCTTGACCATGAACCAACTTGACCTAAAAGGTCAAATTGAGCCATCAAATCTAAACCAAAATTGATTGAAACAAAATCTTGCAAAACATTTCAAATGACTAACCAAACCTAAACCAACCCATGACCCTAATCCAATTAGGTCAAGTGTCAAATTGGTCAACTTGACCCATTTAACCTAAATGAAATCAAATGAACCAAAACCAAATATAAATCAAATTGAACCAAACCAATTATGCAAACACATTTCAAATGGTCATATGAACTTGACCCAACCCTTGGTTTGACATAATTTGGCCAAGTGGTCAACTTGACCCATTTTGACCTAAACGGGTCAACATGAACCAAATGACATCAAATCAACTCCAAATTCATTGAAATTTGGACCAACCTAATTTCAAATTATTCTAAATCTTCCCTAAATGAAATTAAAGCCAAATGATCATTTTACCCCTAGGTCAAGGGGTAACCTATGACCAATTCCACTTGGAATTTGGTCATATCCTTTTCATGGCCACTTGTCACCCTCTTAGTGGACCAAGTGGACTGAAGAGTGTGGTGCACATGACCCAATAGGTTTGGGTTAGCGTGGCAACCTAAATCCAAAATTGACCACCCCACTCAAAATAAGCACATGGGATCACCTCCACACTCTCTTTGGCACATGGAAACTTCTCCACTACCTCCCTCACCAAAATTGAACCATGCCACATCAAATGGCCAAAACAACCACTTAAGGTGATCAATTTGATCAAATGGCATACTCGCTCTAATTTCTAGATTTCATTTCATTTCCATAGTCTTGCATTCAATTGAGTGATAAGAAGCTAGAGCAAACATTCCCAAGCTCCACCAAGCTTCCTCAAGCTAATTCAAATTCACCTTTTCTCGATTTACCAAAATCTAAAATAGAGGTAGCAAGAATTCTCAACCTCAATATCAATTTCAATCCAATTCCTCTTGCAAGCACTCTGAGGACCCAAAGAGTTGATCCAAGCTTCCAAGGGTGGGAGCTAGAGCTTAGGAGGAGGACTTTGGCCAATTGAAGGATCTCTCAACCTCAGCCTTCACCTTCAGGCTTCCTCCATTGCAAGCTACCTCAACAGTTGAGAGCGTCGGTGATACCTCGGGTGAGGTATTGATCAAAACCAAGCTTAGATATAGAATTCCTTGGTCCTTGTGAAAGAAAGTTTCATCTCTTCTCTTTTAACATAATTTTGAATGGATTTGAAAGAACACAACACTTGCTTAAATCCATTCTATTCACTCCCTATATCACTCAATTAAGAAGGATATTCATACTTGCACACATAAATTAAACAAGCAACAAATTAAACAAACATAAACTTTTTGCATGACTCTTTTTTCATACATTTGCTTTTATACATGCACATGTATTTAAGAAAAGTGTTCTATTAGTTTGACATCCCAGGGTTGCGAGGCTTTAATTAGCCCCAAGTAAGTCTTGTAACTTACACCCCTAGTGTAGAAAATAATGGCACCTTACTCACTTATGTCTTTGTAAATGTGTAAATGTGCATATGAATAATGAATAAAAGAATCCCTCTTTTCGACTTAACAAAATCATGCATCATAAAAACATCCAAACTTCTTAAACAAACTCTCTTAGCATTCATCATCAAGGTGTGCTAAATATTTCTATTTGCATGTATAGATAAGCTTAAGATCCATCCATATGCATGTTACACATGTCTTAAAGTGTTGTGTGTTTTGTGATAGTAATTCACTTTACTTGTTAATCTTAAAATGCCTTTTTTAAATAGGTTTGTTTAGGGAAAATCAAACTTATGATTAATTAAAACACATAATAAAATATTCACTAAATAAAAAAAATCTTTAATGAATCTACCTTAGAAATTACTTAAGGTAGGGAGGATCTTCTCTTCTCTTTCTTCTCACTTTTTTTTAGTTCAAAATTCTTCAAATCATAAAAAATAAAATCAACCAAAATCAACTAAACAAACTTAAATGAAAAACATCTAAGTTGAACATTTTTCATACTTAGAAAACTCTAACCTTAAAGCCTAGCTAAGACAAAACCACAAACTTTAAATGGCACACACATTAAAGTCACCATTTCTAGCTTTAGGTTAGGGCAGTGCATGGTTTGATGTTTGCTTTTATTTTGTGATATAATGTTTTAGTCTAGATGTTAGGGTGTATGTATGTGAATTGAGGCGATGCTAGTCTAACATTGTCTTCTATGTAGGGATTGTGCTTAAGGGACATTGTAATAAAAAATATATATAAATGCTTTTGTTGTGTAGGTTGTTATACCCCTAAGCATGATCCAAAATAAGCCAGGTGGACTTGGTTACCCATGTGTGGAGTACTAAGTCCAATTTATTCGTATATATGCTTGGGATTGTGTGGTTTATTTAGTTAATCTCTATTTTGTCGGTTTTAGTTAGATTTATTTTTTCCCATTTTCATGTAATTTTATAATTAGGATTTGGAATGATTGATTATGGGGGATTAGGATGAACATTGGTTATAAGACTATGCTTATATTACCATGTGAAGCCTTTAGAACAACTCCATTCTAACCAACCAAAAGAAAAAAAGAAATGAAGAATGCGCATAATAATAATGAATTTTTTTTTTATTGTAATTTATTCATTTGTAATCTGGATCGTATAAGGGTAGAGACCCAATTTGTTTTTCGGGTTTATCAGTGGATCCCAGATAAATGGCTTGCTTATTGTTAGCTTTTATAAATTGTTTGATATTTTTTTTTGCATTAAGATGGCATGTTTTTCCGGTTTCTTCCTTGCTTTTGGTATGGCCTCGATGCTCTTAGGGAAAATAAGTTTTCTATCCAACTAATCAATTCAAACTAAAATTAAACATCTCATAGTCTCACTTAAAACTTAGGTTATAAACAAGATAAAAGAATTAGCAACCCCTTAGCTGAATGTTTTATATTTTCACATCATGCATAAAAAGCATCTTATTTCACTCTTATTTTGGAGGGTTTTTACCTTTGTCGGAGAACTTGGCTTGACCTTTGAGAGCCATGGTGGAAACACACCTACTTTCTTACTGATTCTAGCTCATAATCTAATTTCTCATGCATTAGGCATATAAATCCTAAAGCTTGTGTCAAATTGGTTGTCCAAAATGAAAATAAAATATAACAAAAGTTTTCTTTACATTTAAGTCATTAATCATTCTTACATGAGTGTGTTTAGGACTTAGTCTCTTTCTAAATAAATAACATCTTTGTATTGTATAGCATTTGACTTGCCTACATATATTTAAATTGTAGGAGGAGTTAGTTGTCACCCCAGGCGGTTATAAGTCCATGATTGGGTGGTTTATCCTCTCTTGTGGAGGTAAACCAAATACATATTTTCTCCTTAGATTTAGGTCATGTTTTGGCCCTTACCAAAGCTCTCTAGATTTAGGTTCAGAGGTTGCTATTTCTTTTTGCGCTACGAGCATAAATCCTCGCCTCTTAGGCATTTCCAAGATCTTGTGTCATGGAATTATTTTAAACAAAAAAATTCAACTCAAATAAATAAATCATATCAATTTCAAAAATATAAAGCCCAAACATGGGATAGTTTGGGATGCTTATAGCCTTCCGGTATCTTAAGCATCCCTACTTATCTTCATTTGGCTTTGATAATAACTCCCTCCTCTTGAATCCCACTTGATCTTCTAAAATAAATCAATTGATTGATAGTCTTATCTTTGAAATCTTTGGAGACAATGATCATTTACCTTAATCAAGAGTATTCCTAAGAATTGTTCCTTGGGATGTAATTAACTATGGGGCTTGCCTCCATAGGAACTTTAACGAACCCGGTTTAAAATAAATCCTGCTTTAATTTTTCATGTAAAGTAGGGGAAGAATCTCTGTACATACGAAATAGTCCTTAGTCTTTATTGAGGTCCATTGTGGGTGGTGACTTCTATCTTTTGAGATAGTACACCTCTCCTGAGTAATAATCACCCTAATGAGAACATCGTGGATATACATGATTTCTTTTCCATTGGCTTAGTTTATTTCATCCTTTAAGCTAGGCTTGCCAACATTCTTTAAGTTTTAGAACCTCACTCCATGGTCTTAAAACCCTCCAATTGAAAATAAAATTTAATGAAAATAAATAATTAAAGACTTCCTACTTACAATTTTTATGGTAAGAAAAGATTCAAAAATAAAAAAATGAAAAATGAATCCTTTAAGAAAATGACAATTTCCAAAAAGCACTTTTTCAAAATGCACATAATAAAATGTTTGCACAAAAAATTTTATAAATCACCTCATCTAACAATCTTCATGACTGTTATATGTTGGATCATCTCAAACTTAAAATAAAAAAAACCATACTTTCCAAAAGCACAAATGAACATCTTCATTCAATTTGAATTAAGATTTTATTTTCAATCAAAATGAACAATCATCAATTCCAAAAAAAGAAAATCAATAAATCTCTTTCATTACATCTTTCCAAAAAAATAAAATCCAACAATCATAATTTCAAAAGTACAAATGAACATCTTCATTCAATTTATTGAATGAATATTTCATTTTCAAAACAACATGAACAATCATTTTCAAAACAAAATGAACAATCACATTTCAAAACAAAAATCAACAACATCCTTTTAAAAATAAAATCCAATAATCATATTTTCCAAAAGCACAAATGAACATCTTCACTCAATTCATTTTTATGAAGATTTCATTTTCAAAATAAAATCAACAATCTCTTCTCAAAAATAAAATCAAACAACCATATTTTCCAAAAGCACAAATGAACATCTTAACTCAAATCATTTTGATGAAGAGTTCATTTTCAAAAATAAAATCAACAATCTCATTTTCAAAAATAAAATCCCAAAATCATATTTTCCAAAAGCACCAAATGAACATCTTCATTCAATTTATTGAATGAAGATTTCATTTTCAAAAATCAAAATCAACAATCATTTTCAAAATTCAAAATCAACAATCATATTTTCAAAAAGCACAAATGAACATCCTGATTCAATTTATTGAATGAAGATTTCATTTTCAAAATAAAATCAATAACCATCTTTTCAAAAATAAAATAGATTTGGATCTTTCATTTAACATACCCAAATTTGCTAAGTGAAGATCCACTTTTCAAATTTAAAAATTCAAACAACATTTGAATCATTCATTTAGCATACCCAAATTTGCTAAGTGAAGATCAACTTTTCAAAATCAAAATCACAAAAACATGAAAAACATTTGGATTTCCTTAGCATACATAAATTTGCTAAGAATGCTCTTTTCAAAATCATCAAAAATATGAAACACATTTGGATTTTCTTAGCATACCTAAATTTGCTAAGAATCCTCTTTCAAACCCATCAAAACAAAACACATGGATTCTTTACTTAGCATACCTAAATTTGCTAAGTAGAGATCCTCTTTTCAAAAAAAAAAAAAGCACTTGGATTCTTCATTTAGCATACTCAAATTTGCTAAGTGAAGATTCCATTATCAAATTCACACATGATTCAAAAACAAGCAAACAAAAGAAGAAATTATTTCCAAACACCTCAGCTAGCATACCAAATTTGCTAAATGAGTAAATTCCAAAACCACAAATCAAAACAAAATCAATTGACCCTTTTACTTTAACATACTCAAATTTGTTAAATGAAGGGTCATCAAACTCAAGAAATCAAAATCAAATATGAACCTATGGAAGCATCTCTCCAAAAAAACTTGAACCCATTTTCAACATACACAAATTTGCTAAAAATGGATTCTACATTCAAAATTCCCCTTTCCAATCAATTCAAAAGTTTCTTCTAAATTCATTTGAGCCCCACTTAACACTTTCATGTTGTTGAGTGTGGGTTCAAATTCTAAAATCAAATTCAAAAAAAAATCAACCAAAAAAGAAATCTGATTCAAGTTTTTTTTCAACATTGCAAAATTTCAGTCAACTTCAGTCGTTTCAGTTTCAATTCAGTTCATTTCAATAGCAACATAGAAATACGTGTTCACATTTTCTTTCGAGATGGACTTGGCCTTGGATCAGGCCAGCCTCCCATGATCTGACTATGCCCACCTCATCCACTTTAGCTGAAGCTTTGACAGGGCTAGGATTACATGTGAGGGGACCACCTTCGATAATCAGGCGTGGTGATCAGTGCCATCATCAGTTGACATGCCATCTGATTTAGAGACTCCCTCACTGAAAAGGAAGGTAGTGGTGGTTCCCATAGTAGCAGGAGCAGTAACAGTGCCAGTGTGCCCAGTTGTTCCCCTTGCTGCCCTGATAGGGGCTAGCACCCACTCATTGGCACCCTCCAAGGGGAAGGCTCCCATGATTCCAGGGATTGTCTCCTCTGCCTTTGAGATTGGGTTTAGTTCCCATACTACGCTACCTACCAAGACTCAGCACAGAAATAAGAACTGTATGATCAAGCGGTATCATGATCGCATAGCCAGGTTGTTGGCCACTCAGGATGCGGTAGAGGAGTTGCCTAGGATGGTTTCCCCGCTAGTCATAGAAAACTAGTTCCACCCTATATCTGGATTTGATAGAGAGGATGTTAGGAGGATTTTAGCTTCACCTCTGCCAGCAGTTCAGTTTCAGGCTTCTGTCAGTGAGAGGAGGAGGTCATACATCGATCTGAGGTCAGTTCTTTGACTTGGTGGAGCCTATGGATGATCAGAGTCCAGGGCTCAATTTTATTTGAGATCAGTTATCCCCCATAGTATGGGCAACCAAATTAGGTAGGAGAGGGTTATAGAGGCCCGTACATCAGTTCATGTTACTAGTCGGGAGCGGCGGAGGTACAGCTGATAGTTAGTGGCCTCCACACTTGTGGACTTTCCTGATCAGCGTGCTACCCACATCGATCACAGTGACAATATCTTAATGACAGGTACTACCCATCATAAGAGAGGAGCTTCTATTCAGAGAGAGTCGGTGATGCCTCAACCACACCGCTCTACTCCATGCCCACCATCTCATGTTCCAGCATCTACTACTCCACCAAAGGCCATGAAGGCTGCATCCGGGGAGAAGAGGGCCTTACTGGTGATCTGGCTATGACCAAGAGATCCCATTCCATCTACACCACTGTGGCAAGGTTGAGCTCTCATGCTCGACCTTTTGCCCCACTTGTGGTGAGGAAGGAATGGCGACCTCGAAGTATCATAGTCATCCCATCACCACCACCACTTTACTAGGCTATGGAGATTATAGCAGTAGAGGGAGGAGGAGACAGTTCTGTCATCCCCATGGCTATAGATCCTCCTAGGAGTACCACTCCAGCCAAATCCAGTAGCAGCCAGGAGTATCTTTCCTCTAGTGAGCGTAGTCCTCACAAGATTAGCTCTCCAATAGCAATAGGGGTTAGATGTTTATCTGTTCATGACAGTGATCCTACTACCAGTCAGCCTTGATCTTTTGTACATGTTCAATTAGACCGATCCCTAGATGACATTGTGGCTCAGTATCTAGTGGAGAAGAAAAAAATCTTAGGATATGCCTGGTCTGATTTAGAGGATGAAAAGGTCAATTTTGATCCTAACAAAGATGATCTGTTAGAGGATTCAGCAGGAGTCCACATGGTAGACACCAGGGGTTCTTTTCTGTATGATCAGCAGACTTTGAAAGGTGATGTGGATGAGTAGGAAGACACAACCTACTCGACCCAACACCTCCATCAGCAATTAAAGCAAAAGGATGAATAAATAGATAAGATGGGGAAGTAGCTCGAGGATTTGCTAGCGGTTATTTTAGCACTTCAAAACCAAGCTCCGGTAGTTCATCCTACCATAGCAGAGACTAGTCAGCCATAGTTGTTGCATGTCTTGGATCCAGCCAAGACTTTACCTCCAGTAGAGCAGGACAACACTAGTTTATATAAGAAGGTAGTGGATAGTACCTCCATACAGAAAAAAGACATTAAAACCATGGTTGAGCAATAGGTGAGAGAAATGTTAGCCCAAGCCCGAGGAGGATCATCGGTTCCAAAGGGTAGACCCTACCCAGAGGAATTGATGCCATCCAGTATCCTAAGGGTTTCGTGCCACCTTCTTTCAAGAGCTTTGATGGCAGCAGGAACCCAAGGCAGCACATAGCGCATTTTAAGGCCAGTTGTTGCAATGCCGGTGGTAGTGATGCTCTCTTATTCTGACTTTTTGTCAGTAGCTTAACATGCATAGCCTTCAATTGGTATGCTAAACTTTCCAACAATTTAGTGAAGACTTTTGCTGAGTTGGAGCAACTCTTCATTAAGAAGTTTGTTGGAGCTCATCAAAGGGTGACTGTAGGTGATCTCATTGTGGCTCAACAACACCATCATGAGTCCCTCATTGATTATATTCTCATATGACATAATTTGAGTATGAAATGCAAACTGCAGCTATCTGAATAGCATGTCATTGAGATTCTACTTAAGAATATCCATGGCCCGATCACCTTCATGCTCAAAGGTTTTACTATCAAAAATATTTGCCAATTAATGAGGCAGCTAGCTTACAAAGAGAAGCCAAATAGTTTCCTTTACTAGATCAATCAATAAAGTTGAAGCCACAGAAAGCTTATAAGAAGAAACTAGGAGTAGTGATAATAGTAGACATGGGGAAACACTAGAGAGAAGTATGAGAGACCTCGTGCTCCACAGCCATCACTTCCACCTCCTCTACCACCACCGAGGCCATCCTACCGGCATCATAGCAACCTCCATGATCTTTGCCGCCTCCTCCTCAGCCATATCCACAGCAGTAGTAGTACACATACCCGCCACCAGGTAGCTATGGTTCACCTACTCTTGTGGATAAATTAAATAAATCATATTCATTTAAGAGGGAGGTAATCAGAAAAAAATCTTTAAGATTCTCTTAAAGACACCTGATTTCTAGCTACCCAAACCTAGAAGGCCGGAGGAAGTGGGCAAGAGCAATGATCCTAACTTTTGCCTCTACCACCACATGCTAGGTCATGTTTTGGAAGATTGCTTTACATTCAAGGACTAGCTTGAGCATAGCTTCAAGACTGGTGTTATAGTTATCCCAAAGGAATACCTTGTGGAACATCCATCCAATTCCATTAGGGTAATCCTTGGGGATACTTGTGGTCCTTCCAAAACCAAAGAAGGTTGGGATATCTCCATATCCCATGCCTCTAAGAAAATTATTTCCAAAATCAAGAATCTTTCCTTGCAAGTGCTTGAGGTAGCTTAAACCTCCAACATCAAAGAATGTTTGCAAGTTGTTCGACAACTCGAAAAGGGGTGCTCGTAGACGGTAGCTATGCCACCAGGATAGCCAAGTAGCACAACCACCAACCGATTCCAACCTCCAGTCCACCGTTACCTCTACTACATCAGTGACCACCTCTACTTCAGCTAGTTCTACTTCTAGTAGACATCTTGTATCGGTGGATGAGGGCATCAAATCCCTTACCCCTCTTACCTTACTTGATTTCTACTATGTACCTCCTTTAAAATCCAAGAAATTGAGGAATTAAGCTAGCTTGAATTATATCTATGTCACTTCTAATGGGTTGTCTAAATCTACACCTAATGAAAACTCTTCAAGACTAAACAATAATTATAACAACTCTGATCTTCCTCTTTCTAATTTAGAGTTGGACCTTCCTTCTCTGAATACTATGGGTTCGCCTCTTGAGATAGACTTGGAATCATCCAATTTTGAGGGTCCCATAGGAGAAGCTCTAGGTGAGCCTGACAAGCAGGTAGAACCTTCCACTAACCTGCACAAGAGATCATCGAAGTCAACCTCTGTAGTGGCAAGGTTCTACTTCCTAGGGCAGCACCTCAAGATAAGGGGAAACAAGTCATTGGTTCAGATGATTGAGAAGCCCCTCCATAGGATTCTCCACCCCTTGATATGCTTGTGGAGGATCAACCCAAGGTGAACTACAATTTCCTCTCTCACCTAAGAAAGTTGTCATCTAAGTTTAGCATATATGACACCCTTATCATATCCAAAGAGATGAGGGAATCATTAATCAAGGCTCTCCTTGATCTAGAGATATGCTTTGCTCAGCTGATAGTTCTTGGAGAGGAAGCACATCATTCCAGAGAAGCTCAGGGAATCACTTTCACAGATGAAGACCTTCTGGGGACATGGAGCACAACCGTCCCCTCTACATTACAGTGGGCATGGGCAGATTCAAACTTGCCAGAGTTCTTGTTGATCCATGTGTGTCGATGAATATTATGAGTCTAAAGACCCTTGCCTATTTGAGGATCGACATCTCCACACTCTAAGGAGATCGGATGATGTTGAGAGAATTCAATGAAGAAGGAGAGAGGGCTTTAGGTTCCATAGTGTTAGCTTTGGAGATAGGTGACTAGAAGATTGAAGCTAAGTTTTATATCATTGATTCAAATACTTCATTCACTGCTTTGCTCGGTAGGCCTTGGATACATCAGAACAAGATGATTCCATCCTCCTTCAATCAATGCATTAAGTTCAGGAAGGATGGGATCGAGTACTTTTTCAAAGGTGATGAAAAGCCATTGTCAGTCAGAGAGGTTAAGATATATGAGGATGCGACCTACTATTTTTCTCAAAATAGATTTCCTCATGAACTTGATCAAATCTCAAATGCAAGAGAAAAAGAAGAAAAAGAAAAAGAAAGAGAAAAGAAAAATGAAAGTTCACGTGAACGAGAAAGGGAAATTGAGAAAGAAGTAGAGTCGCATATCACATTCCACCCACAGTTCATTCCATCATATGGACATGTGGGTAAGATGACTCGACCTCCACCAGGCAGAGGCAGAGGCAGAAATAGAGGTAGTCCAGAGGCAGAAGACCCCCTGGTTGGCCATCGGCCAACAAGGGTTATGTTCCAGTTCATAGGAGTATATCTACTATTCACATAGACTTGGAATCCAACTCGGAGGATGAGTCTAATGTGATTAGCATACCAGCCAACCCTCTAGTGAGTTTCATTGGAGATGACACTCGAGCTGGATAGCGATGAAGAAAAGGTCTCCAAACAAAGCATGAATTTATTCGAATCAAATATATGTGAAATAAGCACAAGTTAGGAACCTTAGCTCTAACCTTACTTTCATCTCAAAAACTTGAAGGTTTAGTAGTTAAGGATGCCTCTCAGTCTTCCAGAGATGTCAAGCCAAAAGATTTCTTTTGGGATCATCATTCTCAAGTCCAGAAACTAATGTAGGACTTGAGGATATTTCAAACAAAGAATTAATGGAATTACCTTTTGATTGGTACTCGCCTTGTGTTCTTAATCTTGCAAAGAAGGGTTTGATTCCTTGTACATGGTCTAAGCACAAGTCAGAATACTTTAAAAGTTGTGGAACGATAGAGGCAGGGAAGCATAATCAAGATCAGGACTAGGATTTAGTATAATGGGTCCAATCAATGATGATGATTACTGTTTAGTTGTTACTAATCATCTGGAGTTTGATAGGTTCTTCTCCAACCATACCAACTCTTATGAGGAAGTATGTTTAGAAACTTCAAATGATCCGGATGATCTCCAAATCAAAGATACATAGCCAAAATTTGAAGAGTAGATCCATTCAATAATTGGTAAGCTTAAAGAAATTAACCTCGAGATAAAACAAAATACACACTCGACATACATCAATTCATTGCTGAATGAAGAAGAAACCAATGACTTAGTTAGGCTATTGATTGAGTTTAAGGACTGCTTTGCATGGAGTTATGAAGAAATGCCTAGATTATCTCCTGACATATTTGTCTACAAACTAGTAATAGTCCCTAACGCTAACCATATCGAGCAAGCACCTAGATGCATGCCATTAGAAATCGAACAACAAGTCATTTCTGAAGTCAAGAAACTGATCAATGCTAGTTTCATCAGGGAAGAAAAATACCCTACATGGTTAGCCAGTGTCATCCTAGTTAAGAAGAAGAATGGCCAAATTTGTATATGCATCAATTTCAGGGACTTAAACAAGGCAAGCCCTAAGGATAAGTTTCCTCTTCCTATATCAGAATTAATGGTGGACATCGCCTCATCTCATGCAGTATTCTCCTTCATGGGTGGGTCATCTGACTACAACCAAATCAAGATGGCCTCCGAGGAAGAAAGAAACACTACTTTTTGAACCCTGATCAAAATCTATTATTATAAAGTCATGCCTTTCGACCTTAAAAATGCTAGTGCTACATACCAGGTTATGACTCGGATCTTCAACAAACTCATCCATCATCAGGTGAGTGTTATGTTGATGATCTAGTAGTCGAAAGAAGAGAAATGGAAGACCATCTCTTTGACCTGAGAGTAGTTTTTAGATGGTTAAGATAATATAACCTCAAATTGAATCCTCTGAAGTGTGCATTTGGAATAGCTTCAGGGAAATTCCTTGGGTTTGTTGTCTGACATCAGGGAATAGAAATAGATCCAGAAAAGATCAAAGCTATCTTAGAAATGCCACCTCCTAAAAGTTTAACTCAACTCAGATCTTTCCAAAATCAGTTGGCATATCTAAGATGCTTTATTTCCAACCTATCAGGGAGATGCAAGCCATTCTCATCACTTGTCAAAAAGTATGCCAAGTTCAAGTGGGATGATAAGTGCTAGCATGCCTTTGAAGATATCAAGCAATATTTAGTGAAGCCGCCAATTCTAGCAGCCCCTATCCTAGGCATGTCGTTGATCCTCTATACAGCTTCATTGGACAACTCCCTTGGCACTTTGTTGGCCCAAGCCAAAGATAAAGGGAAAGAGAATGCTCTCTACTACCTCAACTGTCATTTGATCCCTGCTAAAGCTAACTACCCACCTATTGAGAAATATTATCTAGCTTTAATCTTTGCATCTCAAAAGCTACTGCACTATATTGTTTCTCATAAAGTGAACTTGATTTCAAGAATCAATCCTCTGCAGCATCTCATGACACGACCAATATTATCTGGACGTTTGGTACATTGGTCCATGATTCTCTCATAATTTGATATCACATTATCCTCCTGCGCAAAAGGATACTATAAGATTTCTTAACACACCCACTCGCTTAGTGATGATCTCCGACGAACAAATCATGAACTTGGGGAGGTCAACAACTACCATTGGGATATGTATTTTGATGATTTTCTATTATAAAGGAGAAGCACCATGATCTACTCTTCCAAGAAAGGGGGTAGGAATAGTTCTCTTAACTCTGGTGATGTGATGAGATTCTCATACTATCTCTCCAATCTCTCATGAAGCCGAGTATGAGGCTTTGATTGTCGATGAGTTAGCCATTACGGTGTCAAGAGCATCAACATCTACGGGGATTCTCAGCTGGTCATCAACCAGATTGATGGGTCCGATAAGGTTCTCAAACTTAAGCTTCGTCATTACCACGAGTATACCATGAAGTTGTTGGCTCAAATCCCTGAGGTCACCATCTACAAGGTCCCTTGAGGAGAGAACACAATAGCAGATGCTTTGGGCAAACTTGCCAAAGAATTGGCATGTCTGGAAGATGAGTCCATTCCAATAAGAGTCCAAAACAGATAAGTCATATCCCTTATTGATGTTGAACTCATCGAGAGACTTTCTCTTGAAGGGGAGGTTGTCATTGCCAAAAAGGATGAGGAGATTGATTAGAGGCAACCATTCATAGATTATTTGAACAACAACAAACTACCTCAAGATAAGTCACAAGCCCATCATGTGAAACAGAGAGCTCTCTCCTATGCTCTCGTCGATGGCATCTTGTATCGACAGTCTTTCGATCAAATGAGGCTACGTTGTTTAGACAAACACGAAGCCCATAGGATTATGATCGAGGTACATTTAGGTCTATGTGGAACGCATCAATCTAGTCCAAAGATGAAAGTAAAGATCAAAATACTAGGATACTACTGGCCTTTGATGATTACTGCATGAATGTTGTGGAGATGCCATCAGTGTCGTACACGGTGTGGTCTTACATCAACCACCCAACATTCTACATCCTACTTTGGCTTCATGGCCATTCGAGTGTTTGGGTACTGACATAGTGGTTCCAATCAATCCTCCTTCTTCCAAGGGTGGTTCATCTTAGCTTCCACCGACTATTTCTCTAAGTTGGTAGAAGCAATCTCACTCAAAGAGGTCACAGCTCAACATGTTCTTTAGTTTTTTAGGAACCATATCATATATAGGTTTAGGGTGCCTCGATGAATTATATTCGATAATGGTATTGCATTCAAAAGCACCAAGATCAATAGCTTCGCCAGAAGACACGATATAGATTAGAGATACTCCACCATCTACTACCCTAGAGCAAATGGCCTAGCAGAAGAATTCAACAAAACTCTCATCCAAATAATAAAGAAGACACTTGATGATAACAAGTGGCGGCATGCTTGGTTGAAGCCTTGTGCCTACCACACCACATATATAACTCCAACTCAATCTACCCCAAGCTTCTTCTTGAACTAATCATCATGTACTGACTAGGTCGAGTATATTTGAGGTTTAGGGTAAGTCCCCCAGAGGCTTCTTTCCTCTTGACTACATTCGATCTAATGTAAGTCCTCTAGTAGCATTCACTCAGTAGTCTCCCTAGGTCGGATGGCACCTGTCGAGCCAAAGACAGACTATCCCAGTAATTAGTTCCACTATAGGAGGATGTGAGTCTCTGAGCTTTCTTCTTAGGCTGATTATTACAAATCGATGAACACCTTAGGTTGGTTGATGTTCGCTATGCTGATAGCAACTCACCCGGTGGATACACCACTCTTGGCATATGTGAGTCCCCATGCTTTCTCCTTGAGTTGGACACCGAATACCTAATGATATCATCTTCTACAGGGTTTTCGATCAAGCCCTTAACGGCCCCCTCTCCCTGCGTGCACTCTATTTGGATCACGTCATTTGCGACCCCATTTAAATACTACCCGGGTTACTTTTGGATTGGACAGTCCCCCTTTCCTAATAGCCACCCCTGTGGTTGGAGAATTTGTTCAGCGAATGCATAGATTCTCCCTTAGTTCAGTAAATCTGAGATAGGTCTAGCTAATATAAGCTCCTTCTTAGTTTGAACCCTCGCAAACTAGCAGGATCCATAATAAACAAATAAATATTTGCTTATGGATTAGAAATTCAAGCCCCCAAAGGGCCCCTTTTCCCAAGGGCATCCTATCTTGGGGCAATGTCGAAAACTCCTATAGAATTGCGACTACGAGTTGAAATAAGTCCCCAGGTCGGCACTCTCTCCGTAGTCACCCTTAGGTCAAGTTCAATCTATTTTACCACAAGCAGGTTACCTAGACAGTCACTTCTCTTTGGAAGATGTAAGCTTATGACGTATTCTTTCTAGCCTAACTATTGCAAACCGATGGCAGCCCTAGGTCGGGTTCGATTTGATGCCCAAAGCAATCGATCACCCCAGTGGTCTTTTATAGTGAAATATGTAAGTCCCCATGCTTTCTTCCCCCGAATTGACCATTACAAATTGAAAGGCACTCCTTTGGTTGGATAGTTCTCCCTTCGGCCGGGAAGCTACTCCCTTTGGTTCAGTAAATCTGAGATAGGACTACACTGATCTAAGCTCCTTCTCAGTGTGATCCATCACAAACCAACGGAATCCATCAAAAACAAATTAAAAAAATGAAATCAACCTTGACTATCTTTGAGTTGATCTAAGTCCCATAGCGACATTCACTCAATAATCAGCCCTAGGTCGGGTTCGATTTGTTGCCTAGCAACCGATCACCCCAACAGTTTCTTATTTTGGAAGATGTGAGTCCCCGCGCTTTCTTCCAAACTCAATCATTGCAGACCGAAAGGCACCCCTTTGGTTGGATAGTCCTACTGTGTGGTTGGTATACTACCCCTTTGGATTGGTAAATATGGCATATCCCAAGGCTCTCTACTTAGTGCAGTCAATTGCAAACTGATAGGATCCATCAAGAACAAACTAAAAATGAAATTAATATTTGACTATCTTTGAGTTTATTTAAGTCCCTCGGTGGCATTCACTCAATAGTCAGCCCTAGGTTGGGTTCAATATGTTGACTCGCCAATGGATCACCCTAGCAACTGATCCCTACTTTAGAGGATGTAAGTCTACTATGCTTTCTTCCTAAGTATACTGACACCAAAGGCAATCCCTTTGGTTCTAGTCCTACTATATCTTTGGTAGACTACCCTTTGAATTGGTAAATTGAGTTACTAGTGCATCCAACCAAAGCAACCAACTCACCCTCATCTAAGTGAGTCAAATCAAATTAAAGCAAATAAGAACAAACAAAATAAACTCCAATCAACCTCCCTCAGTGGAGTCAAATCAAATCATAATAACTAAATAATCAAACAAATCAAATTAATTTCTCCCCAGTGAGAGTCAAATCAAATCAAACCTCTCATCCCCCTGTGGATGACTTCAACCTATTTTTCTAGTGGAAGGTTCACATACTCTATTCCGAGTGGATTCCTCTTTCACTCTCTTATGTCCTTAACATGAGTAGAGTCACATTGTACTAAGCTCTTGATTCCTTCTACACCTTGGGTTAGGAGTAGATCATTTCTGTTAGTGCTTGTGATCATTCGGTGTTGCTGATCATCAAGCTCAAAACCAATACGTGCAATGTACCTTGTCAGTCACACCATACCTATTGGGCGCCCTTTGTTGACCTCATTTTTAGAATGAGCTCTCAACCTCTCCATCTTAAACATAGGATTCCTCTTAGACACTAAGAGTTCCTTAGTCTTAAGACACTTACAGTGATTAGGTGAACACTCAGCACTAACCAGAGACTTAGAAGAGTTAGCCATAGGAATAGGTTATGCCTTGGTGTTAGGTTGCCTACCTATAGCATAAACCAAATCCTCACTTCCTTCTTTCAAGTCAAACTCCAAATTCAAATCAAACTCAAACTCAAATCAACTTCAATTCCAAAACAAACCTTAAATTAATTCTAATGGATTTTCTCAATTCATGAATCATTTCAAAATAATTGAAACCCATGATTGAATTTCAAATTCTAAAATCTTTCCTAAGTCACTTTCATTCCATCTTATGGACTTAGCTCAAATCAAATTCAAATCACTTCAAATTCAAGAAATTTTCTCATAACCCATTTATATTCTCATTTATATTCACAAATATATATGAAATATAAATTTAAATAACAAAACTAAATTCAAAACTCAATTCCAAGTTCAAAAATCCTTCTTAATTCCCTTTGATTCCATCTTATGTACTTAGCCTAAATCAAATCCAAATCAAATCAAATTCAAGAAATTTTCTCATAACCCATTTATATTCTTATTTATATTCACAAATATGAATGAAATATAAAATCATCAAATCAAAACCAACTTCAAAATTCAAACCCAAATCTAATCAAAATTCAACCTAAGCCTTTCAAGTCAAATTCTTGAACTTAGCCAAATCAACTCAAATCAGGCCAAACCCTTGATTTTTTTTCTTCATGATTCAATCAATTCTTCAATCATGAATCCAAAATTAACATAAACCTAAACCATCAAACCAAAACTAAATTCAAAAATCAAACCGAAGTCAAAATCATGTTCATCCCTTGAACTTGAAATTATCAAATGAATCTAAACTCATTTGACTCCAAATCCCTTGCAAATGGATTTATATTTCAATCATAAGTCCATATGTGAGTTCAACCAAACTTGAATCAAGCCTTGATTAAGTCAATTGACCCACTTAGGCTTACTTGACTCAAAGTGACCTAAAGTACCTTTTTGAGCCAAATTCAAATCCTACCCAAATTGGATTGAACTAAGCTCGCCTAAGCCTCACATTGTGAGCAACAATCATCATGAGATAATCAATCACTAGTCAAAGGGTTGACTAAGCCGACACTTAGACAAAATGAAACCTAAACTAGCCAAAATCTACCATAGGCCAAATTGATTGAAACCATTGATCAAAACTAATTGATCAATATTTGAACTTGACCAAGTCGAGCATTTGAGCTAACTTCACTTGATCCAAGTTGGCCCAACTTGACCTAAAAGTTAAAATGTATCAAATCTTGATCTAAGATAAATTGATTGCAACCAAAGGGTCAAATTCATTTGAAACCACTTGTTGAACTTGACCAAAGCCTCGGTTGGCCAACTAGACTTAACTTCATGATTAATCTTGACCCCACAAAATGGTCAGAGTGAAATCAAACCAAACCAAAATTGATTGAAACCAAAGCTTGAAAAATATTTCAAATGACTAACCAAACCAAAACCAACCTATGACCTAACCCAATTAGGTCAAAAGGGTCAAATTGGTCAACTTGACCTAAATGAAATCAAATGAACCTAAACCAAATTGAAAACCAATGATGCCAACACATTTCAAATGGTCATATGAACTTGACCCAACCTTGCTTTGACCCAATTGACCAAGTCAACTTGAGTTGACCCATTTTGACCTAAATTGAGGTCAACCTAAATATCAACATGAGCCAAATGACATCAAATCAACACCAAATTCATTAAAATTTGGACCAACCTAATTTCAAACTATTCTAAATCTCTACCCAAAGTAAAATCAAAGCCAAATGACTATTTTACCTCTAGGTCAAGGGTAACCTATGACCAATTTCACTTGAAATTTGGTCATATCCTTTTCATGGCCACTTACCCTCTTAGTGGACCAAGTGGACACTAGTGAGAGTGGTTCACATGAATGGGTTTGGGTCAGCTAACCCATACCCAAAGCGACCACCTCAATAAGTACATGGGATCACCTCCACACTCTCTTTGGCACATGGAAACTTCTCCACTACATCCCTCTACTAAAATTGAACCATGTGCCACCTCAAACGGCCAAAACAACTCACTTAAGGTGATCAATTTGACCAAAATGGCATCTACACTCTCAGCCATCCGATCCTTCTAAGGAGAGATATACTCCCCCTAATTTTATTTCATTTACATAGACTTGCATTGATTAGGAAGATGATGAGCAAGCATTCCCCAAGCTCCTCGAAGCTTCCTCAAGCTAATTCGAATTCTCCTTTTCTCAGTTTACCAAAATCAAAAATAGGGGAGGAAGCAAGAATTCTCAACTTACTCAATACCCAATTTCAATCTAATTCCTCTTGCAAGCACTCTCAAAGGACCCAATCGAGTTGATCCAAAGCTTCTTCTAAGCTTCCAAGGCAAGGGAGGTGGGAGCTAGACCAAAGCCGCAAGCCTAGGAGGAGAATTTTGACCAATTGAAGGATCTGTTCAACCTCAAGCCCTCAAACCTTCAACAAGGCTTCGTCTCCACTGGACGAAGCTACCTCAATAGTTGGGAGCACCAGTGAGAGGCTCCGGCAAAGTATGGATCAAAACTGAGCTTAGATATAGGATTCTTGGTCCTTTGTGAAAGAAAGTTTTATCTGATTGTAATTCAACCATTGGATGTCTTGCTCCTTGTATGTTGATGGCGTGGGTTCAAGCTTGATCCAAGCTCAATTGAGCTCGATCAAGCCTAAGGGATGGACGGTTGCCCTCTCGCGGTGAGCTCAAGAATAAATCAGGGCTGTCCATTGTGATGGATGGGTCCATTAATCCATGTTAAATCGCATTTTAATCCCTTTAATATTGTGGCTTGATCTTGACCCATCAAATCTTTGATCGAGGTCCAAAAAGTCGTGCATGGCGTGTACCGATGACTACTTTTAAATAGAATTCTCACGTACATGTGAAAAGCCGCATCGCAGGGTCCACTCAAGGAGATTAACTATATAATTAGGATTT
The DNA here is from genome assembly GCA_021442155.1 of Cymbidium sinense. Classification (NCBI taxonomy): domain Eukaryota; kingdom Viridiplantae; phylum Streptophyta; class Magnoliopsida; order Asparagales; family Orchidaceae; genus Cymbidium; species Cymbidium sinense. The sequence goes on from JAKCPB010000146.1 coordinate 137,897, forward strand.
AATTAAGTTTTAATCACAAAAACTTTAAAATTATATAACTAAACATTTAAAAATCATAAAAATACAAACTCAAATGCATTTTGAAGATATATCAAAGGGGAATAATATAAAATTAAATTTAATTAATTTTGAACAGTAAATTTCATGTAATTTGGGTTTTATTGGGAATGTAATTGTGTTAATTACTATCTAATTATTCCATTGATTAATTCCAAACTTCTCATGTATGTTTAGTGGGATGCCTTCTGCCTCTCCTAATTTTCTTGGAATTTATTAATGGTTTAATTAGGGTAATTATTTCCTAATTACTCTATTAATTAAGTAAATAATTAATTAACTTATTAAACAGTGATAATTTCATTAATTTTCTAATTATCTTAGAATAGTGAATGGACTTAGGGAATGATATTAGGAGTTCTCTTCCAAATCTTTTCCCCTAATTTTATTTCATTTTGGATAAAAATCTAATTAAAGTGCAAATTAATTAATTAGTTTAATCACTTAATTAAATGGCTTAATTAATCAAAAATTTAAAATTAAATCAATCTGAATTTAAATCATTTCTTTTTTGGGTAGATACTTAGGTGTTCAATAACCTAAGTAAACTTAAGGAAATCATATCTAACCCATATGTGTGGAAGGGTTATGAAAGTACTTAAATTAAACCCTTTAGCTTAATTAATCATTAATTATGAGCCAAATGCATTAGGCCCCTTTCTTAGGTAATGCTGATTTAAATTTATTATGGTTTTATGTCATACATTGGCTCATAATTATTTGGTTAAATATGTTAAAGTGGTGTGTAAGGTAATTAATGGACTTAATGTACACCATAACCTAAACAAAATATAAAATCAATCTAATGGTTCCAAAAATAAACTAAATCAATATACCCATGTGGGATATGGGTTAGGACCAGTAAACCTTCTCATATTTTCTAAATTCAAATCAAACTCAAAAAAAAAAACTAAAAATTTCTTTAAATAATTTTGATTCACTTTAAATTATCTTATTTTATAGGATTGTCTTTAGGAATTAATTAGGGAGAATGAATTTACATGCTTTCATCACTTTATTTCTTTCCTAGCATGCTAAATGTGTATGTCATATGAAAATCATGCATTCATATCTTTTGAAAAATCAAATTAAAATGAAATATTTTCTTTATGTCAAATTGCATGTTTTGGATAAAGTAAGAATATGAATGGCTATTATCATTACTAAACCTAAAATTATTTCAAAATTATAAATCAAACATTATAACTGAAAGGTGCTACTTATAATTATTTATAAGCTTCCATGTGAGTATAATATATGTGCATTGTATGACTTTCCTTCTTCTCTTTTAACATAGTTTTGAATAGATTTGCAAAGTGTATAGTTCATTTGACACAACACTTGCTTAAATTCATTCTATTCATTCCTATGTCATCAATTAAGAAGGATATTCATACTTGCACAGAAATTAAACAACCAACAAATTAAACAAACATAAACATTTTTCATGACACTTTTTCCATTCATTTGAATTTGAACATGCACATTTAAGAAAAGTGGTATATTTATGGATGTCCCGGGGTTGTGAGGCTTTTATTAGCCCATAGTAGATCTTGTGCTTTACACCCCTAGTAGAAAAAATGGTGTCATACTCACTTATGTCTTTCATACATGTAAATGTGCATATGAATAATGGATAAAAGAATCCCTTTTTCTACTTAACAAAATCATGCATCATAAAACATCCAAATTTTCTTAAACAAACTCTCTTAGCATTCATCATCAAGGTGTGCTAAACATTTCCATTTGCATGTATAGATATGCTTAGGATTCATCCATATGCATGTTAAAACAAAGAAATAAAGTGTTGTGTGTTTTGTGATAGTAATAATTTTATTTTAATCTTAAAATGCCTTTCTTTTGAATAGATTTATTTAGGAAAATCCAAACTTAGGATTAATTAAAACACATAATAAAATATTCACTAAACAAAAAAAGTTTAATGAATCTACCTTAGAAATTACTTAAGGTTGGGAGAAAGAAAGTTCTCTTCTCTTTTTCTCTCTTTACAACACTTAGTAATTAATTGTAGGTTCATTCAAACCAAATCAAATCATAAAAAAATAAAAATCAACTAAACCACTTAATGAAACCACCCTCTAAGTTGAACATTTTTCATACTTAAAAAACTCTAACCTTAAAGCCTAGCTAAGACATATCACACAAATCTTAAATGGCACATAAAAGTCACCATTTCTAGCTAAAAACATACTTTATTTTGTAATGTAATATTTTACATTTTGTCAATCTTAGTCAACCATTATCTTATGTTGTGCAGTTTGTGTTATATATATATATATATATATATATATATATATATATATATATATATATATATATATATATATATATATATATATATATATATATATATATATATATATATATATATATATATATATATATATATATATATATATATATATATATATATGCTTTTGCTGTGCAGGTTGCTTATACCCCTAAGTATGATCCAAAATAGTGGTGGACTTAGTTACCCATGTATGGGGTACTAAGTCTAATTTATTCATATACATGCTTGAGATTGTGTAGTTTGTTTAGCTAATCTCTATTTTGCAGGTTTTAGTTAGATTTTCTTTTCCTCATTTTCATGTAATTTTATAATTAGGATTTGGAATGATTGTTATGGGGGATTAGGATAAACATTGGTTATAAGATTATATCTTATGTACCATGTGAAGCCTTTGGAGCAACCACATTCTAACCAACTAAAAAGAAGAAAGAAATAAGAAAGAAGAAATGAAGAATGAAGACCCCATAACAATGAATTCTTTCTTGATTGTAATTTATTCATTTGTAACTGGTTGTATAAGGGTAGAGCTTCTACCCAATTTGTTTTCGGTTTAGACAAAATGGCCTCTTATTCTTTTGCTAGCTTTATAAATTCTTGATGTTTATTTAGCATGTGCATTAATATGGTGTTTTCCTAGTTTCTTCCTTACTTTAATGTATGGCTGGATGTTGATTAGGCTCTTAAAAAAATAATTTTCTATCCAACTAATCAATTCAAACTAAAATAAATAACTCATAACCTCACCTAAAGCTTAGGTTATAAATCAAGATAAAAGAATTAGCAACCCCTTAGCTATGTTGTTTTCACATCATGCAAAAAAAGTATCTTGTTTCACTCTTATTTGGAGGGCTTCCACCTTTGCCGAGAACTTTTGACTTTTTGAGAGCCATGGTGGAAACACACATCCTTTTCTTGCTGATTTTGGCCCATAATCTAATTTCTCATGCATTATGCATATGAATCCTAAAGCTTGTGTCAAATTGATTGTCCAAAATGAAAATAAAACATAACAAAAATTTGTATTAGATTTAAATCATTAATCATGCCCTACAAAATCTAGTCTCTTAGAGAGTGTGTTTAAGGACTTAGTCTCTTTCTAAGTAAACAACAACTTAGCTATCTTGCAAAAGTATTTGATTTTCCTACATGTATTTAAAATCATAGGAGGAGTTAGTTGCCGGCCACCCCTAGGCATTTGTAAGTCCAATAGTCAAGTGATTTATCCTCTCTTGTGGAGATAAACCAAATACCCATTTTTGCCTTAGATTTAGGTCGTGCTTTGGCCCTCGCTGAAGCTCCCTAGATTTAGATTCAGAGGTTGTTATTTCCCTTTGCGGGCTATAAGTCCCAGATTTCTAACAAAAATTCAACTCAAATAAATAAATCATCTCAATTTCAAAAATATAAAGCCTAATCATATGATAGTTTGGGATGCTTACTAGGCTTTCTAGTATTATAAGCATCCCTACTTATCATCATTTTGGCTTTGATAATAACTCCTCCTCATGATCAATCCCACTTGATCTTCTAAAAATAAATCAATTGATTGATAGTCCCATCTTTGAAATCTTTGGAGATAATGATCATTTACTTTAATCAAGAGTATTCTAAGGAATCTTGTTTCTTAGGATGTACTAATTATGGAGCTTACCTCATAGGGAACTTAACGAACCTAGTTTAAAATAAACCTTGCTTTACTTTTCATGTAAAGTAGGGAAGAATCTCCGGTACATAAGACCCATAATCCTTAGAGTCCTTATTGAGGTGATTAGGTCCATTGTAGGGTGGTGACTTCTACCATTTGAGATAGTACATCTCCTCAATATCCCGATCACCCTAAATAAAATATCTGATCTACATGGTGTCCCGATAAGGCATAATTTTCTTATTTTCATCCCTCTTTTTTAAAAAGGATAGATGAAAATGATAAAATAATTCACAATAATTTGGATTTGAAGTTTATTTGAATTTAAGGTTGATTTGAATTTGGAGTTTGACTTGAAAGAAGGAAGTAAGGATTTGGTTCAAGTTATAGGGTAGGCAAATTTTTCTAATACCCCTAAGGCATAACCTCTTCCTATGGCTAACTCTTCTAAGTCTCTATGGTTAGGTTAAGTGTTCACATAATCACTGGAAGTTCCTTAAGACTGAACTCTAATGTCTAAGAGAGGTCTTATGTCTAAGATGAAGAAGTTGAAAGCTCACTCCAAAAGTGAGGTCTGAAGGATCGACCTTGATCAAGCAAGGCTTCCTCTTGAAAACTTGGGAAATGATTTGATTGAGCTCATAGTCCAAAGATGGTGTATGCATAGTTAATTTTATTTGTTAGAATTAAATGAGTTGATTTAGAATTGATCTCCCTATTTTGGCTTTGAGTAAACCAAAAATGGGAAATGAGCTTAGAATGGCTTGGAAAAGCTTAGGAGGCTTCTATTCAACCTCAAAGCTCTAGAAATGATTTATGGTTTGAGAGAATGAGGGGAGTGTATTCCTTATCAGATGGGTGTTTTGCCATTTTGGCTCAATGGCTTATAGGCAATGATTTCCAAAACATCCCACATGAGTTGTTTTGGTGGAGTGAGGGAGAGTGGATGCCCATGTGAGTGCATTTGGTGATCCAAGTGTTCAAATGAATTGGGGAGGTCTGTTAGCCTTGCCTTGGGTCATGGCATGCAAGTTCATTGGGTCATGTTCATCCTTGCCCCATGTGGACTAATAAGGATGCCAAGTGGCCTTGAGAAAGAAATGGCCAAATTCTAAGTGAATTTGTCATAGGATACTTGACCTGGGTAAAGTGGTCATTTGGCTGAGTTTTATTTGGATAGAATTGAAATGATTCAAAAATGGGTTGGGCCAAATTTCAAGTGATTTGGAGTTCATTTGATTTGATTTGCTTAATAAAATTAGGTCAAATTAAGTTGGACCAATCAAAATTGGGTCAAACCATGGGTTAGTCAATTTCAAATGATCATTTGGAGCATATGGGTATCATTGGTTTGGTTCAAATTGGTTTAGATTTGATTTTGGTTTATTTAGGTTCATTTAGGTCAAATGGATCAAGTTGACCAATTTGACCCATTTGACATTTGACCTAATTGTTAGTCTTGGGTTGTTTAGGCTTGGTTGATCTTGAAATGTATTGCAAGCTTTGGTTTTAATCAATTTTGAATTGATTTGATTTGAAGTTGATTTGACCTTGGTCAAGTTGTGTTCATGGTTAATTTATTCTTTAATTGATCAATTGAAGCTTTGTCAAGTTCAACAATCAACTTGGAATGAACTTAACCCATTGGTTACAATCAATTTGGCTTAGATCAAGATTTGACCCATTTTATTTTTAGATCAATTTGGGTCAACTTAGGTCTGGTCAATAGCTTGGTTTAGGCTCAATTTATGACTCATGTTCAATCATTGATTATGAATTGATTTAGATCAATGGCTTCAAACAATTTAGCATTGAATTTTGGCTTATTTACATCTCATTAAGTGTTGACTTGTCAAAGGCTAGGTTTGACTTGGTTTGACCTAATTTGAGTGATTGATCATTCTAAGATGATTGTCATCATAATGCATGGTTTGATGCTTAGAATCCAATTTGTTTGGATTAGAATTTGGCTCAAAAGGTCTTTAGGTCACCTTGGTCAAGTGAACTTAAATGAGTCAATTGGCTTGATCAAGGCTTAATTCAAGTTTGGTTGAACTTACATATGGACTTATGATGGAAATATAAATCCAATTACAAGTGGTTTGGAGTCAAATGGGTTTTAGTTCATTTGATAATTTCAAGTCAGAGGATGAATCATGGGTTTAACTTGGGTTAGTTTGATTTTGGCTTGGTGATTGTAGTTTCTATTTTTAATTGGGCATGTGATTGAAGGAGTGATTGTTTGAAGAGAAAATCCAAGGGTTTGGATTGATTTGAGAATGATTTGGCTAAGTCCCAAAAAATTGGCTTAAAGGATGTAAGTTAGGTTTAATTTGAGTTTTGATTTATATTGATTTGATTGCATTTGAATTTATATTTAATTTATATTTGTGAATATAAATGAGAATATAAATGATCCATGAGAACCATGTGAATTAGAGTGATTTGATTGTGAATTTGGCCAAGGTAGGTCAAAAAAGTTTGAAAAGGGGTTTTGATTTAGTTTGATTTATGATTTGATTTTGAATTTAGATTCCAATTTCATTTATAGTTTTGAATATAAATGATGGAATAAGTGATTAATAAATAACTCACTCTTTTTTCAAGGATTTTAAGCTTATGGGTGTGATCAAATTTAGAAGGTTTTGGATTTAGAGTTTATAATGTTACAATCATTTGATTTGGAATTGATTCATGATTTGGATTTTGGGAATTTGGGTTTGAAATTTGGATCATTTGAGATTGGAATTGATTTGAGATTTTAGAAAATTAATTGAATTGGAATTGATTTGAGATTTGAGAAAATCATTTGAATAATTGATTTGAGATTTAAAATTAATTGAATTGAATAGATTTGAATTTGATTGGATTTAAAGAAGTGTATAATGGCTTTGAGCCATAGGGTAAGAGGTTGCCGATTCCTAATCACCCAATCCTATGATAAACCCTTCTAAGTCTCTGGGTTAGGTTATGTTCACCAATCACTAGAAGTATCTTAAGACTAAGGAACTCTTAGTTAGAGAGTCTATATTTAAGATGGAGAAGTTGAGAGCTCACTCCAAAAGTGAGGTCTACAAACAAGTGGGTGACGGGGCATAAGATGCGTTGACCAAGATGATCAACAACATTAATCATTAAACACCAATGAAAACAATCTACCCATAAACCAGATGTAGAAAGAATCAAGATCAAGTAATGTGACTCTACACCAAAAATATAAGAGAGTGAAGGAGGAATCCACTGATTGACTATGAATTTTACTAAAGGAAAAGGTTCAAGTTATCCACTGAAGATAAGAGGTTGTGAAATCCATTGGGGATTAAAATTTTGAATCAGGGAAAAAGTGTGAACCTTACCAAGGAGCAAGTTCGAATTGAATTGACTAACTAGGAGGTTGGAAAGATTTGCATCTCACTAAGGAGAAGTTGATTGATTTGATTTTAAACCGACTTGGGGAGGATTGGTTTTGTGTTTGATTTTAAATTTTAAATTTTGAGATGGACCCAATCGGTGATGGACACATGAAAAGGGCCATGTTAGCTTTGGCTTACTTATTTACAATCCAAGGTACCAAACATGAAGTACTATCCAACCAAAGGTGTGGATGTACTAGGAAGAAAGCATAATAGACACATCCTCCAAAGTATGGATCACTGCAATACAATGAATCAACCCAAACTTAGGTGAAAGTGAATGCCTCAGGGACTTACATCAACTCAAAAATAGTCAAAATTAATTTCATTTTAATTATATTTTATGGATCTCATCGGTTTAATGGATCTACAAGGGCTGGTCACCATGGCCTACTCAAATTCTTAATCCAAAGGGAGTAGTTTCATCAAAGGGGAGAACTATCCAACCAAAAGGATTCCTTTCAATTTATAGAGGCCAATTCAGGGAAGAAAGCATGGGGACTCACATCTTCCTGAAGAAAAGACCACTGGGGTGATGCATTAGCAAGGTAACATGTCAACCTGACTTGGGGTTCAGATTCCATGTTAGAAAGAATGTGTGGTGACTTACATCCTCTAGTGAAATGATGCTGTGAGAACTTTTTATGACAAAAAGTCGAACCCAACCTAGGGGCTTACTAATGAGAGCATGAGGAACTTTTCTCAACTCAAGTGTAGTCAGGTAACAGCCCAAAAGATAGAATGCCTAAAGGGTCAGGGTCTTGAATTTCTAATCCATTTAATAAATTTGTTTGATTTGTTTGTTAATCATGGACCTTGTTGGTTTGTGAGGGATCACACTGAGAAGGAGTTAATATTAGCCTAGACTTATCTTAGATTTACTGATCCAAGGGAGAATCTGTGCATGCGCTGAATAAATTCTTCAACCACAGGGGTGACTACTAGGAAAGGGGGACTATCCAATCCAAGAGAGTGAAGGTAGTCATTGAAAGGACGTGATCCAAGTAGAGTGCCCACATGGGAGGGGCCACTAAGAGCTTTATCCTAATCCTAAAGAAGATAATGTATATAAGTATTCAATGGCCAACTAAAGGAGAAAGCACAGGGACTCATATCTACCAAGAGTGGTGTATCCACTAGGTGAGTTGCCAAAGATTTGAACATCAACTTAAGGTGTCCATCGGATGATAATCCCTTAGGAAGAAAGCATTGAGACCAATCCTCCTACAACCGATTGGTGATATTCATCTTCACCAACAGAGCTATTTTGAAGGGATGACTTGAGTGAATGCCAGAGGGACTTATATCAACTCAAATGAGAGGAAAGGATCCATTGGGAGACTTATCCTAAACCAAATATACAATTTGCAAGATGATGGCTAGTTTAAGAAGAAAGTTTATAGGCTTACATCTTCTTAAACAAAGTCAACATGAGGTAGTTGGGTCAAGAGTGAGGCCTACCAAACTAACAAGTGCTCATTGATTGCAATGGTCAAGTCATGAAGAAAGTGTGGGACTCTAGAGACAAATGACCACTAGGGTGACACACTAGGGTAGCATGCCCAACCTGATCCTAATAAGTGAGTGCCATATGCTCCCACATCAAAAATAGCCCAAGGCAAAGATATGTGTTTTTAAAGGAGGATAGGATGCTTTGGGTTCTCTTACACATCCTAAAACACGCTTAAGAGTAGATGAAGTGGTGCACAATGGCTTGATCCCACCAAGAAAGGATGTCGCTTGGGTTCTTACACTAATGGTGCTTAAAAATAGGATGCCTTCTCTCGTACACCTACTCGTGAGATGGAATCTTTTAATTTGTGTTTGTGTTGTGAAAGAATGATAGGATGCCTCTTGGGTTCTCTTACACCTACCTTAAATATGTCATGGTAGATTTGCAAATAAGCAAACAATGCTTCGAATGAAAAGAATATTTTGATGAATTGGAATAGAGTTTTTGAAGATAATTATTTGCAAACATGATTTTATGGATAGTATTTATTCAAATAGAGCTCATTGATTGCATGTGCTTTTATAATTAATAAGTTGATAAGATCTTCCTTATTAGGCCTTCTCATGATAAAAGGGCCTTCTTAAGTGGGTTCAAACTTGTCTCCCATCTTTTAATGAAGTCTTAGAACTAAACAATTTCCTACTTTAAAACTCTAAAGTAGACTAGCTTTGTGAACTTGAATCATTTTATCTTTGAAATTTGAGGTTGCATGAGAAAATCTCTTCCAAACCTTTGAGCTTCTAATAATTGGCATTCTACTGTAGTGATTTTACTATCCATTGTTATTCAGTGATGGGAGCTAAACTTCTAAGGGTATGAATTGAATACACAAGGAGAACTGTAGATTTGGTTATTTGATGTGTGGGTATGCCCACAAAGCTTCAATTAGATGCTCATGTCACTATCATTTGTTATCGTCGAGTGCCTTCTTTAGTATCTGGATGAGAGTTTTGTTGCATGCTTCTGCTAGGCCATTCGCCCTGGGATAATAGATAGTGGAGTATCTTCAATCTATGTCGTGTCTCCTGGCAAAGTTGTTGATCTTAGTGCTCCTGAATGCAATAATATTATCGAATATAATTCATCAAACCTACATAATATGGTTCTTGAAGAACTTGAGCACAGTGGACCTTTAAGTGGGATGGCCTCCACCCACTTGGAAAAGTAATGGGTATCTAGATGAACCAAGATGAACAAGGAGGATCAATCGGACCCACTATGTCAGTACCCCAACACTTGAATGGCCATGAGGCCAATGTAGGGTGTACAATGTTGGGTGGTTGGTGCAAGACTACACTGTGTACCTGACACTGATGGTATCTTCTATCTACATCTATGGTGTAAATCATTTAGTATCTAATCTTGATCTTTCCTTCATCTTGTGAGAATTGATGCGCTTTGCATGAGAATGCCATGATCTCATGGGAGTGTTTGAAATAGTGTAACCACATTTGATCAAAGACTATCTATATAAGGTGCCATCCACATAGGAGAGAGCTCTTTGCTTCATCGATGGGCAGATTTCTCTTGAGGTAATTTACCTAATCAAGTAATCTATGAATAGTTGCCAGCTCATCATCTTTATGGCAATGGCAACCTCCCATTCAAGAGAGAGTCTCTATGAGTTCAACATCAAAGGTTGGCTTATCTATTTTGGACTCTTATTGGCATGGATTCATCTTTGACATGCCAACTCCATGAGAGTTTGGCCAAAGCATCTTACGTTTTCCTCGAAGGAATTTTGTAGATGGTGACTCGTGGATGGGAAGTTCATGGTGTACTCATGGTAGTGATGAAGTAGGTTTTGGGACCTTATAGGACCCAACAATGTTCATGATCAAAGAGAATCCAGAGATGTTGATGCTTTAACACACACTAATAGACTCTAGAGGAATCGGAAAGCCTCATATTGGCTTCATTGTTGGTGCATGGATTGGAAAGATAACATGAGAATCTCATCATAACTTGGAGTTAAAGATCTTGAGTGAATGCCTCTAGGGGACTTACATCAACTCAAAAATAGTCAAAATTAATTTTATTTTAATTATATTTTATGGATCTCATCGGTTTACAATGGACTGCACTGAGTAGGGCCTGTGTCAGCCATGGCCTACTTCAAATTTACCAATCCAAAGGGAGTAGTTTCCCGGTCAAAGGGGAGAACTATCCAACCAAAAGGGTTCCTTTCAATTTACAGAGGCCAATTCAGGGAAGAAAGCATGGGGACTCACATCTTCCTGAAGAAAAGACCACTGGGGTGATGCATTAGCAAGGTAACATGTTAACCCGACCTAAGGCTGCCCGTCAGTTTGCGACGGTCATGTTAGAAAGAATGTGTGGTAGACTTACATCCTCTAGAGTGAAATGATCGCCAGAGAACCCTGTTTATGACAAAACAGATTGAACCCAACCTAGGGGCGACTACTGAGAGCATGTCGACCTGGGAACTTTTCTCAACTCAAGTGTAGTCAAGCAGTTCCTAACACTGCCCAAAAGATAGAATGCCTACTTGGGAAAGGGGTCACTGGGGTCTTGAATTTCTAATCCACAAGCGAATAAATTTGTTTGATTTGTTTATTAATCATGGACCTTGTTGGTTTGTGAGGGATCACACTGAGAAGGAGTTAATATTAGCCTAGACTTATCTCAGATTTACTGATCCAAGGGAGAATATGTGCATGCGCTGAATAAATTCTTCAACCACAGGGGTGACTACTAGGAAAGGGGGACTATCCAATCCAAGAGTAGCTCAGGTAGTGTCTAAATGGGGTTGTAAAGGATGTGATCCAAGTAGAGTGCCCACATGGGAGGGGCCACTAAGAGCTTTATCCTAATCCTAAAGAAGATAATGTATAGTATTCATGGCCAACTAAAGGGAGAAAGCACAGGACTCATATCTACCAAGAGTGGTGTATCCATCAGGTGAGTGACATAGTGAACATCAACCAACTTAAGGTGTCCATCAGTTTGCGATAATCAGCCTAGGAAGAAAGCATCGGAGACTCACATCCTCCTACAGCAAAACTGATTGCCAGGATAGTCTATCTTCAGCTCAACAGGAGCTATTTGACCTAGGATGACTACTGAGTGAATGCCACTGAGGGACTTATATCAACTCAAAAGTAGTCGAGAGGAAAGGATCCATTGGGAGACTTATCCTAAACCTCAAATATACTCGACCTAGTTAGTGCATGATGGCTAGTTTAAGAAGAAAGCGTATAGGCTTACATCTTCTTAAACAAAGTCAACATGAGGTAGTTTATTGGCTGCGTAGTGAGGCCTACCAAACTAACAAGGTGCTCATTGATTTGCAATGGTCAAGTCATGAAGAAAGTGTGGGGACTCACATCTGCTAGACAAATGACCACTAGAACACTAGCAGCATGACAACCTGTAATAATGAGTGCCATGGGGCTTGCTCCCACATCAAAATAGCCCAAGGCAAAAGATATGTGTTTCTGTTAAAGGAGGATAGGATGCTTCTTGTGTTCTCTTACACCTATCCTAAAACACGCTTAAGAGTAGATGAAGTGGTGCCACGAATGGCAGTTGTGAAGGATGTCGCTTGGGTTCTCTTACACCTAACTTAGTCGTGCTTAGTCGAAATAGGATGCCTCTTGGGCTCTCGTACACCTACTCTCATAGCGATGGGGAATCAGTTTTAATTTGTGTTTGTGTTGTGAAAGAATGATAGGATGCCTCTTGGGTTCTCTTACACCTACCTTAAATATGTCATGGTAGATTTGCAAATAAGCAAACAATGCTTCGAATGAAAAGAATATTTTGATGAATTGGAATAGAGTTTTCGAAGATAATTATTTGCAAACATGATTTTATGGATAGTATTTATTTAAATAGAGCTCATTGATTGGAAGCATCGGGTGCTCCCCTTTATAATTAATAAGTTGATAAGATCTTCCTTATTAGGCCTTCTCTATGATAAAAGGGCCTTCCTAAGTGGGTTCAAACTTGTCTCCCATCTTTCAATGGGCACCAATCAGTCTCCTTAGAACTAAAACAATCTCTCCTACTTTAAAAACTCTAAAGTAGACTAGCTTCTTGTGAACTTGAATCATTTTATCTTTGTAGTACTTGAGGTTCTGGCATGCCCGTAGGCATCTCTCTTCCAAACCTTTGAGCTCTTCTAACCGCAACTTGGCATTCTACTCTGTAGTGATTTTACTATCCATTGTTATTCATAGTGATGGGAGCTAAACTTCTAAGGGTAGAATGAATTCGGACCCATACACTAAGGAGAACGGTGTAGATTGGGTTGGAGTTCTGTATGTAGTGTGGTATGCCCACAAAGCTTCAACTAGCTGCTCATGTCACTATCATTTGTTATCGTCGAGTGCCTTCTTTAGTATCTGGATGAGAGTTTTGTTGAATTTGCCATTATAGGATAATAGATAGTGGAGTATCTTCAATCTATGTCTCGGCAAAGTTGTTGATCTTGGTGCTTGAATGCAATATTATCAATATAATTCATCGAGGCACCCAACCTATATACGATATGGTTCTAAAGAACTGAGCACAGCTGTGACTAAGTGGGATTGCCTCACCCACTTGGAAAAGTAATCGATATCTAGGATGAACCGATGACCCCAGAACAAGGAGGATCAATCGGACCCACTATGTACCCACGAATGGCCATGAGGCCAATGTAGGGTGTACAATGTTGGGTGGTTGGTGCAAGACTACACTGTGTACCTGACACTGATGGTATCTTCTATCTACATCTATGCAGTCTGTAATCATTGAGAGCCAGTAGTATCTAATCTCTTGATCTTTTCCTTCATCTTCAGACTGAATTGATGCGCTTTGCATAGACCTGAATGTACCTCGGTCATGATCTCATGGGCTTCGTGTTTGTCTAAATAGTGTAACCACATTTGATCAAAAGACTATCTATATAAGGTGCCATCCACGAGAGCATAGGAGAGAGCTCTTTGCTTCATCTGATGGGCTTGTGATTTCTCTTGAGGTAATTTACCTCTAATCAAGTAATCTATGAATAGTTGCCTCCAATCTAGCTCATCATCTTTATTGGCAATGGCAACCTCCCATTCAAGAGAGAGTCTCTCGATGAGTTCAACATCAATAAGGTTTAAGGCTTATCTATTTTGGACTCTTATTGGCATGGATTCATCTTCCGACATGCCAACCTGGAGAGTTTGGCCAAAGCATCTTCTACGGCTCTCCTGAATTTTGTAGATGGTGACCTCGGGATTTGGGCCAGCCTTCATGGTGTACTCATGGTAGTGATGAAGCTTAGGTTTTAGGACCTTATAGACCCAACAATTCATGATCAACCGAGAATCTAGATGTTGATGCTTTTAACACACTGTAATAGCTAACTCTAGATCAATCTCATCATTCGGCTTCATTGTTGGTGCATGGATTGAGATAATGAGAATCTCAATATCATGAGTTAAGGATGATTCTACGCCTTCCCTGGAAGAGTAGATCATGGTTCTTCTCCTTTTTGAAAGAAAGTTGCACCATCAAAATACATCTCCTAGCGGCGAATACTAGTGTCCCCTAAGTTCATGATTTGTTCATCGGGTAAGTCATCACTAAGCGGGGAATCAGCAGGAAGTGGGTGTGCTACTAAGAAATCTGCTAGTGCCCGTCTTTTCACTGCGTGTTGAGGGGTACAAATGTAATGTTGAACTATAAGAGAATCATGGACCAGCATGCCAACCTTCCGGATAATTTCATGAGATAATACAAGGATTGATTCTTGAAATCAAGTTTACTATGAGAGCATGTAATGTTGTGACTTTTGGGATGCAAGAAAAGCTAGGCAATGTTTCATAGGTAGTTTGCTTCAGGATCGATGATGGTAGTAGAGCATTCTCCTTCCCTTCATCGTTGATTTGGACCAACAAAATGTTAAAGGAGTCATCCAATGTGGTAGTGTAAAGGATAAGTAGCTTGCCCAGGATAAGGGCTGCTAGAACTGGCCAAATATTGTTTGATGTCTTCAAAAGCATGCTGGCACTTGTCATCCCACTTGAACTTGGCATCTTTTTTGACAAGTGCTAAAAATGTCTAGCATCTCCCCGATAGATTGGAGATAAAGCATCTTAGATATGCCAACTGCCCTTGGAATGGTCTAAGTTGAGTTAGACTATTAGGGGTGGCATTTCTAAGATAGCTTTGATCTTTTCTGGGTATATCTCTATTCCTCGGTGTCAGAAAATAAACCCAAGGAACTTCCTTGAAGCCACTCTGAATGCACACTTCAGGTGGTTCATTTTGAGATTGAATTGTTTTACCCATTCAAAAATTAATCTCAAGTCAAAGAGATGGTCTTCCTTTTCTTTACTTTGGACTACTAGATCATCAACATAGCATTCAACTTGATGATGAATGAGTTCATTGAAGATTCAAGTCATGGCCCGCTAGTATGTAGCACCGGCATTTTTAAGGCCGAAAGGCATGACCTTATAACAATAGATCATGATCAGGGTTCGAAAAGTTGTATTTTTTTCATCCTCGTAGGCCATCTTGATTTGGTTGTAACCAGATGACCCATCCATAAAGGAGAAATGCATGAGATGAGGCATGTCCACCAATCGTATAGGAAGTGGAAATTCATCCTTAGGATATGCCTTATTTAAATCCCTGAAATTGATGCATATGCAAATTTGGCCATTCTTCTTCTTAACTAGAACGGCACTAACTAACCAGGCAGGATATTTTTCTTCCCTGATAAAACTAACATCGTTCAATTTCTTGACTTTAGAAATGACCTATTGTTCGATTTCTAATCGCATGCGTCTCGGAGCTTGCTTGATAGGGAAGATTAGGGTCATTGCTTTTGTGGACTACGCCAAGAGATAATGAGCATCTCTTCATAGCTCCATGCAAAGTAGTCCTAAACTCAATAGCCTAAATAAGTCATTGGTTTCTTCTTCATTCAATAGAACTGATGTATGGGGCATGGATCTTCTTTCTATCCCAAAGTTGATTTCTTTGAGCTTGGATGGTTGAGTTTTCTTCTTCTGGGTGTGTTTTTGATTTGAAGATCATTGATCATCTATTTAAGAATTATATTCATTTCATTATGGACCAATCAAATCTACTAGTCTTGAGTGTATCGCTGTCCACAACTTCAAATAACATGTGCTGACCATGTGTAAGGAATCAAACCTTTCTTTGCAAGAATACAATAAAAAGGTAATTTTAAATCTTTGAATCATCCTCAAGTTTACATCGCTTGACTTGAGGATGATGATCCCAAGAATCTCTTTGGCTTACATCCATGGAAGATCTGGGGCTTTAACTACTAAACCCTCAACTTTTGAGAAAAGTGGGTTAGAGCTAAGGTTCAACTGCCTAATAGTTTTACATAATCTTGATTCAATACATTTATGCTTTGTTTGGAGGCATAGTTTTGTCATCGCTTGAGTGTCACCTCCAATGACACCCATTGAGAGGGGTTGGCTGGTGTGCTAATCACATGAGACTCATCCTCCAAGCTAGATTCTAAGTCTATGTGAATAGATGAAGTACTCCTGTGAATTGGAACATGGCCCTGTTGGTCGCCAACTGGGTCTCCACCTCTAGAACTACCTTTGTATCTACCTCTACCTCTACCTGGTGGAGGTCAATCATCCTACCCATATCCATATGGTGGAACAACTATGGGTGGAATGTAACTTGGGCTCTACCTCTTCCTCTGATCCCTTCTTTGCACTTTCTTCTTCTTCTTTTTTTTCTTTTTCTTTTTCTTTTTCTTCTTTTTCTTCTTTTTCTTTTTCTTTTGTATTTGAATTTTGGCCAAGTTCACGAGAATAGGTGTTTTAATTTTGAGGAAGATAGTAGGTCATGTCTTCATATATCTCAATTTCTCTAACTGAAAATGACTTTTTGTCTCCTTTGACACAGTATTCAATTCCATCTTTTCAAAACTTGATGCACTGATGAAGCAAGGATGGAACCATCTTGTTTTGGTTTATCCAAGGCCTGAGCAAAGTAGAATAATGTGTTCAATCAATTATATATAACTTGGCCTCTTCCAATCACCTATTTCAAAGGTAACACTATGGAGCCTAAAGCCCTCTCGCCCATTCATTGAATCCTCTCAACATCATCGATCTCCTGAGTTTAGAGATGTCAATCTCAAACAGAAAAGGTTTTGCTCATAATGTTCATGCACGATCAACCAACACCCAAGAAAGTCTAATCATCCATATCCACTATGATGTAGAGGGACGTGCTCCATATCCCCTAAGAAGGTCTTTGTTAGTGAATGTGACTCCCTCTTCTTGAATAATGTGCCTCTCCACAAGCCAACTGCTAAGCATATTTCTAGATCAAGAAAAGCCTTGATCAGTGACTCCCTCATCTCTTTGGATAAGACAAGGGCATCATATATGCTTAGTTTAGCTGGAAACTTTCTTAGGTGAGCGACGATAACTCTGGACTGATCCTTCACAAGCATATCCATAGGTGGAGCATCCTGTGAAAGGGCTTCTTGATCATTAGAACTAATGATTTGCTTTCCTTATCGAGGTGCTACCCTAGGAGGTAGAACCTTACCACTATGAGGTTGACTCGTGAACTCTTGGTGGGTTAATGGAAGATTCTACCTGCTCGTCAAGCATACCTACAACTTCTCCTATAGGACCCTCAAATCGATGATATAAGTCTATCTCAAGAGATGAACCCGTATTATTCAGAAAAGGAAAGTCCATCTCTGAATCAAAAAGAGGATGATCGGAGTTATTATAATTATTAAGACTTGAAGAGTTTTCTAAAAGAGTAGAGTAAGATAACCCATCAGAAGTGGCACAGATGTAATTCAAACTAGCTTTATTCCTTGATTTCTTAGATTTAAAAGGAGGTACATGATAGAAATCTAGTAAAGTAAGTGGGGTGAGGGATTTGATGTCCTCACCATCGATACAAGATGTCTACTAGAAGAAGAACTAGTTGAAGTACGAATGCTAGTTGAAGTAGTAGCTGCAATGGTGGAATGGAGGTTGGACTCGATCGGTGGTTGCGCTACTTAGCTATCCCGAGTAAGTATGGGCTGATGTTGCTGCTGCTGAGCTCACACTTTCCCCAAGTTGTCTTTGGAAACTTGCAAACCTTCATTGATGTTGGAGTTTCGAGCTACCTCAGGCACCTATAAGGAAAGTTTCTTGATTTTAGAAATAATCTTTTAGATGAATAAAGAGATATCCCAACCTTCTTTCATTTTGAGAGGATCACATGTATCCCCAAGGATTACCCAAATAGAACTGGATGGTTATTCAATTAGGTATTCCTTAGGGATAACAATAGCGCCTAACTTATAGCTATGCTCAAGCCAATTTTTAAATGTAAAGGAATCATCCAAAACATGGCCTAGCATGCGGTAGTAGGGGCAAAAGTTAGGATCATTGCTCTTGCCCACTTCCTCCAACTTTCTAGGCTTGAGTGAAAAAATCAAGTTTCTTTAAGAGGTTCTTAAAGATTTTCTGACTACCTCCTCTTAAATGAATAAGTTTTTTTAATTTATCCAAAAGAACAAGTTGATGATAGCTACCTGGGTATAGATATGTATACTACTAAAGAAAGTATGGCTGAGGAGAAGGCTGCTATGGCGACCGATAAGATGGTCAGGTGGTAAGGAGGTGGAAGTGAAGCCTATGGAGCTCGAGGTCTCTCATACATCTCGGTCCTTGCCCCTTATCAATCTACTACCCTTTCTTTTTTATGCTTTTTTGTTTTGGCTTTAGATCGAGAAAAAGGCAACTGCTTTGGCCTCTCGTAGCTAGCTTATTGATTAACTTCTCAAATGTCTTAATGGTGAAACCTTTAAGCATGAAGGATGACCATGAATATTCTTTAATAGAATTTCAATAGCATATTGTTCAGATAGTTGTGGTTGATATTTCATGCTTAAATTGCACCCACAATTTTCCTTTCCTGAGCTCCAACAAACCTCTTCACAAATAGTTGCTCTAACTCACTAAAAATCTTCATTGAATCGTCCAATCAAAAGCTATGCCATAAACTAACAAAGAAGGAATAATAACGCATCACACCACGTTGCAACAACAAAGACCTAAAGTGTGCTATATGTTGGCATTCCTCGCCATCAAAACTTTTGAAAGAAGAGGCACAAAATCCTAGGATATTGGATAACATCAATTCCTTTGGTAGGGTCTATTTTGGAACCGATGAACCACCTCAACTTGCACTAGTGCTTTTCACTTATTGTTCAACCAAGAGTTTAATATCTTTTCTTGTATGAAGGTTATCCACTACCTTCTATACAAGTATTCACCTTGCTCTAATGGAGGAAAACTCTGGTTGATCCAAGACATATAATACCAAACAGTCTACAATGGTAGGATGTACAACTAAACTTATGAAGTCCTAGAATTACCGCTAGCAAATC
The DNA here is from genome assembly GCA_021442155.1 of Cymbidium sinense. Lineage (NCBI taxonomy): Eukaryota > Viridiplantae > Streptophyta > Magnoliopsida > Asparagales > Orchidaceae > Cymbidium > Cymbidium sinense. The sequence continues at coordinate 157,238 of JAKCPB010000146.1, forward strand.
TTCAAGTATCTTACCCATCTTATCAATGCTCATCATTCTTCTTGAGTTGTTGAAGGAGGTGTTGTATTGTCTGCTCAGTAACACCTTCAACTATCATCAGGGAAACTATCAATCATATGCAATTCTAGAAGTTTTAACAAATCATCTTTGTTCATCAAAGCTAACCTTCTCCTCTTGAGACCAATCATAACCTAGATTTCCTTCTATTCAAAAAATACTATGCTAAGATATCATCATCAAGGAGCTTTAACTCTGCAAGCACAAATGCTCATGTTGACCGTGGGATCATGCTCATGAAAGATACATCTTACCTCTACTACTAGAGTGCTAACTATGAGGGCTACGCCACCGGAAGACATGTGCTCATGACTATCAACCAATGGGTGGGTAGCCCTGGGGATCTATCACATGGGATAATAGAACTATCTTCTCTTTATACCACCGTTATATCCATGATCTCAGGTGATGCCGATGGTGGAACATTGATGTTATGGGGTCACCACTCCTTCACCACAACTAAAGTGAGATCCAAGAGAACTCGCCTCACCTTAGTTGGTGGAGTAGATGAAATGGGATATTGATCACCAATGGGGCTTTATTCCCGATTGCTCATGGCTTTGGGTGGAACCGTATAAGATGAAACCCAATCGCAATAGTGGACGGAGTGGAGCGTGTGGTGGACAACACTCTTTGGAATTATTATTTGGATTTGATGAGCTAAGTCCCAAGATGAAATCAAAGTCTTAGTAAAGATTTGGATTTAGAATTGATCATGATTTTAATCATCAATTGATTCATGATTTAGAAAATCCATTAGGATTGATTTAAGGTTTGATTTTGAATTGAAGTTGATTTGGAATTGAAGTTGATTTGGATTTGAAGTTGATTTGGATTTGGATGATTGAAGTTGATTTGAAGTTGAGAATTTGAACTGATTGAATTTGAAGTTGATTTGAATTAGTTGATTTGGATTTGAGCTGATTTGAATTTGAAGTTGATTTGTGTAACCTCAAGAAAGCTCTCAACCTCTCCATCTTGACATAGGATTCCTCATACACCAAGAGTTCCTTAGTAAGACACTTCAAAGGATTAGGTGAACCAACCCAACCCCAGAGACTTAAGAGTTAGTCATAGGAATGTTATGCCTTGGGGTGGTGGAAAATTTGTCACCATATAACTAAAACCAAATCCTCACTTCCTTCTTCAAGTTGAACCCACCAAATCAAACCAAACTCAAATCAACTTCCAAAACAAACCTTAAATCAATTCTAATGGATTTTCTCAAATCACGAATCAATTCCAAAAAAATTGAAACCCATGATTGAATTCCAAATTCTAAAATCTTTCCTAAGTCACTTTGATTCCATCTTATGGACTTAGCTCAAATCAAATTCAAATCACTCCAAATTCAAGAAATTTTCTCATGACTCATTTATATTCTCATTTATATTCACAAATATAAATAAAATATAAATTCAAATAACCAAAACTAAATCCAAAACTCAATTCCAAGTTCAAAAATCCTTCCTAAGTCCCTTTGATTCCATCTTATGGACTTAGCCTAAATCAAATCCAAATAATATCAAATTCAAGAAATTTTTTCATAACTAATTTATATTCTCATTTATATTCACAAATATAAATGAAATATAAAATCATCAAATTGAAACTAACTTCAAAATTCAAACCCAAATCTAATCAAAATTTAACTTAAGTCTTTCAAGTCAAATTCTTGAACTTAGCCAAATCAACTCAAATCAAGCCAAACCCTTGATTTTTTTTCTTCATGATTCAATCAATCCTTCAATCATGAATCCAAATATAAACATAAACTTTAATCATCAAATCAAAACTAAATTCAAAAATCAAACCCATGTTCATCCCTTGAACTTGAAATTGTCAAATGAATCAAAACTCATTTGACTCCAAATCACTTGCAAATAGATTTATATTTAAATCATAAGTCCATATGTGAGTTCAACCAAACTTGAATCAAGCCTTGATCAAGTCAATTGACCGACTTAGGCTCACTTGATCCAAAGTGACCTAAAGTACCTTTTTGAGCCAAATTCTAGTCCAACCCAAATTAGATTGAACTAAGCCCACCTAAGCCTCACATTATGAGCAACAATCATCATGAGATGATCAATCACTCAAATTGGGTCAAACCAAGTCAAACCTAATGGTTGACCAAGTCAACACTTAGCCAAAATGAAACATAAACTAGCTGAAATTCATCATAGGCCAAATTGATTGAAACCATTGATCAAAACCAATTCATGATCAATGTTTGAACTTGACCAAGTCCAATTGGACACTTAACCTAAGTTAACCCAACTTGACCTAAAAAGTCAAAATGTGTCAAATCTAGATCTATGCTAAATTGATTGCAACCAATGGGTCAAATTCATTCTTAACCACTTGTTGAACTTGACCAAAGCCTCAATTGGCCAACCAACTAGCCCAATTGACCATGAACCTTGACCTAAAAGGTCAAATTGAGCCAAAATCAAACTAAACCAAAATTGATTGAAACAAAATCTTGCAAAACATTTCAAATGACTAACCAAACCTAAACCAACCCATGACCTAATCCAATTAGGTCAAATGTGTCAAATTGGTCAACTTGACCCATTTAACGTAAATGAAATCAAATGAACCAAAACCAAATATAAATCAAATTGAACCAAACCAATTATACAAACACATTTCAAATGGTCATATGAACTTGACCCAAGTTGACCCATTTTGACCTAAATGGGTCAACATGAGCCAAATGACATCAAATCAACTCCAAATTCATTGAAATTTGGACCAACCTAATTTCAAATTATTCTAAATCTTCCCTAAATGAAATTAAAGCCAAATGACCATTTTACCCCTAGGTCAAGCGGTAACCTATGACCAATTCCACTTGGAATTTGGTCATATCCTTTTCATGGCCACTTGGCACCCTCTTAGTGGACCAAGTGGACACTAGTGAGTGTGGTGCACATGACCCAATAGGTTTGGGTCAGCGTAACCCAACCTAAATCCAAAATTGACCACCCCACTCAAAATAAGCACATGGGATCACCTCCCACACTCTCTTTGGCACATGGAAACTTCTCCACTACCTCCCTCTGCCAAAATGAACCATGTGCCACCTCAAATGGCCAAAACAACCACTTAAGGTGATCAATTTGATCAAAATGGCATCGACACTCTCGATCCTTCTAGAGGGAGATATACTCCCCCTAATTTCATTTCATTTGCATAGTCTTGCATTCGATTGAGTGATAAGAAGCTAGAGCAAACATTCCCAAGCTCCACCAAGCTTCCTCGAGCTAATTCAAATTCACCTTTTCTCGATTTACCAAAATCAAAAATAGAGGAGGTAGCAAGAATTCTCAACTTACTCAATATCCAATTTCAATCCAATTCCTCTTGCAAGCACTCTCAGAGGACCCAAACGAGTTGATCCAAAGCTTCTTCCAAGCTTCCAAGGCAAGGAAGGTGGGAGCTAGACCAAAGACGCAAGCTTAGGAGGAGGACTTTGGCCAATTGAAGGATCTACTCAACCTCAAGCCCTCAAACCTTCAACAGGGCTTCGTCTCCACTAAACAAAGCTACCTCGATGGTTGGGAGCGTCGGTGATAGCCTCTGGTGAGATATTGATCAAAACCGAGCTTAGATGTAGAATTCTTTGGTCCTTGTGAAAGAAAGTTTCATCTCTTCTCTTTTAACATAATTTTGAATAAGATTTGCAAAGTGTATAGTTTATTTGAAAAGAACACAACACTTGCTTAAATCCATTCCTATTCACTCCTATGTCATTAATTAAGAAGGATATTCATACTTGCACACATAAATTAAACAAGCAACAAATTAAACAAACATAAACTTTTTGCATGACTCTTTTTCCATACATTTGCTTTTATACATGCACATGTATTTAAGAAAAATGTTATATTAGTCTGGACATCCCGGGGTTGCGAGGCTTTAATTAGCCCCAAGAAGGTCTTGTAACTTACACCCCTAGTGTAGAAAATAATGGCATCCGTACTCACTTATGTCTTTCATATATGTAAATGTGCATATGAATAATGGATAAAAGAATCCCTCTTTTCTACTTAACAAAATAATGCATCATAAAACATCCAAATTTCTTAAACAAACTCTCTTAGCATTCATCATCAAGGTGTGCTAAATATTTCTATTTGCATGTATAGATATGCTTAAGATCCATCCATATGCATGTTACACATGTTAGAAAGAAATAAAGTGTTGTGTGTTTTTGATAGTAATTCACTTTACTTAATCTTAAAATGCCTTTCTTTTAAATAGGTTTGTTTAGGGAAAATCCAAACTTATGATTAATTAAAACACATAATAAAACATTCACTAAATAAAAAATCTTTAAATCTACATAGAAATTACTTAAGGTAGGGAGGAAAGAAAAGTTCTCTTCTCTTTTTCTCTCTTTACAACACTTAGTAATTAATTGTAGGTTCATTCAAACTAATTCAAATCATAAAAAAAAATAAAATCAACCAAAATCAACTAAACAACTTAAATGAAACCACCCTCTAAGTTGAACATTTTTCATACTTAGAAAACTCTAACCTTAAAGCCTAGCTAAGACAAACCACACAAACTTTAAATGGCACACACATTAGGCTAAGTCACCATTTCTAGCTTTAGGTTAGGGCGGTGCATGGTTTGATGTTTGCTTTTATTTTGTGATATAATATTTTAGTCTAGATGTTAGGGTGTATGTGCGTAGACTGAATGCTAGGGCGATCATAGTCTAACCATTGTCTTCTATAGGGGATTGTGCTTAAGGGACGTTGTAATAAAAAATATATATAAATGCTTTTGTTGTGTAGGTTGCTTATACCCCTAAGCATGATCCAAAATAGGCCAGGTGGACTTGGTTACCCATGTGTGGAGTACTAAGTCCAATTTATTCATATACATGCTTGGGATTGTGTGGTTTATTTAGTTAATCTCTATTTTGCAGGTTTTAGTTAGATTTCTTTTTTCCCATTTTCATGTAATTTTATAATTAGGATTTGGAATGATTGTTATGGGGGATTAGGATGAACATTGGTTATAAGACAATATGTCTTATGTACCATGTGAAGCCTTTGGAAACAACCATTCAACCAAGAAAAGAAAAAAGAAGAAATGAAGAATGAAGACCAGATAATAATGAATTTTTTCTTGATTGTAATTTATTCATTTGTAATCTGGATCGTATAAGGGTAGAGCTCAGCTACCCAATTTGTTTTGGGTTTATGCAGTGGATCCGACCATAAATGGTTCTTATTCTTTTGTGTTAGCTTTATAAATTGTTTGATGTTTGTTTAGCATGTGCATTAAGATGGCATGTTTTCCTAGTTTCTTCCTTGCTTTGATGTATGGCCTCGATGACAATTAGGCTCTTGGGAAAATAAATTTTCTATCCAACTAATCAATTCAAACTAAAATTAAACATCTCATAACCTCACTTAAAACTTAGGTTATAAACAAGATAAAAGAATTAGCAACCCCTTAGCTGAATGTTTTATATTTTCACATCATGCATAAAAAGCATCTTGTTTCACTCTTATTTTGGAGGGCTTCTACCTTTGCCAGAGAACTTGGCTTGACCTTTGAGAGCCATGGTGGAAACACACCTCCTTTTCTTATTGATTCTGGCTCATAATCTAATTTCTCATGCATTAGGCATATGAATCCTAAAGCTTGTGTCAAATTGGTTGTCCAAAATGAAAATAAAATATAACAAAAATTTGCTTTACATTTAAGTCATTAATCATTCTTTACATGATGTAGTCTCTTAGAGAGTGTGTTTAAGGACTTAGTCTCTTTCTAAATAAACAACAGCTTAGCTATATTGCAAAAGCATTTGACTTGCCTACATGTATTTAAAATTGTAGGAGGAGTTAGTTGTCGGCCACCCCCAGGCAGTTATAAGTCCAACAGTTGGGTGGTTTATCCTCTCTTGTGGAGGTAAACCAAATACGTATTTTCTCCTTAGATTTAGGTCATGTTTTGGCTCTTAACAAAGCTCTCTAGATTTAGGTTCAGAGGTTGCTATTTTCTTTTGCGGGCTACGAGCATAAATCCTCACCTCTTAGGCATTTCCATGATCTTGTGTCATGGAATTATAAGTCCTAGATTTCTAACAAAAATTCAACTCAAATAAATAAATCATATCAATTTCAAAAATATAAAGCCCAAACATAGGATAGTTTGGGATGCTTACTAGCCTTCCTATCTAAGCATCCCTACTTATCTTTTTGGCCGATAATAACTCCCTCTCTTGATCAATCCACTTGATCTTCTAAAAATAAATCAATTGATTGATAGTCTTATCTTTGAAATCTTTGGAGATGATCATTTACCTTAATCAAGTATTCTAAGGAATCTCTTCCTTAGGATGTAATTAACTATGGGGCTTGCCTCCATAGGGAACTTAACAACCAGTTTAAAATAAATCACTTTAATTTTTCATGTAAAGTAGGGAAGAATCTGGTACATAAGACCCATAGTCCTTGAGTCTTTATTGGTGATTAGGTCCATTGTAGGGTGGTGACTTCTATCTTTTGAGATAGTACACCTCTCCTCAATGTCGTACTCAATCACCCTAATAAGAACATCTGTGGATATACATGATTTCTTTTCTATTGGCAGTTAGTTTATTTCATCCTTAAGCTAGGCTTGCCAACATTCTTTAGGTTTTAGAACCTCACTCCATGTAGGTCTTAAAACCCCTATTGGGTTTCCCAATAGGTGAAAATAAAATTTAATGAAAATAAATAATTAAAGACTTCCTCCTTACCATTTTTATGGTAAGAAAAGATTCAATCCAAAAATAAAAAAAATGAAAAATGAATCCATTATGAAAATGACAATTTCCAAAAAGCACTTTTTCAAAATGCACATAATAAAATGTTTGCACAAAAATTTTTATAAATCACCTCATCTAACAATCTTCATGATTGTTATATGTTGGATCATCTCAAACTTAAAATAAAAAAACCATACTTTCCAAAAGCACAAATGAACATCTTCATTCAATTTGAATGAAGATTTTATTTTCAATCAAAATGAACAATCATCAATTCCAAAAAAAGAAAATCAACAAATCTCTTTTCAAAAATAAAATTCAACAATCATATTTCCAAAAAGCATAAATGAACATCTTCATTCAATTTGTTGAATGAAGATTTCATTTTTAAAAAAAAATCAAAATCAACAATTACATCTTTCCAAAAATAAAATCCAACAATCATAATTTCAAAAAAGCACAAATGAACATCTTCATTCAATTTATTGAATGAAGATTTCATTTTCAAAACAACATGAACAATCAGATTTTCAAAACAAAATGAACAATCACATTTTCAAAACAAAAATCAACAACATCCTTTTAAAAATAAAATCCAATAATCATATTTTCCAAAAGCACAAATGAACATCTTCACTCAATTCATTTTGATGAAGATTTCATTTTCAAAAATAAAATCAACAATCTCTTCTCAAAAATAAAATCAAACAACCATATTTTCCAAAAGCACAAATGAACATCTTCACTCAATTCATTTTGATGAAGAGTTCATTTTCAAAAATAAAATCAACAATCTCATTTTCAAAAATAAAATCCCAAAATCATATTTTCCAAAAGCACCAAATGAACATCTTCATTCAATTTATTGAATGAAAATTTCATTTTCAAAATCAAAATCAACAATCATTTTCAAAAAAATCAAAATCAACAATCATATTTTCAAAAGCACAAATGAACATCGATTCAATTTATTGAATGAAATTTCATTTTCAAAATAAAATCAATAACCATCTTTTCAAAATAAAATAGATTTGGATCTTTCATTTAACATACCCAAATTTGCTAAGTGAAGATCCACTTTTCAAATTTAAAAATTCAAACAACATTTGAATCTTTCATTTAGCATACCCAAATTTACTAAGTGAAGATCAACTTTTCAAAATCAAAATCACAAAAACATGAAACACATTTGGATTTCCTTAGCATACATAAATTTGCTAAGAATGCTCTTTTCAAAATCATCAAAAATATGAAACACATTTGGATTTTCTTAGCATACCTAAATTTGCTAAGAATCCTCTTTCAAACCCATCAAAACAAAACACATGGATTCTTTTAGCATACCTAAATTTGCTAAGTAGAGATCCTCTTTTCAAAAAAAAAAAAAGCACTTGGATTCTTCATTTAGCATACTCAAATTTGCTAAGTGAAGATTCCATTATCAAATTCACACATGATTCAAAAATAAGCAAACAAAAGAAGAAATTATTTTCAAACACCTCAGCTAGCATACCAAATTTGCTAAATGAGTAAATTCCAAAACCACAAATCAAAACAAAATCAATTGACCCTTTTACTTTAACATACTCAAATTTGTTAAATGAAGGGTCATCAAACTCAAGAAATCAAAATCAAATATGAACCTATGGAAGCATCTCTCTGAACCCATTTTCAACATACACAAATTTGCTAAAATGGATTCTACATTCAAAATTCCCCTTTCCAATCAATTCAAAATTTCTTCTAAATTCATTTGAGCCCCACTTAACACTTTCAGTTGTTGAGTGTGGGTTCAAATTCTAAATCAAATTCAAAAAAAATCAACCAAAAGAAATTGATTCAAGTTTTTTTCAACATTGCAAAATTTGTCAACTTAGCTTTGATTTCAATTCAGTTCATTTCAATGGCAGCATAGAAATACGTGTTCACATTTTCTTTCGGGATGGACTTGGCCTTGGATCAGGCCAGCCTCCCATGATCTGACTATGCCCACCTCATCCACTTTGGCTGAATCTTTGAGGGGGCTAGGATTACATGTGAGGGGACCACCTTCGATAGTCGGTGAGCGTGGTGATCGGCGGCATCATCATTGACATGCCATCGATTTAGAGACTCTCCGAAAAGGAAGGTAGTGGTGGTTCCCATTCGGGGATAGTGCTGGTGTGCCCAGTTGTTCCCCTTGCTGCCCTAATAGGGGCTAGCACCCACTCATTGGCACCCTCCAAGGGGAAGGCTCCCATGATTCCAGGGATTGTCTCCTCTGCCTTTGAGATTGGGTCTAGTTCCCATACCAAGACTACAGAAATAAGAACTGTATGATCAAGCGGTATCATGATCGCATAGCCAGGTTGTTGGAGGCAGCCACTCTGGATGCGGTAGAGGAGTTGCCTAGGATGGTTTCCCCACTAGTCATAGAAAACTAGTTCCACCCTATATCTGGATTTGATAGAGAGGATGTTAGGAGGATTTTAGCTTCTCACCGGTTATTTTGAGCTTTTATGGTGAGAGGAGGAGGTCATACATCATCGAGGTCTTCGTGACTTGGTGGAGCCTATGGATGAGTCCAGGCTCAATTTTGAGATTTACCCCATAGTATGGGCAACCAAATTAGGTAGGAGGGTTATAGAGGCCCATACATCGGTTCATGTTACTAGCGGAGGGCGGAGTACACATAGTTAGTGGCCTCCACACTTGTGGACTTTCCTGATCAGCGTGCTACCCACATCGATCACAGTGACAATATCTTAATGACAGGTACTACCCATCATAAGAGAGGAGCTTCTATTCAGAGAGAGTCGGTGATGCCTCAACCACACCGCTCTACTCCATGCCCACCATCTCCCGTACATGTTCCAGCATCTACTACTCCACCAAAGGCCATGAAGGCTGCATCCAGGGAGAAGAGGGCCCTACTGGTGATCTGGCTATGACCAAGAGATCCCATTCCATCTACACCACCTACTGTGGCAAGGTTGAGCTCTCATGCTCGACCTTTTGCCCCACTTGTGATGAGGAAGGAATGGTGACCTAGAAGTATCATAGTCATCCCATCACCACCACCACCTCAGTAGGCTATGGAGATTATAGCAGTAGAGGGAGGAGGAGACAGTTCAGTCATCCCCATGGCTATAGATCCTCCTAAGAGTACCACTCGCCAAATCCAAAGTAGCGGGGAGTATCTTCCTCTAGTGAAGTCCTCAGATTAGCTCTCCAAGCAATAGGGTTAGATGTTTATCTATTCATGACTGATCCTACCGGTCGCCTTGATCTTTGTACATGTTCAATTAGACCGATCCCTAGATGACATTGTGGAGATCTAGTGGGAGAAGAAAAATCTAGGATATGCCTGGTCTGATTTAGAGGATGAAAAGGTCAATTTTGATCCTAACAAAGATGATCTGTTAGAGGATTCAGAAGGAGTCCACATGGTAGACACCAGGGGTTCTTTTTTGCATGATCAGCAGACTTTGAAAGGTGATGTGGATGAGCAGGAAGACACACAACCTACTGACCCAACACCTCCATTAATTAAAAGCAAAAGGATGAATAAATAGATAGATGGGAAGTAGCTCGAGGATTTGCGCTTTTTAGCACTTCAAAACCAAGCTCATAGTTCATCCTACCATGCGAGACTAGTACCATAAGTTGTTGCATGTCTTGGATCCACCAAGACTTTACCTAGAGCAGACAACACTAGTTTATAAGAAGGTAGTGGATAGTACCTCCATACAGAAAAAAGACATTAAAACCATGGTTGAGCAATAAGTGAGAGAAATGTTAGCCCAAGCCCGAGGAGGATCATCGGTTCCAAAGGGTAGACCCTACCCAGGAATTGATGCCATCCAAGATCCTAAGGGTTTTGTGCCACCTTCTTTCAAGAGCGATGGCGTAGGAACCCAAAGACATAGCATTTTAAGGCCAGTTGTTGCAATGCTGGTGGCAGTGATGCTCCCTTATTCTGACTTTTTGTCGGTATCTTAACATGCATAGCCTTCAATTGGTATGCTAAACTTTCAAACAATTTAGTGAAGACTTTTGCTGAGTTGGAGCAACTCTTCATTAAGAGTTTGCTGGAGCTCAGCAAAGGGTGACTGTATGTGATCTCTGTGGATCAACAACACCATCATGAGTCCCTCATTAATTATATTCTCATATGGAATAATTTGAGTATGAAATGCGAACTGCAGCTGTCTCAACAGCATGCCAGTGAAATTCTACTTAAGAATATCCATGGCCTGATCACCTTCATGCTTAAAGGTTTTACTAGCTTATAAAGAGAAACCAAATAGTTTCCTTTACTGGATCAATCAATAAAGTTGAAGCCATAGAAAGCTTATGAGAAGAAACTAGGAGCAGTGATAATAGTAGACATGGGGAAACAACCAGAGAGAGAAGTGAGAGACCTGCTGCACGCCCATCACTTCCACCTCCTCTACCACCACCGAGGCCATCCTCTACCATCATAGAACCTCCATGAGCCGCCTCCTCCCATATCCATACAAAGAGTAGTACATACCCGCCACCGTAGCTATGGTTCACTACTCTTGTGATAAATTAAATAAATCATATTCATTTAAGAGGGAGGTAATCAGAAAAAAAATCTTTAAGATTCTCTTAAAGACACGATTTCTAGCTACCCAAACCTAGAAGCCGAGGAAGGGCAAGAGCAATGATCCTAACTTTTGCCTCTACCACCACATGCTAGGTCATGTTTTGGAAGATTGCTTTACATTCAAGGACTAGCTTGAGCATAGCTTCAAGACTGGTGTTATAGTTATCCCAAAGGAATACCTTGTGGAACATCCATCCAGTTCCATTAGGGTAATCCTTGGGGATACTTGTGGTCCTTCCAAAACCAAAGAAGGTTGGGATATCTCCATATCCCATGCCTCTAAGAAAATTATTTCCAAAATCAAGAATCTTTCCTTGCAGGTGCTTGAGGTAGCTTAAACCTCCAACATCAAGGAATGTTTGCAAGTTGTTCAGGACAACTCAGGGAAAGGGGTGCTCGATGTAGTAGCGAGCATGCTGCCCCAGATAGCCAAGTAGCAACCACAATTCCGAAACCTCCATCCATTACCTCTGCTACATTAGTGACCACCTCTACTTCAGCTAGTTCTACTTCTAGTAGACATCTTGTATTAGTGGATGAGGGCATCAAATCCCTTACCCCTCTTACCTTACTTAATTTTTACTATGTACCTCCTTCAAAATCCAAGAAATTGAGGAATAAAGTTAGCTTGAATTATATCTGTGTCACTTCTAATGGGTTGTCTAAATCTACACCTAATGAAAACTCTTCAAGACTAAACAACAATTATAACAACTCTGATCTTCCTCTTTCTAATTCAGAGTTGGACCTTCCTTCTCTAAATACTATGGGTTCGCCTCTTGAGATAGACTTGGAATCATCCAATTTTGAGGGTCCCATAGAGAAGCTCAGGTGAGCGACAAGTAGAACCTTCCACTAACCTACACAAGAGATCATCAAGTCAACCTCCTAGTGGCAAGGTTCTACTTCCTGTGGCAGCACCTCAAGATAAGGGGAAACAAGTCATTGTTGGATGATTGAGAAGCCCCTCCACAGGATTCTCCACCCCTTGATATGCTTATAAAGGATCAACCCAAGGTGAACTACAATTTCCTCTCTCACCTAAGAAAGTTTCCATCAAAGTTTAGCATATATGGCACCCTTATCATATCCAAAAGGATGAGGGAATCATTAATCAAGGCTCTCCTTGATCTAGAGATATGCTTTGCTCAATTGATAGTTGTTGGAGAGGAAGCACATCATTCCAGAGAAGCTCAGGGAATCACTTTCATGATGAAGACCTTCTTCCGGGGACATGGAGCACAATCCCCTCACATTACAAGGGCATGGGCAGATTCAAACTTGCCAGAGTTCTCATTGATCCATGTGTGTCGGTGAATATTATGAGTCTAAAGACCCTTGCCTATTTGAGGATCGACATCTCCACACTCTGAGGAGATCGGATGATGTTGAGAGAATTCAATGAACAAGGAGAGAGGGCTTTAGGTTCCATAGTGTTAGCTTTGGAGATAGGTGACTAGAAGATTGAAGCTAAGTTTTATATCATTGATTCAAATACTTCATTCACCGCTTTTCTCGGTAGGCCTTGGATACATCAGAACAAGATGATTCCATCCTCCCTCCATCAATGCATCAAGTTCAGGAAGGATGGGATGTACTTTTAAAGGTGATGAAAAGCCATCGGAGAGAGGTTAAGATATATGAGGATGCACCTACTATCTTCTCAAAATATCTTTCCTCATGAACTTGATCAAATCTCAAATGCAAGAGAAGAAGAAAAGAAAAGAAAAGAGAAAAGAAAATGAAAGTTCAAGTGAACGAGAAAGGGAAATTGGAAAGAAGTAGAGTCATATCACATTCCACCACGTTCATTCCATCATATGGACATGTGGGTAAGATGACTCGACCCACCAGTGAGGCAAAAATAGAGGTAGTCCTAGGGTAGAAGACCCCCCATCATCGGCCAACAAGGGTTATGTTTCATAGAGTATATCCCTACTATTCACATAGACTTGGAATCCAACTGAGGATGAGTCTAATGTGATTAGCATACCAACCCCTCGAGTTTCATTGGAGATGACACGAGGGGATAGATGAAGAAAAAGCCTCCAAACAAAGCATAAATTTATTCAAATCAAATATATGTGAAATAATCAGGCAACAGTTAGGAACCTTAGCTCAACCTTACTTTCATCTCAAAAACTTGAAGGTTTAGTAGTTAAGGATGCCTCTCAGTCTTCCAAAGATGTCAAGCCAAAAAGATTTCTTTTGGGATCATCATTCTCAAGTCCAAAAACTAATGTAGGACTTGAGGATATTTCAAACAAAGAATTAATGGAATTACCTTTGATTGGTACTCACCTTGTGTTCTTAATCTTGCAAAGAAGGGTTTGATTCCTTATACATGGTCTAAGCACAGGTCAGAATACTTCAAAAGTTGTGGAATATAGGCAGTGAAGCATAATCAAGATCAGGACTAGGATTTAGTATAATGGGTCCAATCAATGATGATGATTACTGTTTAGTTATTACTAATCATCTGGAGTTTGATAGTTTCTTCTCCAACCATACCAACTCTTATGAGGAAGTATGTTTAGAAACTTCAAATGATCCGGATGATCTCCAAATCAAAGATACATAGCCAAAATTTGAAGAGTAGATCCATTCAATAATTGGTAAGCTTAAAGAAATCAACCTCGAGATAAAACAAAATACACACTCGACATACATCAGTTCATTGCTGAATGAAGAAGAAACCAATGACTTAGTTAGGCTATTGATTGAGTTTAAGGACTGCTTTGCATGGAGTTATGAAGAAATGCCTAGATTATCTCCTGACGTATTAGTCTACAAACTAGTAATAGTCCCTAACGCTAACCCTATCAAGCAAGCACCTAGACGCATGCCATTAGAAATCGAACAACAAGTCATTTCAAGTCAAGAACCGATCAATGCTAGTTTCATCGGGAAGAAAAATACCCTACATGGTTAGCCAGTGTCGTCCCAATTAAGAAGAAGAATGGCCAAATTTGCATATGCATCAATTTCAGGGACTTAAATAAGGCAAGCCCTAAGGATAAGTATCCTCTTCCTATATTAGAATTAATGGTGGACATCACCTCATCTCATGTAGTATTCTCCTTCATGGATGGGTCATTTGACTACAACCAAATCAAGATGGCCTCCGAGGAAGAAAGAAACACTACTTTTTGAACCCCGATCAAAATCTATTATTATAAAGTCATGCCTTTTGACCTTAAAAATGCTAGTGCTACATACCAACGGGCCATGACTCAGATCTTCAACAAACTCATCCATCACCAGGTGAGTGTTATGTTGATGATCTAGTAGTCGAAAGAAGAGAAATGGAAGACCATCTCTTTGACCTGAGAGTAGTTTTTAGATGGTTAAGATAATATAACCTCAAATTGAATCCCCTGAAGTGTGCATTTGGAATAGCTTCAGGAAAATTCCTTGGGTTTATTGTCTTCAATTGGGGAATAGAAATAGATCCAGAAAAGATCAAAGCTATCTTAGAAATGCCACCTCCTAAAAGTTTAACTCAACTCAGATCTTTCCAAAATCAGTTGGCATATCTAAGACGCTTTATTTCCAACCTATCAGGGAGATGCAAGCCATTCTCAGCACTTGTCAAAAAGGATGCCAAGTTCAACTAGGATGATAAGTGCCAGCTGCCTTTGAAGATATCAAGCAATATTTAGTGAAGCCGCCTAGCACCTCTATCCTACATGTCGTTGATCCTCTATACAGCTTCATTGGACAACTCCCTTGGCGCTTTGTTGGCCCAAGCCAATGATAAAGGGAAAGAGAACGCTCTCTACTGCCTCAATCATTTGATCCCTGCTAAAGCTATCTACCCACCTATTGAGAAATATTGCCTAGCTTTAATCTTTGCATCTCAAAAGCTACTACACTATATGCTTTCTCATAAAGTGAACTTGATTTCAAGAATCAATCCACTGCAACATCTCATGACATCGCCAATATTATCTGGACGTTTGGCACATTGGTCCATGATTCTCTCATAATTTGATATCACATTCGTATCCCTCCGTGCGGTAAAAGGATAAGCACTAGAAGATTTCTTAGTAGCACACCCACTTCCTGTTGACTCTCCGCTTAGTGATGATCTCCCTGACGAACAAATCATGAACTTAGGGGAGGTCAACAACTACCATTGGGATATGTATTTTGATGGTGACTTTCTATTATAAAGGAGAAGCACCATGATCTACTCTTCCAAGAAAGGCAGGGGTAGGAATAGTTCTCTTAACTCTAGACCGTGATGTGATGAGATTCTCATACTATCTCTCCAATCTCTTCACCAATAATGAAGCTGAGTATGAGGCTTTGATTGTCGATCTGGAGTTAGCCATTACAGTGTGTGTCAAGAGCATCAACATCTATGGGATTCTCAGCTGGTCATCAACCGATTGATTGATAAGGTTCTCAAACTTAAGCTTCATCATTACCATGGTATACCATGAAGTTGTTGGCTCAAATCCACGAGGTCACCATCTACAAGGTCCCTTGAGGAGAGAACACATAGCGGATGCTTTGGCAAACTTGCCAAAGAATTGGCATGTCTGGAAGATGAGTCCATTCCAATAAGAGTCCAAAACAGATAAGTCCTATCCCTTATTGATGTTGAACTCATCGAGAGACTTTCTCTTGAAGGGGAGGTTGTCGTTGCCAAAAAGGATGAGGAGCTTGATTAGAGGCAACCGTTCATAGATTATTTGAACAACAATAAACTACCTCAAGATAAGTCACAAGCCCATCATGTGAAACAGAGAGCTCTCTCCTATGCTCTCGTCGATGGCATCTTGTACCGATAGTCTTTCGATCAAATGAGGCTACGTTGTTTAGACAAACACGAAGCCCATAGGATTATGATCGAGGTACATTTAGGTCTATGTGGAATGCATCAATCTAGTCCAAAGATGAAAGTAAAGATCAAAATACTAGGATACTACTGGCCTTTGATGATTACAGACTGCATGAATGTGGCTAGGAGATGCCATCAGTGTCAGGTACACGGTGTGGTCTTACATCAACCACCCAACATTCTACATCCTACTTTGGCTTCATGGCCATTCGAGTGTTTGGGTACTGACATAGTGGTTCCAATCAATCCTCCTTCTTCCAAGGGTCATTGATTCATCTTAGCTTCCACCGACTATTTCTCTAAGTTGGCAGAAGCAATCTCACTCAAAGAGGTCACAGCTCAACATGTGCTTTAGTTTTTCAGGAACCATATCGTATATAGGTTTGGGTGCCTCGACGAATTATATTCGATAATGGTATTGCATTCAAAAGCACCAAGATCAATAGCTTTCGCCAGAAGACACGATATAGATTAGAGATACTCCACCATCTACTACCCTAGAGCAAATGGCCTAGCAGAAGCATTCAACAAAACTCTCATCCAAATAATAAAGAAGACACTTGATGATAATAAGTGACAGTGGCATGAGCAGTTGGTTGAAGCCTTGTGGGCCTACCACACCACATATATAACTCCAACTCAATCTACCCCAAGCTTCTTCTTGAACTAATCATCATGTACTGACTAGGTCGAGTATATTTGAGGTTTAGGGTAAGTCCCCCAGAGGCTTCTTTCCTCTTGACTACATTCGATCTAATGTAAGTCCTCTAGTAGCATTCACTCAGTAGTCTCCCTAGGTCGGATGGCCCAGGACGACTATAGTTCCACTATAGGAGGATGTGAGTCTTTCTTCTTAGGGTTATTACAAATCACACCTAGGTTGGTTGATGTTCGCTATGTCGATAGCAACTCACGGTGGATACACCACTCTTGGCATATGTGAGCTTTCTCCTTGAGTTGGACACCTAATGATTATCTTCTGGTTTTCAATCAAGCCCTTAACTCTCCTGTGGACTCTATTTGGATCACGTCATTTAAATACTACCCGGGTTACTTTGGATTTCATAGCCACAGTTTGGAGAATTTGTTCAGCGAATGCATAGATTCTCCCTTAGTTCATTAAATCTGAGATAGGTCTAAGCTAATATAAGCTCCTTCTTAGTTTGAACCCTCGCAAACTAACAGGATCCATAATAAACAAACTAAATTTACAAATAAATATTTGCTTATGGATTATTCAAACCCCAAAGGGCCCCTTTTCCCAAGCATCCTATCTTTAGGCAATGTTCAAAACTCCCATAGGAATTGCACGACTACAGTTGAAATAAGTCCCAGTGCACTCTCTCCGTAGTCACCCTTAGGTCAAGTTCAATCTATTTTACCACAAGCAGTTACCTAGACAGTCACTTCTCTTTGGAAGATGTAAGCTTATGATTCTTTCTAGCCTAACTATTGCAAACCGATGGGCAGCTCTAGGTCGGGTTCGATTTGATGCCCAAAGCAATCGATCACCCCAGTGGTCTTTTATAGTGAAATATGTAAGTCCCCATGCTTTCTTCCCCCGAATTGACCATTACAAATTGAAAGGCACTCCTTTGGTTGGATAGTTCTCCCTTCGGCCGGGAAGCTACTCCCTTTGGTTCAGTAAATCTGAGATAGGTCTACACTGATCTAAGCTCCTTCTCAGTGTGATCCATCACAAACCAACGGAATCCATCAAAAATAAATTAAAAAATGAAATCAACCTTGACTATCTTTGAGTTGATCTAAGTCCCCCAGAGACATTCACTCAATAATCAACCCTAGGTCGGGTTCGATTTGTTGCCTAGCAACCGATCACCCCAACAGTTCCTTATTTTGGAAGATGTGAGTCCCCGCGCTTTCTTCCAAACTCAATCATTGCAGACCGAAAGGCACCCCTTTGGTTGGATAGTCCTACTGTGTGGTTGGTATACTACCCCTTTGGATTGGTAAATATGGCATATCCCAAGGCCTGCAGCCTCTACTTAGTGCAGTCAATTGCAAACTGATAGGATCCATCAAGAACAAACTAAAAATGAAATTAATATTTGACTATCTTTGAGTTTATTTAAGTCCCCCAGTGGCATTCACTCAATAGTCAGCCCTAGGTTGGGTTCAATCTGTTGACTCGCCAATGGATCACCCTAGCAACTGATCCCTACTTTAGAGGATGTAAGTCTACTATGCTTTCTTCCTAAGTATAGCTGCTGCACACCGAAAGGCAATCCCTTTGGTTGGCTAGTCCTACTATATCTTTGGTAGACTACCCCTTTGAATTGGTAAATCTGAGTTAGGCCTAGGCCAACATGGGCCCTACTTAGTGCGATCCATCACAAACCAACAGGGTCTATCATAAAATCTAAAATTTAAAAAAAAAATTGAAATAAATTCAACCCTCATCCCTAAGTGGAGTCAAATCAAATTAAAGCAAACAAGAACAAACAAAACAAACTCCAATCAACCTCTCTCAGTGGAGTCAAATCAAATCATAACAACTAAATAATCAAACAAATCAAATTAATTTCTCCCCAGTGAGACTCAAATCAAATCAAACCTCTCATCCCCCTGTGGATGACTTCAACCTATTTTTCTAGTGGAAGGTTCACATACTCTATTCCGAGTGGATTTCTCTTTCACTCTCTTATGTCCTTAACATGAGTAGAGTCACATTGTACTAAGCTCTTGATTCCTTCTACACCTTGGGTTAGGAGTAGATCATTTCTGTTAGTGCTTGTGATCATTCGTTATTGATCATCAAGCTCAAAACCAATGTGTGCAATGTACCTTGTCACACCATACCTATTGGGCGCTCTTTGTTGACCACATTTTTTTGAATGAGCTCTCAGCCTCTCCATCTTAAACATAGGATTCCTCTTAAACACTAAAAGTTCCTTAGTATTAAGACACTTCTAGTGATTATGTGAACACTCAACTTAACCCCTAGAAACTTAGAAGAGTTAGCCATAGGAATAGGTTATGCCTTAGGGTGGGTTGCCTGCCACCCTATAGCATAAACCAAATCCTCACTTCCTTCTTTCAAGTCAAACTCCAAATTCAAATCAAACTCAAACTCAAATCAACTTCAATTCCAAAACAAACCTTAAATTCTAATGGATTTTCTCAATTCATGAATCATTTCAAAATAATTGAAACCCATGATTGAATTTCAAATTCTAAAATCTTTCCTAAGTCACTTTCATTCCATCTTATGGACTTAGCTCAAATCAAATTCAAATCACTTCAAATTCAAGAAATTTTCTCATAACCCATTTATATTCTCATTTATATTCACAAATATATATGAAATATAAATTTAAATAACCAAAACTAAATTCAAAACTCAATTCCAAGTTCAAAAATCCTTCTTAATTCCCTTTGATTCCATCTTATGTACTTAGCCTAAATCAAATCCAAATCAAATCAAATTCAAGAAATTTTCTCATAACCCATTTATATTCTTATTTATATTCACAAATATGAATGAAATATAAAATCATCAAATCAAAACCAACTTCAAAATTCAAACCCAAATCTAATCAAAATTCAACCTAAGCCTTTCAAGTCAAATTCTTGAACTTAGCCAAATCAACTCAAATCAGGCCAAACCCTTGATTTTTTTTTCTTCATGATTCAATCAATTCTTCAATCATGAATCCAAATATTAACATAAACCTAAACCATCAAACCAAAACTAAATTCAAAAATCAAGCCCAAGTCAAAATCATGTTCATCCCTTGAACTTGAAATTATCAAATGAATCAAAACTCATTTGACTCCAAATCCCTTGCAAATGGATTTATATTTCAATCATAAGTCCATATGTGAGTTCAACCAAACTTGAATCAAGCCTTGATTAAGTCAATTGACCCACTTGAACTTGACTCAAAGTGACCTAAAGTACCTTTTTGAGCCAAATTCAAATCCTACCCAAATTGGATTGAACTAAGCTCGCCTAAGCCTCACATTGTGAGCAACAATCATCATGAGATAATCAATCACTAAGTCAAGCCTAAGGGTTGACTAAGTCGACACTTAGACAAAATGAAACCTAAACTAGCCAAAATCTATCATAGGCCAAATTGATTGAAACCATTGATCAAAACTAATTCAGGATCAATATTTGAACTTGACCAAGTCAGCATTTGAGCCTAACCTAGTCCAATTGGCCACTTGATCCAAGTTGGCCCAACTTGACCTAAAAAGTTAAAATGTATCAAATCTTGATCTAAGATAAATTGATTGCAACCAAAGGGTCAAATTCATTTGAAACCACTTGTTGAACTTGACCAAAGCCTCAGTTGGCCAACTAGACCTAACCTAGCCCAATTAATCATGAACTCGACTTGACCTAAATGGTCAAATTGAGCCGAAATCAAACCAAACCAAAATTGATTGAAACCAAAGCTTGAAAAATATTTCAAATGACTAACCAAACCAAAACCAACCTATGACCTAACCCAATTAGGTCAAAAGGGTCAAATTGGTCAACTTGACCCATTTGACCTAAATGAAATCAAATGAACCTAAACCAAATTGAACCAAACCAATGATGCCAACACATTTCAAATGGTCATATGAACTTGACCCAACCCTTGACCCAATTTGACCAATTAGTCAACTTGACTAAAGTTGACCCATTTTGACCTAAATAGGTCAACATGAGCCAAATGACATCAAATCAACACCAAATTCATTAAAATTTGGACCAACCTAATTTCAAACTATTCTAAATCTGCCCAAAGTAAAATCAAAGCCAAATGACTATTTTACTAGGTCAACCTATGATGACCAATTTCACTTGAAATTTGGTCATATCCTTTTCATGGCCACTTGCACCCTCTTAGTGGACCAAGTGGACACTAGTGAGTGGTTCACATGACCCAATGGGTTTGGGCCCACTAACCCATACCCAAAACTGACCACCTCACACAAAATAAGTACATGGGATCACCTCCCACACTGGCACATGGAAACTTCTCCACTACATCCCTCGCTAAAATCAACCATGTGCCACCTCAAAAGCCAAATAACTCACTTAAGGTGATCAATTTGGCATGGCACACTCTCACCATCCGATCCTTCTCTAGAGATATATACTCCCCTAATTTCATTTCATTTACATAGACTTGCATTCGATTGAGTGATAGGAAGATAGAGCAAGCATTCCCCAAGCTCCTCAAGCTTCCTCTAATTCAAATTCTCCTTTTCTCGGTTACCAAAATCAAAATAGGGAGGAAGAATTCTCAACTTACTCAATACCCAATTTCAATCTAATTCCTCTTGCAAGCACTCTCAAAGGACCCAATCGAGTTGATCCAAAGCTTCTTCTAAGCTTCCAAGGCAAGGGAGGTGGGAGCTAGACCAAAGCCGCAAGCCTAGGAGGACAATTTTGACAAATTGAAGGATCTGCTCAACCTCAAGCCCTCAAACCTTCAACATGGCTTCATCTCTACTGGACGAAGCTACCTTAATAGTTGGGAGCACCGGTGAGAGGCTCCGGCAAAGTATGGATCAAAATTGAGCTTAGATATAGGATTCTTGGTCCTTTGTGAAAGAAAGTTTTATCTGATTGTAATTCAACCATTGGATGTCTTGCTCCTTGTATGTTGATGGCGTGGGTTCAATTTTAGCTTGATCCAAGCTCAATTGAGCTCGATCAAGCCCTAAGGGATGGACAGTTGCCCTCTCCCGCAGGTGAGCTCAAGAATAAATCAAGGACTGTCCATCCTGTGTGTTTTGGATGGACGGTCCTGATTAATCCATGTTAAATCGCATTTTAATCCCTTTAATATTGTGGGCTTGATCTTGACCATCAAATCTTTGATCGAGCGGTCCAAAGGAAAGTGCATCGCACCGCGGGCTGACTGTGTAACCGATTTGACTACTTAAATAGTGAATCCGCCATGTGAAAAGCGTGTGCCGTGTCAGTAGTCCACATGGCTCTGATGGGATTAACTATATAATTAGGGATTTAATTAAGTTTTAATCACAAAAACTTTAAAATTATATAACTAAACATTTAAAAATCAGAAAAATACAAACTCAAATGCATTTTGAAGATATATCAAAGGGGAATAATATAAAATTAAATTTAATTAATTTTGAACAGTAAATTTCATGTAATTTAGGTTTTATTAGAAATGTAATTGTGTTAATTACTCTCTAATTATTCCATTGATTAATTCCAAACTTCTCATGTATGTTTAGTGGGATGCCTTCTGCCTCTCCTAATTTTCTTGGAATTTATTAATGATTTAATTAGGGTAATTATTTGATTCACTCCTAATTACTCTATTAATTAATTAAATAATTAATTAACTTATTAAACAGTGATAAATTCATTAATTTTCTAATTATCTTAGAATAGTGAATGGACTTAGGGAATGATATTAGGAGTTCTCTTCCAAATCTTGCCCCTAAGTTTATTTCATTTTGGATAGAAATCTAATTAAAGTGCAAATTAATTAATTAGTTTAATCACTTAATTAAAATAATTAATCAAAAATTTAAAATTAAATCAATCATCATTTCTTTTTTGGGTAGATACTTAGGTGTTCAATAACCTAAGTAAACTTAAGGAAATCATATCTAACCCATATGTGTGGGAAGGGTTATGAAAGTACCTAAATTAAACCCTTTAGCTTAATTAATCATTAATTGTGAGCCAAATGCATTAGGCCCTTTCTTCTTAGGTGCCTTTGTTTAAATTTATTATGATTTTATGTCATACATTGGCTCATAATTATTTGGTTAAATATGTTAAAGTAGTGTAGGTAAGGGGTAATTAATGGACTTAATGTACACCATAACCTAAACAAAATATAAAATCAATCTAATGGTTCCAAAAATAAACTAAATCAATATACACATGTGGGATATGGGTTAGGACCAGTAAACCTTCTCATATTTTCTAAATTCAAATCAAACTAAAAAAAAAAACTAAAAATTTCTTTAAATAATTTTGATTCACTTAATAATCTCATTCCATAGGATTGTCTTTAGGATTTAATTAGGGTGAATGATTTTACATGCTTTCATCACTTTATTTTATTCCTAGCATGCTAAATGTGTATGTCACATGAAAATCATGCATTAATATCTTTTGAAAAATCAAATTAAAATGAAATGTTTTCTTTATGTCAAATTGCATGTTTTGGCTAAAGTAAGAATATGAATGGCTATTATCATTACTAAACCTAAAATTACTTTCAAAATTCATAAATCAAACATTATAACTGAAAGGGGTGCTACTTAGAATTATTTATAAGCTTCCATGTGAGTATAATATAAGGTGTGCATTGTGTGACTTTCCTTTTCTTCTCTTTTAACATAGTTTTGAATAGTATTTGCAAAGTGTATAGTTCATTTGACACAACACTTGCTTAAATTCATTTCTATTCACTCCTATGTCATCAATTAAGAAGGATATTCATACTTGCACACATAAATTAAACAACCAACAAATTAAACAAACATAAACATTTTTCATGACACTTTTTCCATTCATTTGCATTTGTACATGCACATTTAAGAAAAGTGGTATATTTATGGATGTCCCGGGGTTGTGAGGCTTTAATTAGCCCCTAGTAGATCTTGTGCTTTACACCCCTAGTGTAGAAAAAATGGTGCTATACTCACTTATGTCTTTCATACATGTAAATGTGCATATGAATAATGGATAAAAGAATCCCTTTTTTCTACTTAACAAAATCATGCATCATAAAAACATACAAACTTCTTAAACAAACTCTCTTAGCATTCATCATCAAGGTGTGCAAATCATTTCCATTTGCATGTATAGATATGCTTAGGATCCATCCATATGCATGTTACACATAAAACAAAGAAATAAAGTGTTGTGTGTTTTGTGATAGTAATTCACTTTATTTAATCTTAAAATGCCTTTCTTTTTGAATAGATTTATTTAGGGAAAATCCAAACTTAGGATTAATTAAAACACATAATAAAATATTCACTAAACAAAAAAAGTTTAATGAAGCTACCTTAGAAATTACTTAAGGTTGGGAGAAAAGAAAAGTTCTCTTCTCTTTTTCTCTCTTTACAACACTTAGTAATTAATTGTAGGTTCATTCAAACCAAATCAAATCATAAAAAAATAAAAATCAACCAAAATCAACTAAACCACTTAATGAAACCACCCTCTAAGTTGAACATTTTTCATACTTAAAAAACTCTAACCTTAAAGCCTAGCTAAGACATATCACACAAATCTTAAATGGCACACACATTAGGCTAAGTCACCATTTCTAGCTTTAGGTTAGGGCGATGCATGGTTTGATGTTTGCTTTTATTTTGTGATGTAATATTTTAGTCTGGATGTTAGGGTGTATGTGTGTAGATTTAATGGTAGGGCAATCTTAGTCTAACCATTATCTTCTGTAAGGGATTGTGCTTAAGAGGCGCTGTAATATATATATATATATATATATATATATATATATATATATATATATATATATATATATATATATATGATCCAAAATAATATATCGTGGATTAGTTACCCATGTATGGGGTACTAAGTCTAATTTATTCATATACATGCTTGAGATTGTGTAGTTTGTTTAGCTAATCTCTATTTTACAGGTTTTAGTTAGATTTTCTTTTCCTATTTTTATCTAATTTTATAATTAGGATTTGGAATGATTGTTACGGGGCATTAGGATAAACTTGGTTATAAGACTATATCTTATGTACCATGTGAATCCTTTGGAGCAACCACATTCCAACCAACTAAAAAAAGAAGATAAGAAGAAAGAAGAAGAAATCAAGAAGACCCCCCATAACAATGAATTCTTTCTTGATTGTAATTTATTCATTTGTAATCTGGGTTGTATAAGGGTAGAGCTTCTAGTTTTCAATTTATCTGACAAATGACCTCTTACTCTTTTGTGCTAGCTTTATAAATTCTTTGATATTTATTTAGCATGTGCATTAATATGGCATGTTTTCCTAGTTTCTTCCTTACTTTAATGTATGGCCTGGATGTTGATTAGGCTCTTAGAAAAATTAATTTTCTATCCAACTAATCAATTCAAACTAAAAATAAATAACTCATAACCTCACCTAAAGCCTAGGTTATAAATAAGATAAAATAATTATCAACCCCTTAGCTGAATGTTGTATATTTTCACATCATGCATAAAAAGTATCTTGTTTCACTCTTATTTTGGAGGGCTTCCACCTTTGCCAGAGAACTTGGCTTGACCTTTGAGAGCCATGGTGGAAACACACATCCTTTTCTTGCTGATTTTGGCCCATAATCTAATTTCTCATGCATTATGCATATGAATCCTAAAGCTTGTGTCAAATTGATTGTCCAAGATGAAAATAAAACATAACAAAAATTTGTATTAGATTTAAATCATTAATCATGCCCTACAAAATCTAGTCTCTTAGAGAGTGTGTTTAAGGACTTAGTCTCTTTCTAAGTAAACAACAATTTAGCTATCTTGCAAAAGTATTTGATTTTCCTACATGTATTTAAAATCATAGGAGGAGTTAGTTATCGGCCACCCCTAGGCATTTGTAAGTCCAATAGTCAAGTGATTTATCCTCTCTTATGGAGATAAACTAAATACCCATTTTTGCCTTAGATTTGGTCGTGCTTTGGCCCTCGCCGAAACTCCCTAGATTTAGATTCAGAGGTTGTTATTTCCTTTCTTGCTATAAGTCCCATTTCTAACAAAATTCAACTCAAATAAATAAATCATCTCAATTTCAAAAATATAAAGCCTAATCATATGATAGTTTGGGATGCTTACTAGGCTTTCTAGTATTATAAGCATCCCCTACTTATCATCATTTGGCTTTGATAATAACTCCCTCCTCATGATCAATCCCACTTGATCTTCTAAAAATAAATCAATTGATTGATAGTCCCATCTTTGAAATCTTTGGAGATAATGATCATTTACTTTAATCAAGAGTATTCCTAAGGAATCTTGTTTCTTAGGATGTAATTAACTATGGGAGCTTACCTCCATAGGGAACTTAACGAACCTAGTTTAAAATAAACCTTGCTTTACTTTTTCATGTAAAGTAGGGGAAGAATCTGGTACATACGAAGACCCATAATCCTTAGGAGTCCTTATTGAGGTGATTAGGTCCATTGTAGGGTGCAGACTTCTACCATTTGAGATAGTACATCTCTCCTCAATATCGTACCTGATCACCCTAATAAAAATATCTATGGATCTACATGGTGTCCCGATAAGGCATAATTTTCTTATTTTCATCCCTCTTTTTTTAAAAGAGGATAGATGAAAATGATAAAATAATTCACAATAATTTGGATTTGAAGTTTATTTGAATTTAAGGTTGATTTGAATTTGGAGTTTGACTTGAAAGAAGGAAGTAAGGATTTGGTTCAAATTATAGGGTAGGCAAATTTTCTAATACCCTAAGGCATAACCTCTTCCTATGGCTAACTCTTCTAAGTCTCTATGGTTGGGTTAAGTGTTCACATAATCACGGAAGTTCCTTAAGACTAAGGAACTCTTAATGTCTAAGAGGTCTTATGTCTAAGATGAAGAAGTTGAAAGCTCACTCCAAAAGTGAGGTCAATAGTGATCTTGATCAAGTAGTGCTTGAAAACTTGGGAAATGATTTGATTGAGCTCACTTAGTCCAAGATGGTGTATGCATAATTTTATTTGATTTAGAATTAAATGAGTTGGATTTAGAATTGATCTCCTATTTTGGCTTTGAGTAAAATGAAATGGGAAATGGGGAGCTTAGAATGGAGGAGGATTCAACCTCAAAGCTCTGAAAATGATTTCTTATGGTTTGAGTGAGAATGAGGGGAGTGTATCCCTCCTTGGATTAGGCGATGGTTTTGCCATTTTGGCTCAATGGCTTGGATTGGAGGCACGGTTTGAGCTACAAAACATCCCACATGAGTTGTTTTGGGCAGTGGAGTGAGGGAGAGTGGATGCCCATGTGAGTGGTGAGCGTATTTGGTGATCCAAGTGTTCAAATGTGATTGGGGAGGTCGGTTTAGCCTTGCCTTGGGTCATGGCTGATGCAAGTTCATTGGGTCATGTTCACCCCCCCTCCTTCGTGCCCATGTGGACTAATAGAAAATGGCCAAATTCTAAGTGAATTTGGTCATAGGATACCCTTGACCTAAGGGTAAAGTGGTCATTTGGCTATGAGTTTGATTTGGATAGAATTGAAATGATTCAAAATGGGTTGGGCCAAATTTCAAGTGATTTGGAGTTCATTTGATTTGATTTAATAAAATTAGGTCAAATTGGGTTAGGTTGACCAATTGGTCAAATTGGGTCAAACCATGGGTTAGGTCAATTTCAAATGATCATTTGGAGCATATGGGTATCATTGGTTTGGTTCAAATTGGTTTAGATTTGATTTTGGTTTATTTAGGTTCATTTAGGTCAAATGGGTCAAGTTGACCAATTTGACCCATTTGATTGACTAATTGGGTTAGGTCTTGGGTTGGTTTAGGCTTGGTTGATGGTTGAAATGTAAGCTTTGGTTTTAATCAATTTTGAATTGATTTGATTTCAAGTTGATTTGACCTTTTAGGTCAAGTTGTGTTCATGGTTAATTGGGCTAGGTTAGGCCTAATTGATCAATTGAAGCTTTGGTCAAGTTCAACAATCAACTTGGAATGAATTTAACCCATTGGTTACAATCAATTTGGCTTAGATCAAGATTTGACCCATTTTGGCTTTTTAGATCAATTTGGGTCAACTTAGGTCAAGTGGTCAATTAGGCTTGGTTTAGGCTCAATTTATGACTTGGTCATGTTCAATCATTGATTATGAATTGATTTAGATCAATGGCTTCAATCAATTTAGCTCACAGTGAATTTTGGCTTGTTTACATCTCATTTGGGCTAAGTGTTGACTTGGTCAAAGGCTAGGTTTGACTTGATTTGACCTAATTTGAGTGATTGATCATTTTGAGATGATTGTTGATCACAATGCATGGTTTGGATGGGCTTATTTCAATCCAATTTGGGAAAATTTGGCTCAAAAGGTCCTTTAGGTCACCTTGGGTCAAGTGAACTTAAATAAGTCAATTGGCTTGATTAATTCAAGTTTGATTTTTGAACTTACATATGGACTTATGATGGAAATATAAATCCAATTACAAGTGGTTTGGAGTCAAATGGGTTTTAGTTCATTTGACAATTTCAAGTCAAGAGGATGAATCATGGGTTTGACTTGGGTTAGTTTGATTTTGGCTTGGTGATTATAGTTTATGTTTTAATTGGGCATGTGATTGAAGGAGTGATTGTTTGAAGAGAAAATCCAAGGGTTTGGATTGATTTGAGAATGATTTGGCTAAGTCCCAAAAATTGGCTTAAAGGATGTAAGTTAGGTTTGAATTTGAGTTTTGGATTTATATTGATTTGATTTTGGCCATTTGAATTTATATTTAATTTATATTTGTGAATATAAATGAGAATATAAATGATCCATGAGAGAACCATGTGAATTAGGAGTGATTTGATTATGAATTTGGCTAAGGTAGGTCAAAAAGTTTGAAAAAGGGGGTTTTTGATTTAGTTTGATTTATGATTTGGATTTTGGAATTTAGATTCCAATTTCATTTATAGTTTTGAATATAAATGATGGAATAAGTGATTAATAAATAACTCACTTGGCTTCGGGTTGCTTTGAAGGGTTTGGTTAAGCTTATGGGTGTGATTCGTAAGGCTTAGGAAGGTTTTGGATTTAGAGTTTATAATGGGTTACAATCATTTGATTTGGAATTGATTTATGATTTGGATTTTGGGAATTTGGGAATTTGGGTTTGAAATTTGGATCATTTGAGATTGGAATTGATTTGAGATTTTAGAAAATTAATTGAATTGGAATTGATTTGAGATTTGAGAAAATCATTTGAGATTGGAATTGATTTAAGAAAATTAATTGAATTGGAATAGATTTGAATTTGATTTGGATTGGTTTGAAGAAGTGTATATGGGTTGGCTTTGGGTAAGAGGTTGCCTTAGATCCCTAATGCATAGTCTAATCCTATGATAAACCCTTCTAAGTCTCTAGGGTTAGGTTAAGTGTTCACCTAATCACTAGAAGTGTCTTAAGACTAAGGAACTCTTAGTGTTTAGAGGAGTCCTATATTTAAGATGGAGAAGTTGAGAGCTCACTCCAAAAGTGAGGTCTACAAAGGGCGCCTAATAAGTGTGGTGTGACTGACAGGGCATACCGTACGTATTGGTGTTGACCAAGATGATCAACAACGTTCGAATCATTGCAAACACTAACAGAAACAATCTACTCCTAAACCCGAGGTGTAGAAAGAATCAAGATCTTAGTGCAATGTGACTCTACTTACGCCAAAAATATAAGAGAGTGAAGGAGGAATCCACTAGGGATTGACTATGTGAGACTTTTACTAAAGGAAAAGGTTCAAGTTATCCACTGAAGATAAGAGGTTGTGAAACTGGGGATTAAAATTTTGAATCCACTGGGAAAAAAAGTGTGAACCTTCCACTAAGGGAGCAAGTTCAGGTTAAATTGAATTGACTCCACTAGGGAGGTTGGAAAGATTTGCATCTCACTAAGGAGAAGTTGATTGATTTGATTTTTTAAACTGACTCCACTGGGGGAGGAGGGTTGGTTTTGTGTTTCAGATTTTAAATTTTAAATTTTGAGATGGACCCAATCGATTTGTGATGGACCACACTGAGTAGGGGCCATGTCAGCCTTGGCTTACTTCAGATTTACCAATCCAAGGGGTAGCCTACCAACCACATAGTAAGACTATCCAACCAAAGGGGTTTTTGTGCAGCTACTTAGGAAGAAAGCATAATAGACCTACATCCTCCAAAGTATGGATCACTCACTGGGGTAATATAATGAATCGAACCCAACCTTAGGCTGCCTACTGAGTGAATGCCTCTAGGGGACTTACATCAACTCAAAAATAGTCAAAATTAATTTTATTTTAATTATATTTTATGGATCCCGTCGGTTTGTGATGGACTGCACTGAGTAGGGGCCGTGTCTGCCATGGCCTACTTCAAATTTACCAATCCAAAGGGAGTAGTTTCCTGAAGGGGAGAACTATCCAACCAAAAGGGTTCCTTTCACATAGGCCAATTCGGGGAAGAAAGCATGGGGACTCACATCTTCCTAAAGAAAAGACCACTTGACATTAACAAGGTAACATGTCAACCGACGGGCACGCTTTGATTTACACGGTCATGTTAGAAAGAATGTGTGGTAGACTTACATCTTCTAGAGTGAAATGATCGCCGGGAACCTGTTTGTGGAAAAATAGATTGAACCCAACCTAGGGCTACTGAGAGTGCACCCTGGGACTTATCTCAACTCAAGGCATTCCCACCCTACCCAAAAGATAGAATGCCTACTTGGGAAAGGGGTCACTTGAATTCTAATCCACAAGCGAATAAATTTGTTTGATTTGTTTGTTAATCATGGACCTTGTTGGTTTGTGAGGGATCACACTGAGAAGGAGTTAATATTAGCCTAGACTTATCTCAGATTTATTGATCCAAGGGAGAATCTGTGCATGCACTGAATAAATTCTTCAACCACAGGGGTGACTACTAGGAAAGGGGGACTATCCAATCCAAGAGTAGCTCGGGTAGTGTCTAAATGGGGTCGTAAAGGATGTGATCCAAGTAGAGTGCCCACAGGGGAGGGGCCACTAAGAGCTTTATCCTAATCCTAAAGAAGATAATGTATAGGTATTCAGTGGCCAACTAAAGGAGAAAGCACAGGGACTCATATCTACCAAGAGTGGTGTATCCACTAGGTGAGTTATTTTCAGCATAGCGAACATCAACCAACTTAAGGTGTCCGTCAGTTTGCAATAATCAGCCTAGGAAGAAAGCATCGGAGACTCACATCCTCCTACAGTAAAATTGATTGTCAGGATAGTCTATCTTCAGCTCAACAGGTGCAATCCGACCTAGGATGACTACTGAGTGAATGCCACTGAGAGACTTATATCAACTCAAAAGTAGTTGAGAGGAAAGGAGCCATTGGGGACTTATCCTAAACCTCAAATATACTCGACCTAGTCAGTGCATGATGGCTAGTTTAAGAAGAAAGCGTATAGGCTTACATCTTCTTAAACAAAGTCAACATGAGGTAGTTTATTACAGTGAGTGACCAAACTAACAAGGTGCTCATCGATTTGCAATGGTCAAGTCATGAAGAAAGTGGGGACTCACATCTGCTAGACAAATGACCACTAGGGTGACACACTAGCAAGGTAGCATGCCAGCCCAACCTAGACCAGCTAATAAGTGAGTGCCATAGGGGGCTTGCTCCCACATCAAAAATAGCCCAAGGCAAAAGATATGTGTTTGTGTTAAAGGAGGATAGGATGCTTCTTGGGTTCTCTTACACCTATCCTAAAACACGCTTAAGAGTTGATGAAGTGGTGCCATGAATGGCAGTTGTGATCCCACCAAGAAAGGATGTCGCTTGGGTTCTCTTACACCTAACTTAGTCGTGCTTAGTTGAAATAGGATGCCTCTTGGGCTCTCTTACACCTACTCTAGTAGCGATGGGGAATCAATTTTAATTTGTGTTTGTGTTGTGAAAGAATGATAGGATGCCTCTTGGGTTCTCTTACACCTACCTTAAACATGTCATGGTAGATTTGCAAACAAGCAAACAATGCTTCGAATCAAAAGAATATTTTGATGAATTGGAATAGAGTTTTTGAAGATAATTATTTTCAAACATGATTTTATGGATAGTATTTATTCAAATAGAGCCCATTGATTGGAAGCATCGGGTGTTCCCCTTTATAATTAATAAGTTGATAAGATCTTCCTTATTAGGCCTTCTCTATGATAAAAGGGCCTTCCCAAGTGGGTTCAAACTTGTCTCCCATCTTTCAATGGGCACCGATCAGTCTCCTTAGAACTAAAACAAGCTCTCCTACTTTAAAACTCTAGAGTAGACCAGCTTGTTGTGAACTTGAATCATTTTGTCTTTGTACTACGAGGTTCTGGCATGCCCATAGGCGTCTCTCTTCCAAACCTTCGAGCTCTTCTAACTGGCATTCTACTCAGTGATTTTACTACCCATTATTTATTAGTGATGGGAGCTAAACTTCTGGGTAGTAGAATGAATACACATAAAGGAGAATGTAGATTGGGGAGTGTGGTGTGGTATGCCCACAAAGCTTCAACTGCTTGCTGTCATTTATTATCGTTGAGTGCCTTCATTAGTATCTGAATGAGAGTTTTGTTGAATGCTTCTGGCCGCCACAGGATAATAGATAGTGGAGTATCTCCAATCTATGTCGTGTCTCCTGGCAAAGTTGTTGATCTTAGTGCTCCTGAATGCAATAATATTATCGAATATAATTCATCAAGGCACCCTGAACCTATATACGATATGGTTCTTGAAGAACTTGAGCACATGCTGAGCTGTGACCTCTTTAAGTGGGATGGCCTCCACCCACTTGGAAAAGTAATCGGTGGCATCTAGGATGAACCAATGACCCTTAGAAGAAGGAGGATCAATCGGACCCACTATGTCAGTACCCCAACACTTGAATGGCCATGAGGCCAATGTAGGGTGTACAATGTTGGGTGGTTGGTGCAAGACTACACTACACCGATGGTATCTCCTACATATGCCTGTAATCATTGAGTGAGTATAATCTCTTGAGCCTTCATCTTCATTCAAATTGATGCTTTGCATAGACCCGAATGTACCATGATCTTATGGGCTTCGTGTTTGTCTAAATAGGTTAACCACATTTGATCAAAAGACTGCGTATAAGGTGCCATGAGAGCATAGGAGAGAGCTCTCTGCTTCATCTGATGGGCTTGTAATTTCTCTTGAGGTAGTTTACCTCTAATCAAGTAATCTATGAATAGTTGCCTCCAATCCAGCTCATCATCTTTATTGGCAATGGCAACCTCCCATTCAAGAGAGAGTCTCTCGATGAGTTCAACATCAATAAGGTTTAAGGCTTATCTATTTTGGACCCTTATTGGCATGGATTCATCTTCCGGACATGCCAACTCCATGGCGAGTTTGGCCAAAGCATCTGCGTTCTCTCCTCAAGGAATTTTGTAGATGGTGACCTCGTGGATTTCATTTCATGGTGTACTGGGTGATTTAGGTTTTAGGACCTTATAGGACCCAACAATCTGGTTGATGACCAACTGAGAATCCCTGTAGATGTTGATGCTTTTAACACACACACTGTAATAGCTAACTCTAGATCGGGAATCAGAGCCTCATATTCGGCTTCATTGTTGGTGCATGGATTGGAGAGATAGCATGAGAATCTCATCATATTACGGTCTGGAGTTAAAAGGATGATTCCTACCTTCGGAAGAGTAGATCATTCTTCTCCTTTTGAAAGAAAGAATCACCATCAAATACATCTCCTAGTGGAATGCTAGTGTCCCCTAAGTTCATGATTTGTTCATCGGTCATCACTAAGCGGGAATCAGAAGTGCTACTAAGAAATATGCTAGTGCCTTTTCACCGCGGGAGAAAATGTAATGTTGAACTATGAGAATCATGGACCGATGCCAACCTTCGATAATGGTCGTGTCATGAGATACTACAGTGATTTGATTCTTGAAATCAAGTTTACTTTATGAGAGAGCATGAGCTTTTGGGATGCAAAGATAAAAGCTAGGCAATGTTTCTCAATTGGTGGGTAGTTTGCTTCAGCAAGGATCAGATGATGATTGAGGTAGTAGAGAGCATTCTCCTTCCCTTCATCATTGGTTTGGGCCAACAAAATGCTAAGGGAGTCGTCCAATGTGGTAGTGTAAAGGATAAGTAGCTTGCCCGGGATAAGGGCTGCTAGAACTGGCAGCTTCACCAAATATTGTTTGATGTCTTCAAAAGCATGCTAGCACTTGTCATCCCACTTGAACTTGGCATCTTTTTTGACAAGTGCTAAAAATGTCTAGCATCTCCCCGATAGATTGGAGATAAAGCATCTTAGAACCCCTTGGAATGGTCTAAGTTGAGTTAGACTATTAGGGGTGGCATTTCTAAGATAGCTTTGATCTTTTCTGGGTATATCTCTATTCCTCGGTGTCAGACAACAAACCCAAGGAACTTCGAAGCCACTCAATGCACACTTCGTGGTTCATTTTGAGATTGAATTGTCTTACCGCTCAAAAAACTACTCAAGTCAAAGAGATGGTCTTCCTTTTCTTTACTTTGGACTACTAGATCATCAACATAGCATTCAACTTGATGATGAATGAGTTCGTTGAATATTCGAGTCATGGCCCGCTAGTATGTAGCACCAGCATTTTTAAGGCCGAAAGGCATGACCTTATAACAATAGATCATGATCAGGGTTCAAAAAGTTGTATTTCTTTCATCCTCATAGGCCATCTTGATTTGGTTGTAACCAGATGACCCATCCATAAAGGAGAATACTGCATGAGGTGAGGCAATGTCCACCATTAATTCTGGTATAGGAAGTGGAAATTCATCCTTAGGATATGAAATCTCTGAAATCGATGCATATGTGAAATTATCCATTCTTCTTCTTAACTAGGACGGCACTAACTAACCGTGTGATATTTTTCTTCCATGATAAAACTAACATCATTCAATTTCTTGACTTTAGAAATGACCTATTGTTCGATTTCTAATCGCATGCGTCTCAGAGCTTGCTTGATAGGGTTAGCATTAGGGTCTATTGCTAGTTTGTGGACTTCTACGTCAAGAGATAATCTGAGCATCTCTTCATAGCTCCATGCAAAGCAGTCCTTAAACTCAGTCAATAGTTTAAATAAGTCATTGGTTTCTTCTTCATTCAATAGAGAACTGATGTATATGGGGCATGGATCTTCTTCTATCCCAAGGTTGATTTCTTTGAGCTTGTCGATGGTTGAGTTGATTCCTTCTTCAAATTTTGGAGGTGCATCTTTGATTTGAAGATCATCATGATCATCTTAAGTTTCTAAACACACCTCCTTATAAGAGTTAGTTGGTTTGAGAGAATCCTATCAGACTCCGGATGATTGGTGACAACTAAGAAGTAATCATCATCATCGATTGGACCCACTGTATCGAATCCTACTCCTGGTCTTGAGTGTGCACCCCTGCCTTTGTTGTCCCACAACTTCTCGAAATATTTTAACATGTGCCTGGACCATGTGTAAGGAATCTAACCTTTCTTTGCAAGATTATAAACACAAGGAGAGTACTAATCAAAAGGTAATTCCTAAATCTTTATATGAATCATCCTCAAGTTTTACATCTGCTTCTAGACTTGAGGATGACGATCCCAATAAGAATCTCTTTGGCTTAACATCCATGGAAGATCTAAGGGCTTCCTCAACTACCAAACCCTCAACCTTTTGAGAAAAAAGTGGCGTTAGAGCTAAGGTTTGCAACTGTTGCCTAATAGTTTTACATAATCTTGATTTGAATACATTTATGCTTTGTTTGGAGGCGTAGTCTTTGTCACTGTCTGGCTTGAGTGTCACCTCCAATGACACCCATTGAGAGGGGTTGGCTGGTGTGCTAATCACATGAGGCTCATCCTCCAAGCTAGATTCTAAGTCTATGTGAATAGAAGAAGTACTCCTGTGAATTGGAACATGGCCCCTGTTGGCTGGTCGCCAACAAGGGCGTCTCCCACCTCTAGAACTACCTCTGTATCTACCTCTACCTCTACCTGGTGGAGGTCGATTCATCCTACCCAAATATCCATATGGTGGAACGAACTATGAGTGGAATGTAACTTGGGGCTCTACCTCTTCCTCGGTATCCCTTCCTCGCTCACTTGCACTTTCTTTCTTCTTCTTTTTTTTTCTTTTTCTTCTTTTTCTTTTTCTTTTGTATTTGAATTTTGGCCAAGTTCACGAGAATAGGTGTTTTAATTTTGAGGAAGATAGTAGGTCATGTCTTCATATATCTCAATTTCTCTAACTGAAAATGACTTTTTGTCTCCTTTGACACAGTATTCAATTCCATCTTTTCAAAACTTGATGCACTGATGAAGCAAGGATGGAACCATCTTGTTTTGGTTTATCCAAGGCCTACCAAGCAAAGTAGTAACTAATGTGTTCGAATCAATTATATATAACTTGGCTTCAGTCTTCCAATCACCTATTTCAAAAGGTAATAGTATGGAGCCTAAAGCCC
This sequence comes from Cymbidium sinense, assembly GCA_021442155.1. NCBI lineage: Eukaryota > Viridiplantae > Streptophyta > Magnoliopsida > Asparagales > Orchidaceae > Cymbidium > Cymbidium sinense. The sequence continues at coordinate 193,692 of JAKCPB010000146.1, forward strand.
TCTCGCCCCATTCATTGAATCCTCTCAACATCATCTGATCTCCTCAGAGTTTAGAGATGTCAATCTTCAAACAGGAAAAGGTTTTCAGGCTCATAATGTTCACTGCACCTGGATCAACCAACACCCTAGAAAGTCTGAATCTATCCATATCCACTGTGATGTAGAGGGGACGGTTATGCTCCATATCCCCGAAGTTAGTGAATGTGACTCGGCTTCTCTTGAATAATGTGCCTCCTCTCCAAGGTCAACTAAGCATATTTCTAGATCAAGAAGGGCCTTGATGACTCCCTCATCTCTTTGGATAAGACAAGGGCATCATATATGCTTAGTTTAGCTGGAAACTTTCTTAGGTGAGCGACGATAACTCTGGACTGATCCTTCACAAGCATATCCATAGGTGGAGCATCCTGTGGAAGGGCTTCTTGATCATTAGAACTAATGATTTGCTTTCCCTTACCTTGAGGTGCTACCCTAGGAGGTAGAACCTTACCACTATGGAGGTTAACTTCGGTGAACTCTTATGGTGGGTTAATGGAAGATTCTACATGCTTGTCAAGCATACCTACAGCTTCTCCTATAGGACCCTCGAAATCAGATGACTATAAGTCTATCTTAAGAGATGAACCCGTATTATTCAGAAAAGGAAAGTCCATCTCCGAATCAGAAAGAGGATGATCGGAGTTATTATAATTATTAAGACTTGAAGAATTTTCTAAAAGAGTAGAGTAAGATAACCCATCAGAAGTGTCGCAGATGTAATTCAAAGTAGCTTTATTCCTTGATTTCTTAGATTTAAAAGGAGGTACATCGTAGAAATCTAGTAAAGTAAGTGGGGTGAGAGATTCGATGTCTTCATTCATTGATACAATATGTCTACTAGAAGAAGAACTAGTTGAAGTACGAATGCCAGTTGAAGTAGTAATTGCAATGGTGGAATGGAGGTTGGACTCGATCGGTGGTTGCGCTACTTAGCTATCCCGAGTAAGTATGATGTTGTCACGAGCTCATTCACACTTTCCAAGTTGTCTTTGGAAACTTGCAAACCTTCATTGATGTTGGAGTTTTGAGCTACCTCGGGCACCTATAAGGAAAGTTTCTTGATTTTAGAAATAATCTTTTCAGATGTTCGGAATAAAGAGATATCCCAACCTTCTTTTATTTTGAGAAGATTACATGTATCCCCAAGGATTACCCAAATAGAACTGGATGGTTATTCTATTAGGTATTCCTTAGGGATAACAATAGCGCCTAACTTATAGCTATGCTCAAGCCAATCCTTAAATGTAAAGCAATCATCCAAAACATGGCCTAGCATGCGGTAGTAGGGGCAAAAGTTAGGATCATTGCTCTTGCCGACTTCCTCCAACTTTCTAGGCTCGGGTAGCTGAAAATCAAGTTTCTTTAAGAGGTTCTTAAAGATTTTCCTGACTACCTCCCTCTTAAATGATTAAGTTTTTTTTAATTTATCCAAAAGAACAAGTTGATGATAGCTACCTGGGTACGGATATGTATACTACTGAAGAAAGTATGGCTGAGGAGGAGGCTGCTATGGCGGCCAATAAGATGGTCGAGGCGGTGGTAAAGGAGGTGGAAGTGAAGCCTATTGAGCTCGAGGTCTCTCATACTGATCTCTGGGTTGCTTCCCCTTATACAATGCTGCTACTACCCCTAGCTTCTTTTTATAAGCTTTTTGTGGCTTTGGCTTTAATGACTGATATTGAAAAGGCAACTGTTTGGCCTCTCCTGTAGGCTAGCCCCCTTATTGATTAACTTCTCAAATGTCTTAATAGTGAAACCTTTAAGCATGAAGGTGACTGGACTATGAATATTCTTTAATAGAATTTCAATAGCATATTGTTCAGACAGTTGTGGTTCATATTTCATGCTTAAATTGCACCCACAATTTTCCTTTCCTGAGCTCCAACAAACCTCTTAATAAATAGTTGCTCCAACTCAGCAAAAGTCTTCATTGAATCATTGGCGTTAGGTCGCTAACAAAGCGACAGAATAATAACACATCACCGCCACCAGTGTTGCAACAACAGGACCTGAAATGTGCTATATGTTGGCAAAGGTTCTGCTGCCATCAAAACTTTTGAAAGAACGAGACACAAAATCCTAAGGATATTGGATAACATCGAATTCCTGGGTATGGTCTACCCTTTGGAACTGATGAACCACCTCAACCTTGCACTAGTGCTTTCTTCACTTATTGTTCAACCAAGAGTTTAATATCTTTTTCTTGTATGAAGGTACTATCCACTACCTTTCTATACAAGCTAGTACTGCCCTGCTCTAATGTAGGAAAACTCTTAGGTTGATCCAAGACATATAATAACTCAGGCCATCTCTACAATGGTAGGATGTACAACTAGAGCTTGATTATGAAGTCCTAGAATTACCACTAGCAAATCTTCAAGTATCTTACCCATCTTATCAATCTGTTCATCATTCTTCTTGAGTTGTTGAAGGAGGTGTTGGGTTAAATAGGTTGTATTGTCCTGTTCGACCGTAACACCTTCTGAACTATGCTGATCCCGAAGGAGGGAACCTCTGGTATCAACCATATGCACTTCTACTGAGTCTTTCAACAAATCATCTTTGTTGGGGTCAAAGCTAACCTTCTCCTCTTTGAGGTCAGACCAATCATACCCTAGGATTTCTTTCTATTCAGTAAAATACTATGCTAAGATATCATCCAAGGAGCAGTCTAACTGTGCAAGCACAAATGCTTGCGGCTGACTGGTGGTGGGATCATGCTCATGAACAGAGATACATCTGACCTCCCCTGCTACTAGAGTGCTAACCCTATGAGGGCTACGCTCACTGGAAGACATGTGCTCATGACTATCAACTGCAATGGGTGGGGTGCCGTCCCTGGGGGATCTATCACATGGGGATAATAGAACTATCTTCTTCTCCTTATACCACTGTTATATCCATGATCGGTTGAGGTGATGCTGATGGTGGCGACTATGATGTTATGGGGTCACCACTCCTTCTTCACCACAACTAAAGTGAGAGATCGAGCAAGAGAACTCGCCCTCACCTTAGTTGGTGGAGTAGATGAAATGGGATCCCTTGGCCGTAGTCGGATCACCAATGGGGCTTTATTCTCCCCTGATGCTGCTCTCATGGCTTTGGGTGGAACTGTATAAGATGAAACCTGAACTGGCAATAGTGGATGTGGAGTGGAGTGGTGTGGTGGAGACAACACTGACTGCCTCTATACGGGAGCTCTCCTTCCATGATGGGTAGTACCAGTCAACACAATGCTATCGATGGCACATGCACAGGAAATCTATGAGGCTCGGCACGGCATATCTTCACTTCTCTTTGCTAGTAATGTGAACTGATACATGAGCCTCTCTGGCCCTCTTCTGATTGATTTGCTCACCTACACTGTAAGAAATAACTAATCATAAATCAAACTGGGCACTGGACTCTGACCATCCATAAGCCCTGCCAACATGGCATAAAACTATCCTGAGGCCAGCATATGACCTCCTCCCCATCTCGGCGGTGTCTCATGATGAGGGAGGTGGGGTGATACTACAATCCTCTTGACATCTTCCTCTCCTTCATAACCGGAAAAGGGGTGGAACTTATTCTAAGCAAAGGAGAAACTACCTTTGGGTGACCCTCTCTGATATGAGATACTACTTCCATCTCCTTGGTAATGCGTGCATTGATGCCGCTTGATCCGCAACTCTATTGACATTAAGTTTTTAGGTGGGCGAGCTGAGCTAGACCCCTCAAGGTAGGGAGACTATCTGAAGCAAGGGTAGCCTTTCCCAGGAAGCCAATGAGTGGAGTGGTACTTCCCACAGGGATGATGGGAACAACTGACTATGTAGGCACTAGAACTGTAGCTGCTACTGGGACCTCTACTACCTTCCTCTTCAGTGAGGGAAATTCAGAATCTGAGGGCATCTCAATATGGATGACTGGCTTCTTCCCAGCCATCATATTCTTGCTGACAGTGGTGAGGGTTGCCCCTCACAAGTAATCCTGGCTCCCTCGAATCCTCGGCCAAAATATATCAAGTGAGCAAAATCAGTGTGGGGGAGGCTGGCCTGATCTAAGGCCAAATCCATCCCAAAGGGGAAGGTGAACACATACTTCTGGGAATCCATTTGCAGTGTATTGAACTAAGAAAATGATTAGACTGAGTTGAAATTGAACTGGAACTCTACAATTATTGAAGACAAACTCAAATCAGATTTTCTGCCTTGGTATTCTATTAACATTTTTTAATTTGATTTAGAGTTTGAACTCACACTCAATAATTTGAATATGTTAAGTGGGGCTCATTAAATTTAGGAGAGTTTTTGAGTTCATTTGAGTTTAGAATCCACATTCAACAAATTTGTGTATGTTGAAATGGTTTCAAATATTTTGAAGAGACTTTTGATGCTTCCAATAGTTCATATTTGAATTTGATTTTATGTTTGGGGACCCCTTATTTAACAAATTTGAGTGTGTTAAATAGAGGGTCAATTGATTTTGTTTGGGATTACTCATTTAGCAAATTTGGGTATGCTAAATGAGACATTTGAAAATATTTTTCTTTTTGCTTGTTTTCCCATGATGTGTATCATGTGTGAATTTAGAGATGGAATCTTTACTTAGCAAATTTGTGTATGCTAAATAAAACCTAAAATAAATTTAATTTTTTGTTCTAAGTTTGAAAATGGGATCTTTACTTAGCAAATTTGTGTATGCTAAATAAAGGCCTACATGTGTTTGGGTTTTGATATTAAAAATAGGATCTTTACTTAGCAAATTTGTTTGGTTTGTGTTATTTTTGAAAAGGAGGGTTTCTATTTAACAAATGTGGCATGTTAAATAGAATCCAATTTATTTTCAATCTTCATTTTAAAGAATGAAACTCTCATTTGACAAATTTGGGTATTTCAAATGGAATTCCAATATATTTTGATTTTCATGACTTTTGCAAAAGAGATTTCTATTTAATAATTTGAGTATGTAAAATGGAAGTCAATCATATTTTATTTTTCCAAGATAAATTTTTTTGTGTGTGATTATTGCTTTTTGAAAAGAAAAAAATTCCAACTTAACACATGTGGAATGTGTTGAGTGGAGTTTCAAATGGTGTGATTTTATTTGAAGATGAAACCTCCATTCAACAAATTTGGATATATTGAATGAAGATGCTTATTTTCAAATTTGTGCTTTTTGAAAGAAAGAAACCCTAACTCTAATATATATGAAATATATTGGGTGGAGTTTCAATCTTATGATATGATTTTATTTAGAAATGAAATCTCCATTCAATAAATTTGGGTATATTGAATGAGGATTATCATTTTCAAATATGTGCTTTTGAAAAGGAAGAAATCCCAACTTCAACATATGTGAGATATATTGAGTGGAGTTTCAATTTTATGAAATAATTTATTTTGGAAATGAAACCTTCATTCAATAAATTTGGGTATGGTGAATGAAGATGTTCATTTTTAAATATGTGCTTTTTGAAAGATGATTTTGATTTTGGTTTTGAAAAGGACCTACATGTAATAATCTTGAGGATTGTTAGATGAGGTTGAGTTATATATATTTTGTGAAAATTTTTGTACAAGTATTTTATTATGTGAACTTTGAGAAAGTGCTTTAAAAAAGTGACATTTTTATAAAGGATTTATTTTTCTTCTCATTTGTGGAATGAACCTTACCTTACCATAGAGATAGTAAGGAGGTTCAAAAAGGGTCTTTAGTCATCTCTTTTAGTTAAATTTTATTTTAACCTATTGGGGACAACAAGGGTTTTAAGACCTACATGAAGTGAGGTCCTAAAATCTAAAGGATGTTGGCTAGCTTACCTTAAGAATGAAATGAGCTAAGTACCAATGGAAAAGAAAGATAGTCTCGGACTCATCTGAAATACAAATCCACTATCGATACTTGGAGACAACGATCATTTACCAAAGATAGAGGGAGGAATCATCCCTAGCAGAGTCACCAAAAAAATTTGTGGTGTTTAATTTTTGGTGTTATGGGTGTTGTGTGTGCATTTATGTGAGGGGACACCAGACAGATCTATAGATGTACTCATTAGGGTGATCAGGTATGACATTAAAGAATAGTATACTATCTTGATAGATAGAAGTCGCTACCATATAATTGACCTAATCACCTAATGAGGACTTCTAAGGCATGATGGGTCTTCGAATGTACCAAAGATCTTTCCCATACTTTACATGAAAAAGTAAAGTAGGGTTTATTTAAACCAAGTTCATTAAGTTCCCTATGGAGGCAAGCCCCCATAGTTAATTACATCCTAATGAATGAGATTCCTAAAGAATACTCTCGATTAATATAAATGATCATAGTCTCCAAAGATTTCAAAGATAGGACTATCAATCAATTGGTTATTTTTAGAAAATCAAGTGGGATTGATAAAAAAGGAGAGAGTTATTATCGAAACCAAAGAGAGATGAGTAGGAATGCTTATAATACTAGGAAGCCTAGTGAGCATCCCAAACTATTCTATGGTTGGGCTTTATATTTTTGAAATTGAGGAGAATTATATTTTTGAGTTGAATTTTTATTAGAAATCCGGGCTTACAATTCCAATACAAGATTATAGAAATGCCTAAGAGGTGAGTATTTATTCTTGTAGCCCCAAAAGGAAATAGCAACCTCAGGTCCTAAATCTAGGGAGATTTGATGAGGGTCAAAGCACAACCTAAATCTAAGGTAAAAATGGGTATATGGTTTACCTCCATAGAGTAAACCACCCATGTTAGCTTACAATGCTGAGGTGGCCAACTAACTCCTCCTGATTTTAAATACATGTAGGTGAAGATTATTATTCTTTGCAATATGGCTAGGAGTTATTATTATTTAGAAGGAGATTAGGTCCTTAAACTAACTCCCTAAGGACTAGATCATGAGGGGCATGAATTTCATGACTTAATTTAATAAAATTTTGTCAAATTTTTTATTTTGATTTTGGACATTTTATTTGACACGGCTATGGGATTTCAAATGCCTAATGTATGAGAAATTGGTTATGGGCCAAAATCGAAATAATGAGGTGTGTTTTCACCATGGCTCTCAAGGTCAAGCCATTTTCTCACTAAGGTGGAAGCCCTCCATTAGAGTGAGATAATATGATTTATGCATGATATGAGACAATATCCATAAGAGGTTGCTAAATCTTTTTATTATATTGATTTATATCCTAGGCTTTAGATGAGGTTATGAATTATTTAATTTAATTTTGAATTGATTAATTGGATAAAAAATTTATTTTTTCCTAGGTCGCATCCAGGCCATTCAACAACCATCAAATAATTAAAAAACTAGGAAAATGATGCCATCTTAATTGCATAATCATAAACATAATATCAATCAATTTATAAAATTAGCACAAAATAATAAGAGGCTTGTGCGATCGAGTACCATTATACAACCCGAAAAGAAATGTGGGTAGCCGAGCTCTACCCTTATACAACCCGGGTTACAAATGAATAATTATAATTAAAAGGAATTCATGTTATGGGGTTCTTCATTCTTCATTCTTCATTCTTCATTTCATTTTTTCATTTCTTCATTTTGATTTGCTCCATTTCTTTCTTTCTTTTGGCATGACTTGGGATGTAGTTGCTCCAAAGGCATCACATGGTACATAAGTCTTATATTCATCCTAATCCCCCATAATATTCATTCCAAATCTTAATTGCAAAATTTACATTGAAATGGGAAAGGTAAATCTAACTAAACCTACAAAATAAATGTTAGCTAAACATACCACACAACCCAAACAGTTATATGAATAAGTTAGACTTAGCACTCCACACATGGGTATCCAAGTCAACCTATCCTAATTTGGGTTATGCTTAGGGGTATAAGCAACCTACACAGCAAAAAGTATTTTATATTTTTATTACAATGCCCCTTAAGTACAACCCCCTGTAGAAAATATGATTAGGCTAAAGCCTATCATCCATCTATGTATGCACAACAGTCTAAATAATACATCATAAAATAAAAATATTAATCAAACCAGCACTGCCCTAACCTAAAGCTAGAAATTATGAGTTAGTCTAATGTGTGTATCATTTAAGGCTTGAGTGGCATGTCTTAGCTAGGCTTTAAGGTTGGAATTTTTTAAGTATGAAAAATTCAATTTAGATGCTAGTTTCATTTCAAGTGATTTAGTTGACTTATCAATTTTAGTTGGTAATTTGATTTGATTTGAATGAACTTACATTTAGTGACTAAATATTATGAAGAGAAGAAAAGAGAGGAGATCTCTCTTTCATCCCTACCTTAAAACATTTTTAAAGTAGATTGATTAATGAATTTCTTTTAATGAATGGTTTATTATGTGTTATAAATGGTCCTAAGTTTGGGTTCTCTTTAAATAGTCCTATTTAGTAAGAAATGCATCTTAGGATTAGTTAGGGTAGATTACTATCACATAACACACACCCGTTCATTTCATTTCACCATGTATACCATGCATATAAATAATCCTAAGCATACTTATACATGCAATGCAAATATTAGCACACTTTGATGATGAATGCAAAGAGATGTGATTTGAAAATTTGGGTATTCCATTTATTAATTGGATTATTAATGCATGTCTTTATTATGTAGAAAAGAGGTATTTCTCATCCATTAACTAAATGCACATCCACATGTATAAAAGTTACAAGTGAGTATGGTGCCATTGTTTTCTATACCAAGGGCATAAGGTACAAGACATACTTTGGGCTACTTAAAGCCTCGTAGCCCCGGGATGTCCAAACTGATATACTACTTTTCTTAGATACATGTAAATGTATAAAAAGAACCAAATTGATAAAGAATCATGCAAAATATTATGTTTGGTTTGGTTGCATAATTTACATGAATAATATGAAGATCCTTCTTAAGTCATAACATAGAAATGCATAGGAATAGATTTAAACAAGGGTTGTGTTCTTTTCAAATGAACTATACACTTATAAATTCTATGTAAATCCATGTTAAGAGAAAAAAAGAGAATTTCATAATACACATCTTATGCTATAATCACATGCAAGCTTATAAATATTTATAAGAAGCTTCACTTCATTCATAATCTTTGATTTATAGGTTTTGAAAATAAATTTTATTTTTAATAGTGATAATAGCGACTCATATTCTTAATTTAGCCAACACATGTAATTTGACATAAAAGGAAATATTTTATTTAATTGATTTTTCAAAAGAAATGAATGCATGATTTCATATGGCAAACAATATTTAGCATGTTTGGAGAAATAAAGGGGTGTAAGCACATGACTTCATTCACCCTAATTAATTCCTAAGGACAATCATTTAAAATGAATCAAAATTCCTTAAGGAGATTTTTATTTTTATTTTTTTGAATTTGATTTGACTTAGAAAATATGATAAGAGTTTGCTAGTCCTAACCCATTTCCCTCATGTGTGAATTGGTTTAGTTTAACTTTAGAACAATTACGTTGATTTTATATTTTATTTAGGTTAAAGCATGAATTAAATGGATTAATTATCCCTACCTATATCACATTAAGTTAATTAACTAATTAAAAATAAGCCAATATGATATGCAACCATATGGAAAGTAAATTTGCAATGCTCCTAAAAAATGAAAGGGGTCTAATGCAATTGGCTTATGATTAATAGTTCATTAAACTTAAGGGATCTCACTTAATTACTCTTATGATTTTCTCACACATGTGAGCCAATCATAATTTCATTATCTCTCACCTTGGGTTATTGAACACCCAAGGAGCTACCCAAGACCAATTAAGGGTTGTTTAGGTTGGGTGAATTGATTTTTAATTTTGATTTCATTAGGCCATTAAAGAATTGATTAAATGCTTTAGTTATTCTTTGATTTAAATAATAAAATTAACTTAGGAGAAAGAATCAAGGGTAAGGCCTCAATCCTAATCCCTAAATCATTCAATCATTCCACTAGGTTTTCATTCCCTTATTTTGAAGATTTAATCATTTGATTAATCAACTAATCATTCCATTAACCCATCAATTAATTTAATTTTTAAAGGTAAAAGATAATTAGAAAATAAATTAGGAACAATGTCCCCAATCATATTCCTAGGTGACTTTACTGTTTAGCATGGATAATTATGTTCAAGTGATTAATCAAGTTGTTGTTCATCTCTTAATTATAATTAATTTAATTAAAAAGGTGATTAGGGCTTACTCAAATGATTTCCCTAATTAAGCTATCAATAAAATCCCAGAAAAATAGGGGAGGCAGAGGTCATCCCCCTAAACATCCACAGAAATTTTGAGATTAATTGAGTGATTAATTAAAGTATAATTATGCTAATTAAATTTTTGATAAAATCTTAATTAAGTCAAAGTCACTGTTCAAAATCAATTAATTATAATTTTCCTAGATTCTCCTCTAAAATATCTTCAAAATGAGCCTGAGTTTGTATTTTTTAGATTTTTCTATAATTAGTTATGATTTTAGAAAGTTTCACCATTAAAATTAGATTAATTAAGCCTAATTAAACCCCTAATCCCATCGGGCCATGCGCAGCTAATGCAGTGCACTGACGCGGTGTGCTTTCCATGTGGCACGATGGGATAGGTTATTTAAATTATCACATCCATCGGTTGAGTTAACTGGCGGCAGACGTGCTTTCTTTGCAGGTCATCTGATCTAAGATCGGACGATCGAGATCAATCCTGCAGTTTAGGAAGGAATTAGAGGGGATCTAGCATGATCTAATCACAGCCATCCATTCCAATCACGCTGAACAGACGGCGTATGATCCTTCTCCTTCGTGAGCGATGAGAGACGAACATCGTTCATCTTTCCTCATTCAATTCAAGCTCACCCAAGGCTGGATTGGGATTAAACTGATCTCACACCTTCGGAAGGAAGGGGGATGCACATCCAATGGTCAAGATTGCATGGGGTGATAATTTCCTTCACAAAGGACCAAGCAAAATTTCCTATAGCTATGGTTTCAATGGCATACCTCACCGAAATTTATCACCGGTGCTTCTAACAAAGGACGTAGCTTCGTTTAGTAGAGACGAAGCCCTGTTGAAGGAATCCAGTCTTGACTTGAAGTGGTTTGCTTGGTTGACCAAGCTCCTCTTCAATGGTGATCAGCCTTGATCGAAGTGGTGCTTCCCGTGGCTTGGACACTTGGGAAATTATTCGATTGAGCTCGCCTTAGTCCAAGGATGATGTGTGCATGGTTAATTTGATTTTGTTTGAGAATTGAATGAGTTGGATTTGGAAGTGATCTCCCCTATTTTGGCTTTGAGTAAAATTAAAAATGGGAAATGGGGGAGCTCAGGAATCGCTTGGAAAAGCTTGGGGAGGCTTCGATTCAACCTTTCTAGCTCTGAGGAAATGATTAACTATGGTTTGAGTGAGAATGAGGTGGAGTATATCTCCCATCTCCTTGGATTAGATGGTGAGAGGTTGTTTTGCCATTTTGGCTCAATGGATTGGATTGAAGGCACGATTTGAGCTGCAAAACATCCCATATGGGTCATTTTGGGCAAAGTGAGGGAGAGTGGATGCCCATGTGAGTGGTGAGTGTATTTGGTGATCCAAGTTTTCAAATGTGATTGGGGAGGTTGATTTGGCCTTGCCTTAGGTCATGGCCGACCCAAGCTCATTGGGTCATGTTCACCACCCTCCTTGGTGCCCATGTGGACTAATAGAAGGATGCTAAGTGGCATTGAGAAATAAATGGCCAAATTCCAAGTGAATTTGGTCATAAGATACCCTTTGACTTAAGGTTAAAGTGATCATTTAGCTATGAGATTAATTTGTCTAGATTTAAAATGATTCAAAAATGTGTTGGGCCAAATTTCAAGTGATTTGGAGTTCATTTGGATTGATTTGGCTCAATTTGACCCATTTAGGGTCAAATTGGGTCAAACCATGGGTTAGGTTAAGTTCAAATGATCCTTTGGAGCCTATGAGTATCATTAGTTTAGTTCAATTTGATTTAGATTTGGTTTTGGTTCATTTAGATTCATTTAGGTCAAATGGGTCAAGTTGACCAATTTGACCCATTTGACTTAATTAGGTTAGGTCATGGGTTGGGTTAGGCTTGGTTGATCATTTGAAATATATTTCAATCTTTGGTTTCAATCAATTTTGATCTGGTTTGATTTCAAGTTGATTTGACCTTTTGGGTCAAGTTGGGTTCATGGTCAATTGGGCTAGGTTAGGTCTAATTGGTCAATTGAAGCATTGGTCAAGTTCAACAATCAATTTGGAATGAATTTGACCCGTTGGTTGCAATCAATTTGGCTTAGATCAAGGTTTGACCCATTTTGGCATTTCAGTTCAATTTGGGTCAACTTAGGTCAAGTGGTCAATTAGGCTTGGTTTAGGCTTAATTGATGACTTGGTCATGTTCAATCATTGATTATGGATTGGTTTAGATCAATAGTTTCAATCAATTTGGCTCATAGTGAATTTTGTCTTGTTCAGATCTCATTTGGGCTAAGTGTTGACTTAGTCAAAGGCTAGTTTGACTTGGTTTAACCCAATTTGAGTGATTGATCATTCTAAGATGATTGTTGATCACAATGTGAGGTTTGGATGAGCTTAGTTCAATCCAATTTGGGTTGGATTAGAATTTAGCTCAAAAAGATCATTTAGGTCACTTTGGGTCAAGTGAGCCTAAATGGGACAATTGGCTTGATTAAGGCTTGATTCAAGTTTGGTTGAACTTACATATGGACTTATGATGGAAATATAAATCCAATTGCAAGTGGTATGGAGTCAAATGGATTTTGGTTCATTTGACAAGTTCAAGTCAAAAGGATTAATCATGGGTTTGACTTGGGTTAGTTTGCTTTTGGCTTGGTGATTGTAGTTTATGTTTATATTTGGGCATGTGATTGAAGGAGTGATTGTTTGAAGAGAAAATTCAAGGGTTTGTATTGATTTGAGAATGATTTGGCTAAGTCCTAGAAATTGGCTTAAATGATGTAAGTTAGGTTTGGATTTGAGTTTTGAATTTATATCGATTTGATTTTGGCCATTTAAATTTATATTTCATTTATATTTGTGAAGATAATATAAATGATCCATGAGAGAATCATGTGAATTAGGAGTGATTTGATTGTGAATTTGGCTAAGGTAGGTCACAAAGTTTGGAAAAGGGGTTTTGATTTGGTTTGATTTATGATTTGGATATTGGAATTTGGATTCCAATTTCATTTATAGTTATGAATATAAATGATGGAATAAGTGATTTATAAAGAACTCACTTAGCTTTGGGTTGGTTTAAAGGGTTTGGTTAAGCTTATGGGTGTGATTCATAAGGCTTAGGAAGGTTTTGGATTTGGAGTTGATTATGGGTTTCAATCATTTGATTTGGAATTGATTCATAATTTGGATTTTGGGAATTTGGGTTTAAAATTTGGATCATTTGAGATTGGAATTCATTTGAGATTTGAGAAAATTAATTAAATTGGAATCGATTTGAGATTTGGAAAAATCATTTGAGATTGGAATTGATTTGAGATTTAAGAAAATTATTTGAATTGGAATTTATTTGAGATTTGATTTGGATTAGGTTGAAGAAGTGTACATGGGTTGGCTTTGAGCCATGGGGTAAGGGTTGCCTTAGATCCTAAATGCATAGTCTAATCCTATGATAAACCCTTCTAAGTCTCTAGGGTTAGGTTAAGTTTTCACCTAATCACTAGAATTATCTTAATACTAAGGAACTCTTAGTGTTTAGAGGAGTCCTATATCTAAGATGGAGAAGTTGAGAGGTCACTCCAAAAGTGAGGTCAACAACTACCATTGTCATCTTGGAGTAACTGATGCTGAAGAACATCTAACATTACATAAATGATTTGGTATGTCTCTATTGGGCAAGATTCACCATTATCTTCTTCATCCAATTCAACAATATGGAGTTTAGGCATAAAATCTGCAAGCCTAACTGGCTGTCTGGTTGGCTGATGATACTCCTCTAAATTATTAATAATCTTTTGAGCTATAGTTCTCTTCTTGATCTTCTTTTTCTTAGCTAGCTTCTTTGACATATGAGGCCTACATTTAGCAGACTGCTCATCATGCTGTGATGAAGTAGCTTTATTAAAATGCTACTGAGAAGCTAAAATGCTTGGTTTTGGCATTTTTTTTAAGTCCAATATAAGTTCAAGTGGTGATTTCCACTTAACACTAGGGGCATCTTTTAGATGCTTCAACATTTTCATTGTCTTCTTAGAGACTACTGTTTCCCATTCTTCAAACCGAACTGATTTTTCTTTCTTTATATCTTTAATGGATGATACGAAGGAGGACGTAATCATCCTTGTAGATTCTCTTTTCGGGTTGATTAGAACACTATCGGATAATACAAATTTACCACGTCGATACTTCTTTTTTTAGCCAATCTTTGAAGACATAACAATCCTCAATAGGATGACTGATCGCCCGATGATAGGAACAGTAATTTGGATTATTGACTTGATTAGCTTCTTCAGGCCTTTTACTTTTTGGTAATTGTAGACCAGCTTTGACTGCTTGTTAAAATAGTTTATCCCGTCTCTTTTAAAAGAATATTCTTTGTTCATCTTTTCCTTAAGAGATGGTTGTATTCGCTCATCATCTCTTATTGCTTGTTTTGGATGCTCTCCACCACCTGGAAAAGTCTGAGGTTTATCATTGCCTCCTAATACCAATTTTAGTTGTGGATTAAGATGAATAAGCTTCTTTCCTCATCATTGTACATTGGCTATTTTTCCTTTATCTACATTATAGATTACTCATTTTTCACCAATTGAGTTATAGGAGGCGGCATGAGTTTTGTTTCTTCTCAAGGTTTATTTTTCTTTGATTTATCTATATAGATTTCAGACTTAGGGTGATCTAACTTTTCAAATTTGGCCACCCTATCAAGCAAGTCCTGGAATATTGTAATTGATGTCATACATAAAAATGGTGCCATTTTATCATCCATATTACCCATTAACAATTGGATCGCATCTTTTCCCTCCAATTGTTGTTCACATTTCATGCTTAGGTTATGCCAACGAGTTACGAATTTTTTTATTGACTCAACTTTTCTCTTTTTTTAGCAAGGCAAGGTCAGCGATCATTATCTTCTCGATTGCACTGGCGAATCTTTTCATGAACATTATCTCTAATTCGGTGAAGATTTTGACTGAATCATTCGACAATTTCGTACCACTCGAAAGTAGTTGAGATCAGGCTGTTAACAAACTGGCGAAAAGGCAGTGCATCATTTCCTCTTATGTTATCCCATGTAGCCTTGAATTGGGTTATATGTTGTTTTGGATTACCATGCCCACTAAAAATATTAAATTTTGGTACTGAATAACCTTTCTGGTATGGTACTTGATCAAATTCAGCTTGGTAAGGGTGACCCTTACTTACCAGCATTTCAACTTGCTTTGAAGCTATAATTGCCTTTATCTTTTCATTAATTATTATTTCTAGTTGAGCAGTTGTTACTATTCCTAGTGCACTAGCCACATTTTGAATTATAGATTGAAGAGCTAGTTGATTAGCTTCATTCCTTCCCTTCGGGTATAGCATGTACTATAGGAGCTTGAGGTATCAAAGTGATTGGTGGTATAGAGGTTATATTATTAGCTACCTGTTGATTAGTAGATGAAACATGTGCTACATTTGATGTGATATTCTTTTCCAACATATTCATCATGATATTCATTTGTACAATCATGTCATTCATCTTAGTACCAAGCTATAAAATTTTCTTATCTTTGGCTTCCATTTGGCATTGTATTTATCTTTGCTCTCTAGCTAGTACCATGGCGTTAACAAGTACAGGCTCTTCTTCTTCCTCTATTTTTTTTGTTCTGCTACATGCTCATCTCCAGGGGAAGAGCTTGAGTATCATTCTCCTTGTGCATTTGTAGGGACAGTTGTTGCTAGGGCTGAACGACGATGCTGATTGTAAAATCGTGTACTAGGTTGATCATTTCTTGGTTTAACCATATAAACATCTTCAACTCCCATAACTTCTTTTTCATTTTTATCTTCTTCTTCTTCCTCTTTAGCAGAGATTGAAGATCCATCTTCTATTCTCTTTTGTGATGACTCTCCTTCGTAAGCATCGAACTCATGTTCAAGCTCACTGGATTCATGTTGTTGATGATGCTGAGCAGAACGTTCACCTATATGTCTCGTCATATAGACGACTTCTACTTTCATAGTGTCCCGTTCATCGTCTTCTTCTTGCACATGAATTTCTGATTAGTGCTTCCAATGGATCTATAGTTCATTGTAAGGAACAAACATTTCTTCCATTGGGGGAGAATCTGATTGATGATGGGATCCCCAGAGATTCTCTAGGTGTTGACCATCATATCTTTTTTATCGGATATCCCTTCTTTTAGGTATCCACTTCTGAAGAATTACTTTTGAGGTGAATTTTTGAAGATGTACATCAGATGTCACACCTCTTTCTTTCTTCAGAATTTCACCATGGGGCCTTGGCCTCCATATCTACTTACCCTTTCGTCGGGGACTTTTTGACAGTGGATTCTTGGACACACGGTCCAAGTGTCACACTCCAATGCTCACCGCATGAAGCATACTTGCCTTGATGACTAGTTACCATAAGATATGGCAACCTTCTTGGTGGAATCTCAGTATCTTCGATTATCACAGGCCTCAAATTTTCTTTTCATTAAGCCTTTTCCTTGGCTACTTTAAAAAACATTGTGTATTCTACAGACAATGTTTCGGGTTGTCTCCTCTATGATGGTGGAGCTTGACATTGTTGAGTCTAGAAAGACTAATTCACCTCACCAATAGAGCTATTTCTTTTTACTCATTTTAGATTATCAAAATTATTACAGGTAGGAATACTCACTTCTGGTGGCAGTATTGCTTGTTCATTGGGTTGTTTAAATGGGATCTGTTGAGCCCTCGCTTAGCATTTCTTCTTCTTCTTTGCCTTCTAGTTAATTTGCTTGCTGATGAGGAAGCCTCAAAATCATGTCATCAAAAAATATTTGTTAGCAAAGCAATTATACAATGAGGCTAGAGATACATTATGCCCAATGATGGTTCTCTTCATCACGGGGGCTTCAGATTGACCCAGTCTTTCAAAAAACTAAAGTTCTCTGTCAATAAAATTCCTTAACAACAGTTGGTTGTTGAATTGGTTGGCGAGCATGACGAGTAGGAGCTTGAGCGAGGCCTTATGGCCTCGACCAGTGCACTACTGGTGGGTACTTCAGGAGTTACAACTATAATAGATGGGAAATCCATGCTACCAAATTGATTGGTAGCTCCAACATCTCATGTGTTGATGACAGCATTAGCTAAGCAGATGTTTGCACCACGTCCTAGCTGGAGAGTGAAAGGAGTTCTCTGTAGATCCATTCTACATAAGTGAAAGATGGGGATTAGTAGTTAGTAACTATTATTTTACCTCATACTTTCAATATGCAAAAGTACTACAGAACACAAAAAATAGTGTAATAAAAATATAATCTACAGAATAATTTATTCGACATAGAGTCTCATACATTAGTAATTTGAATTTATTACACATTTAAATTACCATTTTTTTGTTTTGAATTTTCAAATATTTTGTTGCTACTTTAGCATATATATGACTAGCCAAAGATGGAAAGAGAAACAGTCCCCAGTGGAGTCGCCAGAAATCTATGGGCTCTAAAAATTTGCCACTAAACTCTCACATTGAAGAGAGTAGATTAAATGTCAGCAAAATTTTCAGAAGGCGGATGAGATAGTAGATAAGACATTACCCAGAGATTTCACCCCCATTTTGTGAGGAATTTAGATCTACTTCTAGGTTTCCTATAGGCACAAGAACCGATAGTTAATTATCCCTCCCAATGTTGAGAGAGAACTTTCGATTAAGGCTAGTCGTTAGATCGCTAAATGCATAACGTATAGTAGCAGCATGTGGAGTTTAAAATTTAATCTTATGAAATTCATTATATTAATTTGAAGTGGATAATTGGTGGAATGATGACGTGCCCTATCTAGATCTCATGGTTCCATCATCCCGGGCTATCGCAGTCCCTAGTCTACTTAGTTAGAGGAGGTAGTCGACCTAACCTGACTGAAGGATCCCTATCAGTAGCCATGGGTTGCGTCATAAGTAATTCTTGTAGACTTGGGGTGGTGTTTATCTTAGGAGACGAGCTTAAGTCTATCTTAGCTAACATAGGGCTTTTTGCCCTATCAGGTGCACCCTATGGTTCACATCTCAAAGGACATAGCCATTGGGGAACATACGAGTTACAGTTGTGACCGTAATATAATGGTGTCATTTGGAGATAACCACCCAATCAAAGGACTCTGGTCGTAACTGCATCATATATGTAGCTTACTAGCCAAACCACGCAGACAGAGGACACGGGCAATGTCCTTATTGGCATGAGATTGATTGAGAGTACATATAGAAATACATTTGATTAGATATTGTCTCCTTTGTGAGCTAGAGTTTTCTTAATTTGTTGCCTTCAACAAACTATTGTGGAAGGTGGATTAAGTTATATTTTGCTTTAAATTTTTAAAGATAAAATTTCATTTAAGCATTTAACACTAAGTAATTTATCTGATTTTTATATTTATATTGACACTTGATTTTGATTAATTCAATTTGAGCTTGTAAGCACATTTTGATGGTAAGTATCTTCTCTGGTTGAAATTTTCATTCAACACAATTATCATCAGGGTGGATGTATTATTTCAAAGCCCGTCGACTCTATTAATTTAATAATAGAGAATCAGATCTACTACCATATAATAGAATTAGCATCTCAGATGTCTTATTAAATTGAAATTATTATAATATTATTATTTGATTTTTAGATTTTGTTAACTGCGGTCTAAGACCTAGGAAGCAAACAGTAGCACCCTCAAACACTAAGTTTAAGCATTGACATAATGTTGAGAGCATGCGCATAGGTAATTTTATTTCTAAATTATGAGATTAATTTCATATTTATTTAATCTTAACTTAGCCTACGTAGCCTTTTCAGACACTAAAATTTACACTTTAAATCCCTATGCCCGAGCACATGCACGTATTCATAACTTAGATAATTTCATCTAATTATCGAAATCATCGATTTTGAAAATCATAATTAGAATGAAATTCCTTAATTTTTGGATTGAAGGAAGCTCCTTCTTTCGTGGATAATTTAATTTAGTATCACCTTCTATCTCTGCTTATACAAATTGCAAATTCGTGCCATAGATTTCAACTTTATGTTTTCAAATCAAAATATTACCACTTCACTTATATTTAATTTGATAGCAAATTAAATAAAAATAAAATGGCTATTTAGCTCATGCACATTGATAGGATTTTGCATCTTTGCTAATCATCATATTCAACTTTCATTCTCACCCATAGACAAGCTATTATCCCTCTTTCAACTTAGCTTATTAAACATAAGCCTAGTTGCTTAAGTCATGCTTGAATTGCATTTGTATTCCAAAGCTAGATTTCAGAGTTATTACAAGTTTCATGTAATCTAATTATTTTGTTCAACTAAATTTCCTTATAGATTACTTGAAGTAAAATGTTGAAAAAATTACGTTCAAATTTGTTGGCAAGCTATCAAATTCTTTGTAAATTTTACCCAAATTTCTTCAACTCTTCTCAACTCATCCAATTGGAGTTAAGCATGAGACTTTCCTTTATTGAGAAATCCATTTCTTATATTGATTGACATGCTGTTCGTGTTCATCAAAGGTCTTCATTTGTGCTCCCTAAAGAACCTTCAAATGTAATATGAGTTTTATTTTGAAACTTTCTTTATATTATTTCTATCCATTCAATATGTTACATAATCATTTATGTATTTTGGAGGCTTTTAATCCCACTATAAATTCTATCCAAATCACCTTGACTCATTCAATATAATTGTAATACTTTGAAAGTTTACAATATCATGTTTATATTTATCTTGCTTAAGAGTAAATTTTTAATTTCCACACTAATCATCAGTTACTCAACTCAATGCTTAATACAAGTTGAAATAAGATTTGACTATTCAATTAAAAGTCATTTTTATATTTGTGAGCAGGTCATCAAATGATGCTCATTCTCTCCTTATAAATTGGAGTGCTAGGGGGCTTCAATTCATATGCTCAAGTATGAAGCACCTTAAAAAAGAGGAAGATCCTCACCCAAAATTTAGGCAACTTTCAACTTGCTTAAAATTTTTGTAAGTCTCCTTTTTTTTATTTAATGCTTATTTTCATATTTATCATCTATTTTTTATTTGATTTAAGTTTAGATGATTTTCATTTAAATTTCTTTAAGTTCCGAAAATTTGATGAAATTTCGATAATATTTCAGCATAGAGGTGTCATATCTAATGAGAGCTCATGCGTCCGTGCGAGTTGAGAGAATGAGGGAGGCCGAACGAGAGAGTCGAGCGAGGGACTTCATTTTCGGAGGGCAAAACCGAGGGCAGCAGGGGCGGAAGGCTTGCAGTTTTAAGGAAGATCGTGCGCGAGGGAACAGTTGATCGGCTTTTATGGAAGACAAACTGAGGTCAACACATTATTTAACAGCTTGTTACATAAAGGTACAATACAGGGCATTTTATGAACAATGAACCTCAAGGGATATTTTGCCCTTTCTATATAATCAATACTATAAAAGCTATACTAATTCAACAGAACAAATTACTCCAATTAATAAAGCAGGTGTAAACTCTTAATTTAATCCTCTCCACCATCAAGTTCTTAGGACAATATTATATAGATTTACATTATAAAATAAATTTATATGTTAAACGTATCTAAATAAATTATCCTATCAGATCAAAAAATTGCAAGCCCTATATGGTTTGATCAGTTTATAAGAGACAGTTATCAAAAAATTTGGACTAAGAACCTATTCTATTTGCTCAGAAATAGAAGAAGGGTGCTTTTATTAGACACCCGAGATATGATAACTATATTTGTAAGGAAACTCACAATTATGAAGCATATAAAAGAATAAGAAAATTCTGACAAAATAAAGAAAAAAAAATATAAATATACAATAGCTAAAATTTGATTTTTTTTTAAATATATATAATAATTTTCTGTGCAAGAAAAAAATGCATTTCATTTTAAAAAAATGTGTGTTAATAATATTTTGGATATGATAAAAAAATAAGTATTATTTATTTAAATACAAAAATTTAGATGTTATATGAGTAAATACATAAGAATTGTTTCCAATTAAGTGAATGAAACTCCCATTGTTTTCAATTGACTTATTTTCATAGATTTGTATCAAACTATTTTTTATATTTAAATAAACAACGCCTAAACTTATACACAATTAATTGATGTTATAAAATTTGTATTTTTGTTTATAAAAGGACTAAAGTTTATTGTAAATGTTTTTTGATAACTTGTTCTTTTATCAAACAATATTGATGTAGATGTTTCATCATATAATTATAACATTGATTTGTATAAAATGCGCAATAATTAAATACCAAGATTATGTTATCTATTATGAATCATAAGATATGAAGATCCTTCACCAAATCATTCATGAGTTGATGCTAATAAATGAGCTAACTATTTCATGACATTGATTGACAAGACCATTTAATTTTATTGTTTCTAAATTTTTTAATGAATCTCACAAGTTCAAATTTTAAGTTCCTTCTGTGATAAAACAAACTTTTCTAACAATCAACTTATATTTTATAGATTGCTTTAGTTTGATTAAAACATTTTTTTTAATCAATCTCGCATAAAATATTGTTCGCTAACATTGTATAATAAAAGTTTTATGATTGGAAAATCCACAATCTATTTAAACAACAATAAAACTCAGAATTTTTTACATGGAAAATCTCAAAAGACATCATAAAATACTATGTATCTAAGTGAGTCAATATCTTTCGTATTCTTATATCAACTGTTATAAAAAATGCCAATGACACATTCATGTTCATGATATTAAGATGATATCATTAGTGGTAATGATAATCAAATTGATTCACAGCATCATCTGATAATCCATTTCAATCATTATTGTTTCTTTAAATCTTTTCTCTTCATCTCAAATGACTATTTATATTGTCGTTCTTGACAAAACAAACTTTCTACTTCATGACTGATCAAATGATTTATTATATATGTATTTTTCATTTGATTAAAACCATGATTTTTTGTTGTTGAACTCACTCTTTGACTATAAACACTTCATATTTATTTTTTAACTATATCACCATCTTCTAAGATTTAGAGTGATCGATAAGATCAACTTGCAAACATCAGATTAGAGACTAATAGTATTTTAAGTGTCATATCAATTATATATTGTTTCACTAAGTTCACCATCTTCTACAGATTTAGGGTGATCGATAAGTTGCCAGAGAAGAGAAAAGACTACAGTCACTTAAAGCTCTCGAGATTGCAAAATGTGCAATCAAGCTCGAAGAAGGAGAAAAATCGTCGGGCCAACCGAATTGTAAAATGGCACTGTTATGAGCCAAAATTGTAGAATTTGAGTCGTATGCATTTATGTTGGAACAATCAGTGATATTTTAGTCACTGTAGCTACTTAAGCTTCTTCCGAGCAATGTGCATTTATTTGTATTACGGTGTGTATAAGTTTACGATTAAATTTGCTCAAATATTTCAAAAAAATAAAAATAAAAATAAAAAAGTTCCCACAATGCCTCTTATATTTTGACTGGAGTTTATTTCCAAACATTAAATCTATTTGAAAGCCATAAATAAATTAGAAAAAAAAATATACATTTCACCTATATGCATATATGACAGAATATACACAATTTACACATCTATAGACAACAAATATATAAACACAAACACATACACACCAGTGTTTTATCAAACGATTTTGAGCCATGAGTTAGGCATCACGCCATTGCTCTAATAATGAAAATAAAAATAAATACGAACAGCAACACAAATAATTCCAGATTGCTCGGAAGAAGCTTCAGTAGCTACAGACAGTAAAATATCACTACCGGCTGGGTTGGGCTGATCATCTCTTTCAACTTAACGCCATTCTTATATATTTGAAGGTAGGAACAGTGCTCACATTCTCTGATTTCCCAACCGCCGGGTTCTTAATGATGTCCACCTTTAATTCGAACAGCATATTAATTATAATAAAAAATAGCATAGAATATATATATATATATGTATGTATATATATATATATATATATATATATATATATAATCAGGTAGAAAATTTAGATTTTGTGGGGAGATTTATCTTGAGAAACTTAACTGATGGAAACCTTATACTCAGTGTGTGAAAAATGGAGATATCTGGATGCAGTGCTGCTCCATTGCAGCCATGAAGTGCACAACTGAAGCAGCTGAAGAAATTAAGTTTTAGTCTGGGATTAATAAACCTGTAAGTTCAACTAGTTTGTGTGATACTGTTTAATATTCAGAAAGAAAATGCTAGATTAAAAGAGAAAGAACAAAAAGCAGCTGGCCTGCATAAAATCAATAAGACCGTTCAATCACTAATTGAAATAAAGAGATTCGTTTTACTGTTTCTGAGTCTGGAAAAATTTAGTTTCAGAATACATTGTCCAAGGCTGATGGGATGCATTGATGTAGATGAGATTTAAACCTGTTATGGGGAGAAATTCGAATTATCTGATTTACTAATCAACGGTACATATAGGTGTATAGGAGAATACAATAGAAAAAAAAAATAGAGAGAATAAATAAAATTTTAAAAAGTAACTGTATTATCAAAATATATATTATCTATATATAAGAATTTCATAATATTATTTCTTAATACCCTGGCACACTGGCCCTCAAGCTTGAGCATCTGTTTGCTCCAACTTCTCCCATAAACAAAAAAGCGGGAGAGGACATAGAGCTTTGGTGAAGATATCCGCCACCAATTTTAAATTAAAAATGAATATTACTATTATAACAAAGCATAATATTATTATTTTGTGGAGCCGATTTTATCAATTAATCTGAGATGTACTGTCAACTCTGCTGTCTTTTGCCGGTCAAGTTCTTTATGGAGTTGTTGGGGGGCAACATGCCCCGTGCTAGGAGGTTCGGAGGCAGTGCCCTAAAAATTATTTTACTGGTGTGTAGCATACAGACGCTATAGATGTAGCGTTGAGGCGTTAGAATAGGAGGTCATTGGATGAGAAATAGAAAAAGGCAGCACCTCAGCGCCAAAAGTAGGGTGCCACAGCATTGGAATCTGCGGATTTGCATCATGAGGACAAAAAAGCTAGAGCCTCAGTGTTGCAAAAGGCAGCACAGCGGCACTAAGACCCAGGCACTAAAGACTCAAAGACAGAAAAGTCAACATCACGGTACTGCAGTAGCATCGCCATGGCGCTTGAACTCATGCATAAAAGCTTGGAGGACACTATAGTGCTACGAGTCTAGAGACTTCATATTTAAATGATTTTTATAGTTTATCCTTGTTTCCCTCCAAAAATGTATAATTGCTCTTAGTTTTTCTTCATAGTGAATTTCTTGGTGGTGTGGCTCTGTGATTTTTCCCCACTCTCGAGTTTTTCAAGTTAAATCTAGTGTTCCTCTGTGTGATTTCTTTTACTTTGGTTTTATTTATTTTGTGTATGCTCTGAAATGCTCAAACTAGTTCCATGTTAAATCTCTCAACAAATATCTCATATAAAATAACTTTGATATTTGTTCTTTAATGAAGCAAAAAATTACTAGCAATACATATTGTTGCATAATTATGGAAATACAAAATCATAAGCTTAGTTACTGAAAAATTGAATTCTATTAATGGTATAATGATCCATATTATTGAACATTTAAAATAAGTCACAACTCAATACTTTTCTTCAACATTGGATCTAGCAATAATAGTTAGATAACATAAGAATAAAGTGTGTGAAAGTTGACTTCGTATAATCAATAGATCAAATATAAAAAATATTAATAATAGAATAATGTGTGTGTGTGTGATCAAAGAGCAATGGAAAAAAGATCAATTAAAATAATAAAATCTCTCTCATTAATAATAGAATAATGCTATAATGACACTATCTTAATATATAAGGAAATAAAATATTATGCCTCTTAGCACTGCTGTCAACTTATATGTGTAGACATAATTTTTTATTTGTTTTATTTTGATAAGCATTCCATTTAAAAGAATATTAAGTGCAATTATGATTGAATTAATGCTAATAATTGGAATAAATAATTAGATGTCTCGATCAAATTAGGTCACAAATTTTAAGTAGTCAACTTTTTAAAGGAATTAGATAGCTATTAGAGAGGCTCAGCTAAATTAAGCTAATTTTAATGATTCACTTTGAATTTAACCTAGACTTGAAGTTTAGGCCAAAAATCTCAATATGAACATGCTTAAAAATTATTAATTACTATTAGAATCAATAGAATTATTATGTTAATCATATTAATATTTTCACATATATTAACTATTAATTAGAAATATGTAGTATTTATTAGTACATTAAAATCTCATTATTGAGAATATTCTCCTTTATTGTTATTCCTCATTGCTCTGTGTTTTTTCCTTTATGTAGGTATATTTGTATTAGCATTAGAATTGATCAAGCAATTAATTATCTCCAAGCACTAATGATTTGTTCTCGGCTCGCTTAGTTTCTTTGGCATGATGCATTGTGTTCTCGCATCCGAAGGTATACTCTCACCTGCTCAGATTTAATTAGTATAAAATATACTCATTATTGAGGGTATTCTTCTTTATTATATTTTTTTTATTATTCTTTTCTATATTTCTTTTACAGATAAATTTGTACTGTTAGTAATATTAATCTAGAAAAAAAATATAATAATTCTTTATAATTTTAACAAATTTGGAATGGAACAAGCTTGGTGTAAACGGAGGAAGAAGATAAATAGAAAATAGCAGATTCCTTTTTCTCAATAAGGAGAATCAAAAGCAAACGAAAATTTCTACCATATCAATTAGTTATAGCTTTTTCTATAATGGCAAGCCTCCATTATCTCTCTTCTAACAGACAACTAAAAATAGTAATAAGTATGTGTTAAGATATTATAAAATGAAGTTAGTAAATTGTAAACGAGTGGTGATGACGGCATGTGCTGCATCAGGTTGCCTCCTCCCCTGAAGAACTCGTCTTGGGTTCTTGAACTTCATTAGGTGGGTCGTCTAAAGGGTAGTATTTGTGAATATCTGAGACATTGAAGGTTGGAGAGAAGTTAAGGTCAGTTGGAAGATCAATAACATAAGCATTATCGCAAATTTTATGAAGAATTGAAAATGGTCCAAGTTTCCTTGGTTGCAACTTGTGATAGTTACAGGAGGGAGACATTCCTGTCTTATCCGTATCATAACGAGTTCACCTGGCTGAAAAAGTTTTGGTTCTGCGGTGGAGATCAACATGC
This sequence comes from Cymbidium sinense, assembly GCA_021442155.1. Classification (NCBI taxonomy): domain Eukaryota; kingdom Viridiplantae; phylum Streptophyta; class Magnoliopsida; order Asparagales; family Orchidaceae; genus Cymbidium; species Cymbidium sinense. The sequence continues at coordinate 220,092 of JAKCPB010000146.1, forward strand.
TGTTTGTAGTCAGTATTTGCACGGTGAATGGTATCCTTAACATGTTGTAGTATGTCAGTGAAATTGTGAGTTAAGTTGGCCGCTGCTTTGCTCTTGACCTTTGGAAGCACAACTAAGTCAACAGTGTGATTGAGAGGTTTAGTATGAACAATATTGAAAGGAGCCATACCAGTAGATCTATTGGTCATGGAATTATATGCAAATTCGGCCTGAGGAAGGATCTCATCCCATTGATTCGAGTAGTTTCCAGCTAAACATCTGATTATGTTGCCAAAAATGTGATTCACTACTTCTATTTGGCCTTCTGCTTGCCGTTGGTAGGCAGAACTAAGTTTTAATTCTGTTTTGAAATGTTTCCATAATTTCTTCCAGAAGTAACTAATGAATTTCACATCACGGTCAGACATGAGGCTACGGGGTACACCGTGCAAACGGACAATTTCTCTGAAAAATAAGCGAGCTATGTTGATAGCGTCGAATGTTTTTTTGCAAGTAATAAAGTGCGCTAATTTAGAGAAGCAATCGATGACAACCATCATAGAATCAGAACCTCTTTTAATTTTTGGCAAGCCTAGAATAAAGTCAAGACTTAGATTCTCTCATATTGAGTCACGAACAGGTAATGGAGTTGTGGGCTCCGAAAATTCGCCGCCGACCTCTCGCAAATAAAAAGTATGATTTAAAATATCGGTGTAATTTTTAAAAGACAGATGGAATAGTAGATAAGATATTACCCAGAGATTTCTCCCTCATTTGGTGAGGAATTTAGATCTGGTTCCAGATTTCTATAGCAAAATCTATATTTACCTTCAAGAGAACTTTCAATTAAGGCATCGTTAGATATTAAATGTATAGTGTATAGTAGCAGCATGTGTAGTATAAAATTTAGAATTTATGAAATTCACCATTTTAGCTTAAAGCGGATGGTTGGGGAATGATCAATCTGATCTCGTGGTTTGTTGTCTCGTCGTGGTCCACTTAATCGAGAAGGTATAAACGACCAAAGGATCCTCTCAACACACAAGTTACGTCATCCAAGAAATCCTCTTGGACGGGTGGTGTTTGTCAAAAGACAGTTTAAGTCCACCTTATATGAGAGTTTTTTGCCCCATTCTGTACTATGATTCACAACTCAAAGAGTTGGGAATCTGGTATGATCGTGATCATAATATAATGGTTTCATTTGGCAACCATATCGAGACTCGTAAATCATCATCTTGGAGCCTACTTCTAAGTCACGCAGAGAACATGACGTCCTTCGTGAGATTGATTGAGAATGAATATATTAGAACACTTGATTTGGCTTTAGCTTTTTTGTGAGCTAGAGTTTTCTTAATTTGTCACCTTCAACAAACTGTTGCGGAAGGTGAATTAGGTTAGATTTTGCTTTAAGTTTTTAGAGATTAAATTTCATTTAAGGATTTAGATTGATACTTAATTTGAGTTAATTTGATTTGAAATTAGAATCACATTTTGATGGAAGTATCTCCTCCGATTGAAATCTCCATTCAACAATCATCAGGGTAGGTGTATTGTTTCAGATCCTGTCGACTCTATTAGTTTAATAAAAGAGAATTAGATCTATTGTGATATGACAGAATTAACTTCTCAGATGTTTCACTAAGTTGAATTTCTTATAATATTATAATTAGATTTTTTAGGTTTTGTTAACCCGGACCCCGTCCTAAGATCAAATTGGGAAGCAACCCGCGCAGCATCTTTAGACACTAAGTTTAGGCATTCAGCATAGTGTCGAGCCTCATGCGGGTATTTAGTAATTTAGATAATTTTATGTTTAAATTATGAGATTAATTTTGTATTTTTATTTAATTCCAACTTTGCCTACGCAGCCTTTTCAGACATTAAAATTTATACTTTAAATCTCTATGTCCGAGCACATGCAGATATTTATAGCTTAGATAAGTTCATCTAATTAATGAAATTATTTATTTTGAAAACCATAATTAACATAAAATTACTTAATTTTTGGATTGAAAGAAAGTTCCTTCATTTGTGTAGCATTTAATTTAGTGTCGCATTTTGTCTACTTGTACAAAGAATTGCAGATCCGATGGTAATTTGGAGAAGAACTAAGTTCCTATTTGTAATTCAAACTATTGCATCTTTGCTTGACTTATTAATGAACATACAACCCTCCCTTAGTTATCACATTCAATTTTTGTTCTCCCTAGGTAAGCTATTATATCTTTGTTAAACAAGCTTATCCAAATTGAGGCTCTTTTTAGATATGAGTCAATTATTCACTAATAAGTCTTGACCATACTTGCTAATAAGTTATTTTAGTTTCAGTGATAATTTCTTATGAAGCTTATCTGATTTTCTCTTTAGCTTAAAAGTAGCACTCAACCAATCTCTTGTACTTCAAACCTGACTTTAAGCGCAAGATCGAAATAATCCTTTTAAAGGCCACATTCATGAGTAATCATGAGTTACCTAATTGAATTTGTGCTTATAAGAAAGCTATCAAATTTTATACTCCTCAATTTATAAATAGACCATTAGATTTGTCATCAATCATTTGTTATTTTTTTATTTAATTGAGATTCTTACTTCATTTGACATCAAATATGATTTATTTACATAAAAAGGACTTCAAATCCAATTTGAATTTATCCTCAACTCCATATAAAGTTTCATATTTACTTAGTAACTAGACTTCAAATTTATCTTGAGTCTTTTGTAGGTTTAGTATTAGCCTCCCCAAATTTTAATTAAAGCTTGTTTATTTTTTAAGGAGTTTGAAGAAAAGAGAACTCACTTTACTGTGAAATTTATATTTGTTATTTTTCTTCAATTTAAACCATAGAGAATTGTAATTAAAGCTTGTGAGTTTAGTATTATCCATCTGCAATTATTAAGTTTAAATAAGGATGGGTCCCACATTGACTGTTTCCATTTCTAGAAATAAGGCTAAAGAGAGGATTCTTGCATTTCATATTAATTGCTTGAGTTTAGAGGACTTGAAAAAGAGGGAGAAAGATTCTGGCTCAAAGCTTGGGTGGACTTTCAACTTGCTTAAATTTTTTTTGTAAGTGCTCTTCCTCTTCTTTTCTTTGGATTGTCGTTTACTTTGGTATTTGTTATGTATTTTCTTTTATTTAATTTGTGTTTAGATTATTTTCCATTTAAATTTGCTTAAGTCTCAAATTTTAATCTAAATTTCAATAGCATTTCAAGTATTATCATCAAAGCATGGGAATCAACTATTTTTGGCCTACCCATCATACTCTAATAGCATGATGGTTGGTGTTTTGCTCGATCAATTTCAAACCTTGCATCTAATGAGCATAGAGGTATTCAATCACACATAAAAGTATATATATATATATATATATATATATATATATATATATATATATATATATATATATATATATATATATATATATATATCTCCCTCCCTTTAAGTCCAGTTTAAAATTTTGGCGACATTTTACATGGGTGTTACATCTAACAAATATTGGCTTACTCATAAAATGATTGTGAGGGGTGTCTTGCGACATCACAACAGTCTTCATGCCCACTAAGCCTTGCATTAGTGGGTCTTCAAACCTACTATGCCCTATTAAGCTTAGTAGGATCTTTGATCACCTGCATAGAAATGAAGCAAATATATACAATTTTCTATACATTCAAGCCTCATTGTGTTATACTTTTATAATTAAAAGCAAGGTGGTTGTTGCGGGTACTGTAGCAGAAGGGATGGAGAAAAAAATATTTTTTCGGATCTGATTACTAGTACTTTGCGATAGTGGCGGATTGGTGATTTTAAGTCTTCCACTGTGGGTCCGAAAAAAGAAGAAGAACCGTTAACTTAAACAAGAGAGAGAGAGAGAGAGAGAGAGAGAGAGAGGAGTGGTTAGGAATGAATGGAAGGAAGGAAGGAATCGAACGTGACCTTGGAGAGGAGAATCGGGGAAAAGGTGGTCGCACTGTTCCTTACGGATCGAAATCAAAACTTGTCATGCGGGAGGAGTTTCGAATGAGCGAGGATCCTTGGAGGAAAGGAAGCCGGGATGAGGGAGATCAATTCAGTGAATGAGGGAGTTTTTCCTGCGGTTTTAAAGAGAGGCTTATGGTTGAGGGGAGATCGAAACAAAGAGTGGGAACGGGTGAGTTTTCTTTTTTGGCTTGAGGCTTATGATCATTTTTTTTTGAATTAACGAAATAGTATTAAGGATCAATAAATTCTCCCAAACAAATGTGATTTTCGCATGAAATAAGTCATATTTGTTGAAAATTGGTTGACATTTCATGTCGACCATGAATTTCAAATTACTTAAGCTTCAATAGGTTCACTAAAGAGCTCTTTCTTTTATGTCTTTATGGATTTCAATTTCCTCCGACCATAACTTCATGCTCGACTAGGTTGGATGGAGGATTTGATTTGTATGTTTTGAGACTTAAAATTTCTTCTGTCCCAACTTTAAGCTTGGTGGACTTGATGAAGGATTGACGATTTGTTCATTGACTTATCAGGAAGTGTATGTATGCCCTAAATCTTATGCTTGCTGCTTTGACAGACTCGTTGAAGGGTGCATACAGATGACCCAGCCTCCTGACTTATATTAAATCTGAAATCTTGAGTTATCAATCCAACAATGAGTGCTTTAACAGAGTGGATAACAACAAAATTCCTTTAATTCGCCATCGGCTTTGTATGAACTATGAAATTTTATTTCTCAGTCCTGTGTTTTCTATTTTGACGGACTTAATGAGAAATTAGCTTTGATCTATGCTTTGTTCTTGATCAGATCATTTAAGAATAGATTGAAATATCATCATATAAGCAATATAAATATTGATTTGTGATAACTCTGAATTGAGAATTTACTCAGATTATCTTAGTTTATAGATCAAGTAGAAAGATCTCTTAGATTCTAGTAACTTGTAGTCACTAAGCTGAACCTAGTTTGAGATTGAATAGCTATCATCATTGAACGAGAAGCTGGCTCTTTTCACCTTTTCTTATGGCATGTTGAGTGAGGAGAGCGGCGAATCTCCATTTATGGGCTTGTTGAGTTGACATCTAGAACCCATATGCATCCTAGACTTCAGGATATAGAAGTTGATGTTTTTCTAACTCAATTAATTAAAGTTTCCAAAATTAGGCATTCTTCTAACTTGATCTTCAACATTTGATGAATCTTGGAGAGAAGTTTTTTTTCTTGACATTTAGGGTTGTCTTTTCATGCTTAGAAATAGATTATTTTTGTTCCTGCAAAAACCTACAACTTAAAAATAACAATTCTAGATATATTTAGGGATTTCGGCGTAAAACTTGATGTCAACCTGAATCAAAATATATTATAGGATCTCATCTTATAGCACAATTTCAACTTAGCTAAATATATAAAAATACCCCCTATCTTGCAAGAGAAATTCTAAAGTACTTTGAAAAAGCTTTAAAATAATTTAAGAAAATATATCAATGTATGAGTTGATACATTTGATCTTAAGAGGGTTTTAACATATAATATTGATTTCATCTATGTATAGAAATATAAAAATGCCCCATGTGTAATAGGGGAATTTTCATGAATTTTTTTTTCATCTTAAATATATTTATTTAGGGATCTCGGCATGAAACACAATGTCAACCCAAATAAATACACTAAAAAAATACCCCCTATCTTATAAGAGGATTTATATTGTATCTCAAGAATATATTTATCATGTATAATACTTTTTGTATCGAATCGTGGCATTGGTCTTTCATGTCATTTAAGTCAATGAGTTGGTATGTCCTCCTTGATACACATTCTCAATGACAAAAGGGCCCTCCCAATTAGGCTCAAATTTGCCATCAAATTTTTGATTAAGAATAATTGGTCTTCTCAGCACCAAGACCAATTCTCCTTTTTTGAATGTTCGATATTGCACTGTATGATCGAAAGCCATGGACATCTTTGCTCGATAAACTTCCAGATTTTGATGAGCTTGCAATCTAACTTCATCAAGTGCATCGAGTTCCTCCATTCTTAAATGACCATTTTGATCTTCAGATTGTATGGCTACTCAAGTGAAGGTAACTCAACTTCAAGTGGAAGGACCGCTTCCCAAATACTAATGAATAAAGAGTTTTACTCAACGCCTTTGTAGGTAGTGATATGCCCATAATGCCTCTATCTTTGGTATGTCATTCTCTCTTATTTTTAGGATCTTCTTGAGATCTTGAGTAGTTTAATTAATATTTTGTTGAAGGCTTACAAACTATTTGCCCTTGGATTATATATTATATCACCAATCAATTTTGTGTTGATGATGAATCTATAAATTTTGTATTTTTTTAAACGTACCATATCGTAAATTATTCTGACACTCCAAATCTAGACTACATTAGTGAAGAAGTTGATTTGATCAACAAGAACTTCTTTAAATGGGAGCTACCCAGAAATAATCACGCTACTATGAAGCGGATGCCTAATGATCAATAAATTACATCTATACCTAACATTCAAATGGCTTGATGTTACTATGGGTGTAGTGGATTTGGAGATGGTGGATTATATTCCATTACTTGACATTCATGACACTTCTTCATGATGATAGAGTCTTCTCACCATGATGGCTAATAATAACCCATCCTTTGATCTTTATCCATCTTGGGACCTCACCGATGTGCACTACAAAGTCCTTATGAATTTCAACCATCACTTTACTACTTCATCTATATTTAGCAGTATCGTATATTTGTTCAAAGGATCTAAGATATAATATTGATGATGAAATCATAAGCATTCTCTTCTCATTTGAGCTAGTGATCATTATTTAGTAATTTTCCTTCTTTAAAGTAGTAGATGAAGGGTTGCCTCCAATCATGTGGCTCTTCTACTATAAAGGCTTATTGCTTTTATGAAGAAAGTCATGTTTAGCTTTTCTTGATATAACCTTGTTGATTTTGAGTAGGAGCAATTCACATCATGGTGTGTTTGATAACCCTCTATAATACTTTAGCTCTAGAACTCATCAAGTAAACATCCCGATCATGACATAATCACCATTCATACTTGTCATCTCCTTAGCTAATTTTAATGCTTTTGTTATTCTTATCATAAACTCAAGTCAATGGATATTTGTATTTTCATAACTCAAGAACTTTCTTATATAGAAAGATTTATTGATTTTATAAATGCCTAATACTTGATTTATAATAAGCTAAGAAACACCAAAATATGCCATTTTGAATGCCTATGAAAATAGTTTTAAGATCTACTTAAATGTTTTCTAACTTATTATTAGTTCTTCCTGATCAACCCATTGATTGTCTCATTATGAATGGATTCTTTTTTTTCATTTGTAAATAGTTGACAACATCCTAATAAGTTTGATATAAATTGATGGATGAATGCAAGCTATCTTTGTAAAGAACAGAGTTGACGCAAGCTCTTCGGCGGAGGCATGTCCACAATTTCTTTGATTTAGTAGGATCAATCTCAATTTCTCAGTGACGTACAATGTACCCAAGAAATTTTTTGGAGGATACCTCGAATACACATTTTAGAGGATTCATCTTGAGATCATATTTTCATATTCTCTCCAATACGATTCTCAAGCCTTCGAAGTGATTTTCACGATTTAAGCTTTTTACCACCAAATCATCAATATAACATTCCACCTTTTGGTGAATCAACTCATCAAAAATACGTATCATGGCTCTTTGGTATGTAGCTCTAGCATTTTTTCAATCAAGGACTGTAGCAATATATACTAATTGATGTCCTAAATGATGTATGCTTCTCATATTCCTATCGACTTGATTGTATCGATGATCCATCCATGTGAGAACATATCGAAGTATATTGTCCACTAGTAGTTGATATTAGAAGTTATCTTTGGGCATGCCTTATTTAGGTCCCAAGTCAATGAATTTGGTCGTCTTCTTCTAACTGGGACAATGTTGGCTATCCAATCTACATACTTCCTCTTTTTTTTTTTTTTTAGAAACTTCTCATCTTTTAATGACATTTATGACTATGCATCATTTATTTGAACATACATCGGGAAAAGCAATCAATTCATAAAGTAGCATTTTTAGCTCTTCAACTTTCTCATCAGGTAAAAGGGTACTGACGAAAGTTGGACGGGGATCATCTTCAGCTCCTAGGTTGATTTCTTTGAGTTCATGCATAGTAGTTGTTTGTCCAACATCTTGAGGTGAGCTTAAATTCTACTTTATCATTTGTAGAAAAATTTCATGGAGATCATCTTCACTATTAGTTTCAATCTTAACTTTTATTATATTATAACAAACTTTATTTTGATGAGATTTGTGGATGAACCAAGACCTTTAGTGACAAACTTATCACTTCTTCATGATATTTGAAGACTTCTTTGATTCCACATCTTGCTAAAGACTTAATCTCTCTGCTTAGTAATTCCAATATGAATTCTAAGCTTATACATCATTGTTCGTAATTTCTGTTGATAGTATATTGGTATTCTTATTGGCACTATCTCATCAAAATTTTCATGTTGAGGTCATTGAAATTGTGAGGTGAGAATCTTAGATTTATAAAATAGAGTTCTCACCCAATAATGCCACATAGAATATTATCAATTCTTCATTATAAACCTCTAGTGATTTCTTTAAAGTACTGAGAGGTGGGTATAATTTTGAAGCTTAACACTACCAAGTGAGTTATCATTCTTAATGTGATCTTCTAAATCATATTTTCATAAGTAGATTCAAAGTCATCCAATCGAATTACTTATTTTATATTTTGCCTTTCTTGAAAGCTTATAAGTTCCCTTATATTTGACAAAAATATTTTCTTTTTCTTGTGTGTCACTTCCTAAATAAGGAATTGATCTTCTTGATTTAGGTGTAGAATCAAGTGCTTTAGGGAGAGCCAATATTACCTTCTTTCTTCCTCTTTTTCACCTTTTGATTTTTTTTTAGTTCCTGAAGTTGATTCTACCATCTCAAGAGGCTCTATTAGTTTAAGCTCTTTAGGGATGAAATATTTTGCATCTTCATAAATCTTTACTTCATGAATGGAGAATGGTTGTAGGTTGCCAAAAATTTTGAACTCTTTTTCATCTTTTAGTTACTTCATACACTGATGCATAGTTGATGGGACCATGCTATACTTATGTAGCCACGACTGACCTAAGAGAGCTCTAAACGATGTATCAACATCGATTATATGAAACTTGGCTTCTGTATATAAATCTCAAAACTTGAGTGGGAGAATAAAAAAAACTAGGGTTTTCTACCCTTTCTCATTGAAACCATGAACCATCAACTTATCCCTCCCAAGATATTAGATATTGAGTGATAATCCTCTTAATGCTTTTAGACTCATAAGATTGATAAAAGAACTTGGATCAATCAATATTTAGTTGATCAAGATGTCATCACTCTTAACATATAGATGATTGTGATCCGCTAGTCCCAACATAAGATCTTCTTAAAAAAAAAATATGATTACTGGGAGATCTTGAGTTTGCAATGATTCAATCATACTTTTTTCAGCAAAGTAAGCTTAATAACTCTTTGAATTTTTGAGAGCTTGTATCAAAGTTTCTTGGAGATCTTTTGATATTAAGAGCCACATACACACTTAATTATGATGGTATCTTTCTCAGATGTGATAGAATATTATAATCTATCTTTTCAATTGATTTATGCTTTATTTTGGTATTTTTGGGAATGATATCTTCGTTGATTTCAATTTATTTATCTTTGTCTTTATTTGCATTTTCTTCTTGATGATGGACTTTACCACTTCTCAACCCATCTTGAATCACTTTGTCTTGTGATTCCTCCTAAGAAGTAGTTTCTTCAAATTCACTTCTTATTTTAGAGGATTGATTAAGAGCTAAACTCACTTTTCAACTTCATACTTTTCACAATGCGGTGTTGTTGATGAGTTTGACTCTTCTCCATTTGAAAAATATAAATCTTCATCTAAACTATTATCCTTTTGTTAAGTCATTAGACAAAATTTAGATGTTAACTCCCCAGTCTTTTCTTTCTTTTTTGATAAGAATTTTGATGGGTTGATTGCGTCTGTCTGACTACCATTGTCATCTTGGAGTGACTTGTATTAAAGAACATCCGATATCACATAAATGATTTGGCATGTCTCTACTGGACAAGATTCACCATTATCTTCTTCATCCAATTCAATAATACAAAGTTTAAGCATAAAGTCTGTAAGTCTAAATGATTGTCTTGTTAGTGATACTCCTCTAAATTATTAATAATCTTGAGTTATAGTCTTCTCTTCTCTTCTTTTCTTACTTTTTGAATTATGAGGCCTACGTTAGTAGATGCTCCTCATGTGTGATGAAGTAGCCTTATCAAATGTCACCCAGAAGCCCAAATACTTGGTTTAGGCATCTCTTTTAAGTTCAATATAAGTTCAAGTGGTGATTTTTACTTAACACTAGGGACATCTTTTAACTGCTTCAACATTTTCAAGGTCTTCTTAGAGACTACTATTTCCCATTTTTCAATTTGAACTGATTTTTCCTTCTTTTTATCTTTAATGGATGATATGAAAGAAGACCTAATCATTCTTGTAGACTCTCTTTTTAGGTTGACTAGAACACTATCGAATAATGTAAATGCACCTCGTTGATACTTCCTTTCTAACCAATCTTTGAAGACATAACAATCTTCATAGGATATGATCATCCATGATATGGATAGTAATTTGGATTATTGACTTGATGCCTTCTTCGTGCCTTTTAATTTCTGGTAATTGTAGATCGGCTTTAACGCTTGTCAAATAATTTAAATACATTATCCATTCTAAAGGAATATTCTTTGTTCATCTATTTCTTAAGAGATGGTCGATTCATCATCTCTTATTGCTTATTTTGGACGCTTTCCACTACCTAGAAAAGTTTGAGATTTATCATTGCCTCCCAATACCAATTTTGGCTTTGGATTAGGATGAACAAGATTCTTTTCCTTATCATCATTGTACATTGGCTATTTTCCTTTGTCTACATTATAGATTATCTATTTTTCACCACTTGAGCTATAGGAAGTGGCATGAGTTTCATTTCTTCTTGAGTCTGATGATTTATTTCTCTTTGATTTATCTATATAAATTTCAGACTTGCATTTAACTTTTCAAATCTGGTCACCCTATCAAGCAAGTCCTGGAATGTTGTAATTGACGTTATACATAAAAATGGTATCATTTTATCATCCATATTTCCTATTAACAATTGGATCGCATGTTCTTTCTCAATTGTTATTCACATTTCATGCTTAGTTACCAACGAAGTTACTGAATTTTATCACTAACTCATCTTTTCTCTTTTAATAAGGCTCGTGATCGTTATTTTTTCGATTGAACTAGCAAACATTTTCATGAACATTGTCTCTAGCTCAGCGAAGGTTTTGACCAAATCATTCAGCAATTCTGCATACCACTCGAAAGTAGTTGAGACTAGGCTCTTGACAAACCGGCAAAAAAGCAGTGCATCATTCCCTCTTGTGTTATCACAAGTAGCCTTGAATTGGGCTAGATGTTGTTTTATATTACCATACTCACTGAAAATATTAAATTTCAATATTGAGTAACCTTTCGGGTATGACACTTGATCATATCCAGCTAGGTAAGGGCGACCATCACTCACTAGCTTTTTAGCCTACTTTAAAGCTATAATTGCTTTTATCTTTTCATTAATTATTATTTCTAGTTGAATAACTAATACTATTTCTGATGCACTAGCCATATTCTGAATTATAGGTTAAAGAGCTAATTGATTGACTTCACTCCTCCCGTGTATAGCATGTATAGGAGCACGAGGTATTAGAGTGATAGTGATAGAGGTTGTATTATTAACTACATGTTGATTAGCAGGTGAAATATGTGCTACATTTGATGTGATATTATTTTGCAACATATCCATCATGATATCCATTTTACCATCATGTCATTCATCTTGGTACCAAGTCGTAATTTTCTTATCTTTGACTTCCATTTGATGTTGCATTTCTCTTTGTTCTCTAGTTAGCGTCATGACGTCAATAAGTACAGACTCTTCTTCTTCATCTACTTTTCATTATTGTTCTGCTCCCTGCTCATCTTCAGGGGAAGAACTTGACTATCCTTCTCCTTGTGCATTTGGGATAGTTGTCGTATGAACGATGATCTCAAAATCATTTATCAGGTTGATCATTTCCTGGTTCAACCATATAAACAGCTTCAACTCTCATGACCTTTTTTTCATTTCAATCTTTATTGTAGTTTACAGACTTAAAAATTTCTCTTTTCGGTCAGTTTGACTTTGAGACTTGTGAACTTTGAATACATAATTTGAATGTGTATGTGGATCTCAGCCTTAGGCACGATGTCAACCCAAATACAATAGAAAAGTCCTTTATTTCACAGGAAGAGCCTGATATTTTACTGTAAAATTTAAAAATGCCCCCTATTTAACAAGGAGATTTTTGCTTCATTTTGTAAATGCATTCTTGTATTATAAGAGAATTTCCAAATAAAACTTACACATGTATTGACATTGAAGAATAATTAGTCTTCTCAGTGCTAAGACCAATTCTCCTTCTTGCAAAGCTCGAGGAATATATTTATCATGTATAATACTTTTTTAGGTATCGACCGTTAATTGGTGGCATTGGTCTTTCGTCATTTAAGTCAATGAGTTGGTATGTCCCTCCTTGATACACATTCTCAATGACAAAAGGGCCCTCCCAATTAGGCTCAAATTTGCCATCAAATTTTTTATTAAGAATAATTGATCTTCTCAGCACCAAGACCAATTCTCCTTTTTTGAATGTTCGATATTGCGCTGTATGATCGAAAGCCATGGACATCTTTCCTCGATGAACTTCTAGATTTTGATGAGCTTGCAATCTAACTTCATCAAGTGCGTCGAGTTCCACTATTCTTAAATGACCATTTTGATCTTCAATTAGATTGTATTGGATGGCTACTCGAAGTGAAGGTAACTCAACTTCAAGTGGAAGGACCGCTTCGGTTCCAAATACTAATGAATAAAGAGTGGCTTTACTCAACGTCTTGTAGGTAGTTCGATATGCCCATAATGCCTCTATCAGTTTGGTATGTCATTCTCTCTTATTTTTAGTGAGGATCTTCTTGAGTAGTTTAACCAATATTTTGTTGAAGGCTTCTGCCAAACTATTTGCCCTTGGATTATATATTGAAAAATATCACCAATCAATTTTGTGTTGATCGATGAATCTATAAATCTTTGTATTTTTTAAAACTGTGCCATTATCAGAAATTATTCGGTGTGACACTCCAAATCTATAGACTACATTATGCGTAAAGAAGTTGATCACTTGATCAACAGTAACTTCTTTAAATGGGGTAGTTTCAGCCTACTTAGAGAAATAATCAGTCGCTACTAGGATGAAGCGATCACCGATGACGTGGATCAATCTACATAGTACCTGCACTAACATTCAAATGGCCGGATGCTACTATAGTGGATTTGGAGATGGTGGATTATATTCCTATGTACTTGACATTCATGACACTTCTTACCATGATCGATAGAGTCTCTCACCATAGATGGCTAATAATAACCCATCCTTTTGATCTTTACTGCCATCTTGGGACCTGACTGATGTGCACCACAAAGTCTTTTATAAATTTCAACCATCACTTTACTAGCTTCATCTGTATTTAGGCATCGTAGCTATATTTGTTCAAAGGATCTATGATATAAAGTATTGATGATGAAATCATAACGTAGCATTCTCTTCTCGATCAGTGATCTATTATTTAGTAATTTTCTTCTTTAAAGTAGTCGATGAAGGGTTGCCTCCAATCATGTGGCTCTTCTACTATAAAGGCTTCCCATTGCTTTTATGAAGCAAAGTCATGCTTAGCTTTTCTTGATATAACTCCTTGTTGATTTTGAGTAGTGTGAGGAGCAACATCACATGTGTAAATTTGATAACTACCGGGGATTGATACTTTGTTAGCTCTAGAACTCATCGAAGTAAATATCCTGATCATGACATAATCACCATTCATACTTGTCATCTCCTTAGCTAATTTTGCTAAATAGTCTGTTTTGTTATTCTCGGATCGATAAACTCAAGTCAGTGTGATATTTGGTATTTGCTTCATAACTCGAGAACTTTCTTGTGATAGAAAGCTAACTCAAGCTTATTGATTTTATAAATGCCTAATACTTGATTTATAATAAGCTAAGAAACACCAAAAATATGCACATTTTGAATGCCTATGAAAATAGTTTCTTTAAGATCTACTACCAATGCTTCATACTCAACTTTATTATTAGTTCTTGGCTCGATCAACCCATTGATTGTCTCATTATTCCTCCTTCTGGTGTTATGAAGATGATGTCGATTCCTACTCTTGCCCTTGGGAAATTTAGGGGTTGGACTTGTTTGATCGATGAGGCTCCATCAAAGTATATTTTCTAAATTTATAATTTTTCTCTTTCATGAATGAGTATAATTTGCTCATCAATCAAATCATCATTAAGAGAAGAGTCTGCAGAGATAAGATATGCAACAAGAAAATATGCTAAGATTTGTCCTTTTACTACTTTCTATGGAATGTACGTAATATCAAATTGTAAAAGCAATACTGTCCATCTTGCCAAGCGACCTATCAACGCTGGTCTTATCATCAAGTACTTCAGCAGATCGATCCTTGCGATGAGGGTAATCTTATGAGATAACATATAATGACGGAGCTTTTGGACTGCAAAGATTAATGTCAAATAGTGCTTCTTTGTCGGAGAGTATCTCATTTCTACTCCTATCAATCTTCGATTGATGTAATAAAGAGCATTCTTTTTGCTTTCTTCATTGTGTTGTGCCAATAATGCTCCAAGGGACTCTTCTAATGTAGCTATGTATAGAATGAGGGGCTTCCCAGGAGTAGGTGCTGCAAGGATTGATGGATTTAATAAGTATCTTTTAATGTTATTGAAGGCTTCTTGACACTCCTTGTCTCATTTGAATGGATCATTCTTTTTCATCAGCTTTGTAAATAGTTGACAACATCCTAATAAGTTTGATATAAATCGACGGATGAATGCAAGCTATCTTTGTAAAGAACGGAGTTGATGCAAGCTCTTCGGCGGAGGCATGTCCACAATTTCTTTGATTTTAGTAGGATCAATCTCAATTTCTCAGTGACGTACAATGTACCCAAGAAATTTTTTGGAGGATACCCCGAATACACATTTTAGAGGATTCATCTTGAGATCATATTTTCATATTCTCTCCAATACGATTCTCAAGCCTTCAAAGTGATTTTCATGATTTAAGCTTTTTACCACCTAAATCATCAATATAATATTCCACCTTTTGGTGAATCATCTCATCAAAATAAGCATCATGGCTCTTTGAATGTAGCTCTAGCATTTTTCAATCAAGGCATGACCGTAGCAATATATACTAATTGATGTCCTAAATGATGTATGCTTCTCATATTCAGAAGCTATCCTGACTTGATTGTATCCTGATAATCCATCCATGTATGAGAATATATCGTAGCTGGAAGTATTGTCCACTAGTAGTTCTAATTTTAGAAGTGGAAAGTTATCTTTTGGGCATGCCTTATTTAAGTCCCGGAAGTCAATGTAGACATGGATTTGGTCATTCTTCTTTTTAACTGGGACAATGTTGGCTATCTAATTTACATACTTCTCCTCCTAGATGAAGCATGCTTTGATCAACTTCTTAGTTTTTGCAATTACCTATTCTTCAATCTCCAATCTCATTCACCTAGGAGCATGCTTAACAGGCATCACATCTGGTTTAATGACAAGTTTATGAACTACTACATCAGGGGATAAGCCTGGCATTTTAGAATATGTCCAGGAAAAGCAATCCCTGAATTCATAAAGTAGCATTTTTAGCTCTTCAACTTTCTCATTAGGTAAAAGAGTACTGACGAAAGTTGGATGGGGATCATCTTCAGCTCCTAGGTTGATTTCTTTGAGTTCATGCATAGTAGTTATTTGTCCACCATCTTTGAGTTCTTCAGTGTGCTTAGCCTACTTCTTATCATTTGTAGAAAAATTTCATGGAGATCATCTTCTTCATCACTATTAGTTTCAATCTTAGCTTTTATTATATTATAACAAACTTTATTTTGATGAGATTTGTGGATGAACCCAAGACCTTTAGTGACAAACTTAGAGCTTAGCTTGATCACAGAAGCTTTAGGCAACTATCAAGATCACTAGAGGCTTTACTTGAATTTTGTTATTGTAAGGAGACAAACCCTCAAGTTCATTAAAAGTCTTATTTATGATCATCAATAAGTCGTTGAGTCCCCTCTAAGATCATTCTTATTTAAATAATTTTAGAATTGTATATGTAGGTTTATTTTTAAATTTATCAATTTTAAATAAGCTCAATTTAAGCTCATTAACACTTTTATTTGTTCTTGTTTAAGTCACCCATCAATCTAAAATTTAGCAACCTCCTAGCATCATCCCCGCATAGGGGCTGCATCGGGAGTATTTTGGCCTTCTCATCAGCTCTACTGAGCATAATGGTCAGTGTCTTGCGACACTACAACCGTGGTCTTCTACCTGTTAGCTCTATTGAACATAGGGTCTTCAAACACCTATAATTTAAATTCAAATTTTAATTTTGGGCTCTATGTTTATTTTGTATTAAATTAATTAAGTTCTTTGTCAGTTTGAATTTTGGCAACCTCCCGGCATCTTCCCCATATAGGGAGCTACATCGGGGGCTATTTGACCTGTCTACCGAGCATAATGGCGTCTTGACACTACGATCATGATCTTCTACCCATCAGCTCTATTGAGCATAATAGAGTCTTCAATCACCTACATAGAAAGAGCATATAAGTTGGTTTATTCTTTATTTTATAATTTTTAAATAAATTTAATTTAAGCTCGTCAACACTTTTATTTGATTTTGTTTAAGTCTCCCATCAGTCTAAATTTTGACAGCCTCTCGACATCGTCCCCACGTAGGGGCTGCATCATGAGTCTATTCAGTCTTCCCATCAGCTCTACTGAGCATAACGGTCAGTGTCTTGTGACACTATGACTGTAGTCTTCTAACCTGTCAACTCTATTGAGCATAACGGGGCCTTCAAACTAATCCACTCTACTAAGCATAACGGGATCTTCATACCTAGGACTTCTTCTTTAAGTTTTTGCTTTGTAGCATCAGTAAACTTGTTCTCTGCAAAATTCTCCCCGTGGCAACCAAGAAGGATCATAATCACACACAAAAGAACTTTATCATCTTCCACTAATAACTTCAACAGACTTTGTAAGACAAAACTGCTATACTTCTCAACTGTCAGGGTTGAAATCTCATCTTTAGCATCATTCTGAATTTCCTGGACAAGAAATTTAGATGTGTCTACAAAGCTATTTTGAATATTCTTGAGAATGCTACCTCTAGGTTGAGCTGGCATACAATTCAACCGTTCTACAAGGATAGAAGATGGCTTTGTAAATGTACTGTGTGAAATAACATTATGGGACTGATTTTGCTTAATCTTTAAGCCAACTTGCCCAAAAACTGAATGAAGGCACCTTCTCCGCACAACCATCACTGACGGTTAAATCAACGACGACTAGAACCTTGGCTCCTCTAAAATCATGTCATTGCAGAGCAAAAAATCATAAGCTTATCACATTTGAATATCCACTATAAAATCCTTCTAATAACCACGCTCAATTTATGGATCCGTATAACATCCGCAGGGAGAACATGAAGAAGAAAGCTCACAAGGAGAAATAAGGAAGGGACTTTACCATGACAACATAAAGAGTGCCCCGTAAACTCTATGGTTATGGCGAAAAGTCGGGAGTTCTCACGTCGCCGCTTAGTTTGATGAGCAAGGGAGATATGCGATGCTCAAATGAGAGTTGGGAGAGTGTCTCATTTTAGGGTTGGATACATAAGATATTTATGAGCCCTTTTTTTATTTAGCTAATTGATTAGCCCTAATTTGAAACTTTGTGATGACATAACCATATAATATATATATATATATATATATATATATATATATATATATATATATATATATATATATATATATATATATATATATATATATATATAAATCTTAGGTTATTTCGATATTTCAGACGTAACGACGCAATCTGTTTCACGATCGAAGGCCGTTTGGTTCAAGTCAACATCAAATTAGGGTCAATTTCAGTTCAAATTTGCACGTCATTGCTTCTGACCACTCGACGTTCACGTAAACTCATCTGAATTGTGCGCGAATAGTCTCATTTAATAGGTTTTAGCATTTCAGAGCTAACAGTGTGATCAATTTCATGAACGAAGGTTATTTAGTTGTTGTCACATCTTTCTGACTCTGATATATGCGTTGACACATTAATAGTTAATCAATTGCTCATTAGATTTAATAATATTTATATTCTAATCTAATCAATTTTGGCATTCCGAATGCGACGGTGAAGTCCGTTCATCGATCGAAGGTTGTTTCGACCATTTTCGGTGATGTCTAGTACATTTTGAGCCCCGATTTGCGCACTTTCACTTTTGAAGTCCGTTGAATTTTACTTGTGAGCTTGACTCAACTTATGACACATATATGGAGGTCGACATAGGTAAGGAATAATTAATTTATTTAATTCATACCTTAACCTAATCAAAATATAAAATCAACTTAATTTTTCTTAATTAATCCAAACTAATTCACATAGGGGGAAATGGGTTAGGATTAGCAAATCTTTCTCATATTTCCTAAATCAAATCAAACTCAAAGATAAAAATCTCCTTAAAGAATTTTAATCCATTATAATTGTCCTTAGGAATTAATTGGGGTGAATGAAATTATGTGTTTACATTCCTTTATTTCTTTCCAATCATACTAAATATTATTTTCCATATGAAACCATGCATTGATTTATTTTAAAAATTAATTAAATAAAATATTTTCTTTTATGTCAAATTGCATGTTGTGATAGAATTAAAAATTAAGAATATGAGTGGCTATTATCACTATTAAACCAAAAACTATTTTTGAAACCTATAAATCAATTATTACAAATGAAGAAATGCTTATTACAAATACTTATAAGTTAGCATGTGATGTTAGTATAATATGTGCTATGAAGCTCTCTTTCCTTCTCCTAACATGGATTCACATAGGATTTGTAAGTGTATAGTTTATTTAAAAAGAACACAACACTTGCCTATATCTGTTCCTATCCATCTTTATGTTAAGACTTAGGAAGGGCTTTCATATTACACATGTAAATCATACAACCAAATCAAACATAATTTCTTGCAAGAATCCTTATTTATTTAGTTCTTTCTATACATTAATATGTATTTGAGAAAAGTGGTATATTAGTCTGGACATCCTGGGGCTATGAGGCTTTAAGTAGCCCTAAGTAGGTCTTGTACCTTACTCCCCCTAGAAAAATAATGGCATCGCACTACTTAAAACTCTTATACATATGCATGTGTGATGTGGCCAATGAATAAAGAATCAAAACTAAAATAAATGAAACATAACTTTTGCATGGATTTTCTTATCCTTATAATTATTCATACATTTACATGTATATAAGAAAAGTATATTACATCCCTGAGAGGCTTAAGTAGTCCTAAGTGTCTTGTGCCTCTGTATAAAATAATGGTGTCGCATCACTTATAACTTCTATACATGTGAATGTGTATTTAACTAATGGATAAAAATCTTTTCGTATAACAAAACATGCATTCATGATTCAATTAATAAATGGAATATTTAAATTTTCAAAATACATTTCTTTGAATTCATCATTAAAGTATGCTAAAATTTGTATTACATGTATAGGTATGCTTAGAATTATTCATATGCATGGTATACATGATGGAAAGAAATGGATGAGTGTATGTTATGTGATAGTAATCCAACATAATCTTAAGATGTCTTTCTTATTGATTAAGGCCATTTAGAATGAATCTAAACTTTGGGTTAATTAAAATACATAATAAACCATTCACTAAAGGAAATTCATTAATCAATTTACCTTAGAAATTACTTAAGGTAGGAATAAAGAGACTCTCCTCTCTTTCTTCTCTTTATAACACTTAGTTGCTAAGTATAGGCTACATGAAACAAAAAAAATACATTAAGTAAAAATCTCCAAATCACCTAAACCACTTAAAGAGAAACCAACCTTTTATGAATTAAATCCCTCACACTTAGAAAATCATAACTCTAAAGCCTAATTAGGACATACTACACAAGCTCTAACAGATGCACATTAGGCTAAGTCACCATTTCTAGCTTTATGTTAGGGCGGTGCATGGTTTGATGAATGTTCAATTTTATAATATATTATTTTATGGATGTTAGGGTGCATGTGTACCTGAATGTTAGGATATTAGTCTAATCATGTTTTACATGAGGTCATGCTAAAGGGTACAATAATAAAAGTATAAATGCTTCTCGCTGTGCATGTTGGTTAGCCCTTAAGCATAGCCCAAGTTAGGATAGGTGGACTTGGTTACCCTTGTGTAAGGTGTTAAGTCCAAATTATTCCTATAATTTCTTGGGATGTATGGTGTGTTTAGCTAACATTTTTTTGCAGGTGTAGTGAGATTTACTTTTCTTCCGTTTAATTTAATTTTTGCATTAGGATTAAGATAAGTGTTATGGGGATTAAGGATGAGCATTAATTATAAAACCATGTCTTATGCACCATGTGATGCCTTTGGAGCAAACTACATCCCACTCAAGATAAAAGAAAGAAAGAAATAAAGCAAATAAAAAATGAAGGAGTGAAAGTGTGGTGTTAATTTCCTAAACTCTTGGAGAATTTGAAAAATGGGAAAGATAAATCTAACTAAACTTGCAAAATAGAGATTAGCTAAACATACCACACAAACAAAGTAGTTATATGAATAATTTGGACTTAGCACACATGGGTAACCAAGTCTACATGTCCTAGTTTGGATTATGCTTAGGGGTATAAGCAACCTACACAAAAGCATTCATATTTTTATTATAGGACCCCTTAAGCATAATCCCCTGCAAAAAGCATGATTAGGCTAATATCGGCCTAACATCTAGACTATGCACATGCACCCTAACATTCAGTCTAAAAATATTACATCACAGAATAAAATCCTGGATCAAACCATGCACTGCCCTAACATAGAGCTAGAAATGGTGACTTAGCCTAATGTGTGTGCCATTTGAGGCTTACGTGGCATGTCTTAGATAGAATTTAGTTTTGAAATTTTCTAAGTGTGAAAGGATTCAACTTAGAGGGTGGTTTCATTTTAAGTGATTTAGTTTATTTATCAATTTTATTTGACAAATTGATTTAGTTTAAATGAACCTACATTTAGTTACTAAATGTTGTAAAGAGAAGAAAAGAGAAGAGAACTTCATTTTCATTCCTACCTTAAGTAATTTCTATGGTAGATTCATTAATTATTTTTTAATGAATATTTTATTATGTGTTTTAATTAACCCTAAGTTTATATTTGCTCTAAATATCCCTTTTCAATAAGAAAGACATCTTAAGATTAATTAAGGTGAATTATTATCACATAACATACAACCATTTATTTATTTCCATCATATTTACTATGCATATGAATGATCCTAAGCATACCTATACATGTAATGCTAAATCTTAGCACACCTTAATGATAAATGCAAAGAGATGTTTCTTATGAAAATTTGGATATTCCATAAATGCATATTTTTATTATGTAAAAGAGGGATTCTTTTATCCATTAGCTAAATGCACATCGACATGTATAAAAGATATAAGTGAGTACAACACCATTTTTGTCTACCAAGGGTGTAAGGTACATAACTTACTTAGGGCTACTTAAAGCCTCACAGCCCCGGGATGTCCAGACAAATATATCACTTTTCTTAAATACATGTGAATGTACAAAAAGGAACAAATGGTTGAAGAATCATGCAAAAGATTTATATTTGGTTTGGTTGTATGATTTACATGTATAAATGTGAGGATCCTTCTTAAATCATAATATAGGAATGTATAGGAATAAATTTAAGCAAGTGTTATGCTCTTTTCAAATGAACTATACATTTTGTGAATCCTATACAAGTCCATGTTAAGAGAGGAGAAGGAAAAACAACACAAAACACATCTTATGCTTATAATCACATGAAAACTTATAAGTACTTATAATTAGCATCACTATATTCATAATTTTTAATTTAAAGATTTTAGGAATAATTTTTGGTTTAATAGTGACAATAGCCATTCATATTCTTAACTTTAGCCAAAACATGCAATTTGATATAAAAGAAAACATTTTCATTTAATTGATTTTTCAAAAGATATAAATGCCTAAATTCATATGGAAAATAACATTTAGCATGCTTAGAAAGAAATAAAGTGATGTAATCAGATGACTTCATTCATCCTAATTAATTCCTAAAGACAATCCTATAAAATAAGATCCTTTAAAGTGAATCAAAATTCTTTAAGAAAATTTTTATCGTTGAATTTGATTTGACTTAGAAAACATGAAAAGAGTTTGGTGGTCTTAACCCATTTCCCCCATGTGTGAATTAGTTTAGTCTAATTTTAGAACAATTAGGTTGATTTTATATTTTATTTAGGCTAAGGTGTGAATTAAATCCATTAATTACCCCTTACCAATACCACTTTAACATAATTAAATAAGTAATTATGAGTGAACATATGGTATGCAACCATATGAAATTTAAATTAGTAATGCACCTAAAAATAAAGGGGCCTAATGCAATTAACTCATAATTATTGATTAATTAAACTAAGTGGTTTAATTAAGTACTTTCATAACCATCCTACACATGTAATTTGATTATAATTTTCTTTTATGCTTCTTAGGCTATTGAACACCTAAGGATCTACCCAGCAAGATATTGATTAACTCTAGATTGGTTTTGATAGTTTGATTGGACCAATTAAGTAGATCATTAGTGGATTAATCTTTAATTATGTTTGAATTAAGGAAGAAAGGAGGATCAAAAAATAACTTAGGAAAATATCCCAAACCCATTCCATAAACCTCCTCCTTACTTAAACAATGTTTAACTATCTCAATTAAAGATTAAATCACTATTCATATGCTTAATTACTCTTAATTACATAAAGGGGTGATTAGGGGTTCATTAATTAATTTCCTAATTAACTCATTGATAAATTCCAAGAAAATTAAGAGAGGCAGAAGTCCTCCTCCTAAACATGTCTAAGAAATTTAGAATTAATTACTTAAGTAATTAGAGAGTAATTAAGGTGATTAAATTTTTAATTAAATCTTAATTAACAAAATTTTATTATTTAAAATCAATTAGAAATAATTTTATTGGATTTCCCTATAAAATACCTTTAAAATGAGCCCTCATTTATATTCTTTGGATTTTTTTAATATTTAATTATGATTTTATGAAGTTTTGTGATTAATGAATAATTAAAATAGCCTAATTAATTAATTAATCTCATCGATGCCATGTGGATGGCTGACGTAGTGTACTTTCCACATGGCACGATGAGATTGGTTATTTAAGTTGTCACATCGTGTGCCACATTAGCTGATGGTGGAATGTGCTTTCCCTTAGGCTATCCGATCAAGGATCAAATGGCCAAGATTAATCTCATGGTTCTAAAGGGTTTAAATAGAGATATAAGCATGATTTAAGGGTTACCCATCTAAAACGTGATGTTGGTGTATGATTCTCCTCCAGCGAGATGGATGTCGTCCATCAATCGTCGCTCAATCTGAGCTCACTTGAGCTCAGATGGAGTTCAATCTCACCCCACACCTTCGAAGGAACACAAGTAAGAGATTTAATGGCTAAGATCTAATGGGATTATAATTCCCTTCATAAAGGACCAAGCAAAAATTCTTATGTCTATGATTTTGAGTAATACCTCACCTGAGGCTATCACCGGCACTTCCAACGGAGGAGGTAGCTTCATCTAGTAGAGACGAAGCCTTATTGAAGGTATCAAGCCTTGATGTCAAGTGGATTTCTCTGTTGACCAAGCTCCCCTTCAATGGTGATCGGGCTTGATCAAGGTGAGGCTTCCCGCCACTTGGCAACTCGGGAAACACCTTATTTGAGCTCGATGAGGTGCCTTGATGGTGCTTGCAAGTTTAATTTATGTTTTGCGAAGAATTGGATGAGTTGGAGTTGGCTTAGGCCTCCCCTGTTTCAGCTTTGAAGAAAATAGAGAAGAAGAAAAAGGGGAGCTTGGGAATGTTTGTCAAGGGTTGGAGAAGCTTGCTTTCAATTCTTAAGGCTCAATCGAAATATCCCCCTCCTTGGATTGGACGGTCGAGAACTAGCTTTGCCATTTTTATCAATTGCTTGGATTGAAGGGTCGATTTAGGTTGTTAGGTACTCCATGTGATTCCTTTTAGTAGTGAAGGGGAGGAGAGGGAGTGCCCATGTGCTAGGTAGTCTATGGGATGATCCAAGTGGCTAATTCTCATTGGAGGGGTTGGTTTGGCTTTGGGTTGGGTCATGTTCACCACCCTCCTTGGTATCTAAATGGACCACTAGAAGGATGTCAAGTGGCCTTGAGAAAGAATATGACCAAATTCAATGAATTTGATCATAAGATACCCTTTGACCTAAAATGGTCCCTTGCCCTTGATTTTGATTTGGATTTGAAATAATTAAAGAATGGGTTGGGCCAAATTTCAAGTGATTTGGAGTTCATTTGGGTTGAATTGGTTCTATTTGACCCATTTAGGTCAAGTTAGATCAATTTGGGTTATGTTCACCAATTGATCAAATTGGGTCAAACCATAGGTTAGGTCAAGTTCAAATGATCATTTGAAGGCTATAAGTATTATTGGTTTGGTTCAATTTGGTTTATATTTGGTTTTGGATCATTTTGGTTCATTTATGTCAAATGGGTGAAGTTGACCAATTTGACCCATTTGACCCAATCAAGTTAGGTCATGGGTTGGTTTAGGCTTGGTTGATCATTTGATATGTATTGCAAGCTTTGGTTTCAATCAATTTTGGTTTGGTTTGATTTCAAGTTGATTTGTCCTTAGTCAAGTTGGGTTCATAGTTAATTGGGCTAGGTTGGGTCTAGTTAGCCAATTGAAGCTTTGGTCAAGTTCAATAAGTAATTTAGAATGAATTTGACCCATTGGTTGCAATCAATTTGGTTTAGATCAAGATTTGACCTATTTAACTTTTTAGGTCAATTTGGGTCAACTTGGGTCAAGTGGCCAATCGTGGCTTGGTTTACCACATTGATCTTGATCATGTTCAATCATTGATTATAAACTAATTTAGATCAATGGTTTTAATCAATTTGATATATAGTGGATTTTGGCTAGTTTAGATTTCATTTGGGCTAAGTGTTAACTTGGTCAAAGGCTAGGTTTGACTTGGTTTGACCTAATTTGAGTGATTGATCATCTAAGATGATTGTTGCTCACAATGTGAGTTTTGTTCAATCCAACTTGGGTTGGATTAAAATTTGGCTCAAAAAAGTGCTTTAGGTCACTTTGGGTCAAGTGAGCCTAAGTGGGTCAATTGGCTTGATCAAAGCTTGATTCAAGTTTGGTTGAACTCACATATGAACTTATGATTGAAATATAAATCCAATTATAAGTGATTTCGAGTCAAATGAGTTTTGATTCATCTAACATTTTTAAGTTCATATAATAAACATGGGTTTGACTTGAGTTAGTTTGATTTTTCTTGAGTGATTATAGTTTATGTTTATATTTGGGTTTGTGATTGAAGGAATGATTGTTTGAAGAGAAAATCCAATTTGGATTGATTTGAGGGTGATTTGGCTAAGTTCAAGAATTTGACTTGAAAGAGTATAGGTTTAAGTTGGATTTGGACTTGAGTTTTGAATTTAGTTTTGGTTATTTGAATTTATACTTCATTTATATTTGTAAATATAAATGAGAATATAAGTGGTGAGAAACGCTTTTGAGTTTGAAGTGATTTATGATTTTGTTTGGTTAAGTTCAAGGATTTGACTTGAAAGAGTATAATTTGGATTTTGGTTAGAATTGGACTTGAGTTTTGAATTTTGTTTTTGTTATTTGAATTTATATTTCATTTATATTAGTGAATATAAATGAGAATATAAATGGGTTATGAGAAAATCTTATGAGTTTGTACTAATTTAAGATTTGAATTTGAAGTTTGTTTAAGTTCAAGGATTTAACTTGAAAGAGTATAAGTTGGATTTAAGTTGGGTTTGGACCTAAGTTTTGAGTTTAGTTTTGGTTATTTGAATTTATATTTCATTTATATTTGTGAATATAAATGAGAATATAAATGGGTTATGATAAAATCTTTTGAATTTGGAGTGATTTGAATTTGATTTGAGCTAAGGCCATAAGATGAAATCAAAGGGCTTAGAAAAACAATTTTGGATTTGGAATTAATCATGAGTTTCAATTATTTGAAATTAATTCATGATTTGAAAAAATCAATTGAGTTGGAATTGATTCGAGTTTGAAGTTGATTTGAATTTGAATTTGGTTTGAATTTGAAGTTTGACTAAAGAAGGAAGTAAGCATTTAGTTCAAGCTAAAGTGTATGCAAGTTTTCTTAATATCCCTAAGGCATGACCTATTCTATGGCTAACTCTCCCAGTCTCTAGGGTTAGGTTAAGTGTTCAATTAATCACTATAAGTTTCTTAAAACTAAGAAACTCTTAGAGGATTCCATATGTATAAGATGGAGAAGTTGAAAGCTCACTCCAAAAGTGAGGTCAACAAAGGGAGTCCAATAGGTGTGGTGTGACTGACAAGGCATACCACACATATTAGTGTTGGCCGAGATGATCAACCACGCTCGAATGATCGCAAGCACTAACAAAATGATTTACTCTTAAACCAAAGGTGTAGAAGGAATCAAGAGCTTAGTGCAATGCAACTCTATTTATGCCTAAGACATAAGAGAGTGAAGAAAGAATCTTCTAGAGATTGAGTATGTGAGCCTTCCACTAAGGGAAAAAGTTCAAGTTATCCACTAAGGATAAGAGGTTTGATTTAATTTGCATCTCGTTGGTGAGAAATTTGATTTGATTTGTTGATTTATGATTTAGTGTTCCACTAGGGATAAAAGTGTGAACCTCCTCTAGAAGAGCAAGTTCAAGTTGGATCGAATTGGTTCCATTGGGGAACCGGAAAGACTTGCATCTCTTTAAGGAGAAGCTGATTGATTTTTTATTTAATTTGAATCTACTAGGAAGTTAGTTGATTTTGTTTATTTAATTTTACTCTACTAGGGAGGAGGCTTGAATTTATTTCATATTTTAATTTTAATTTTAGATGGACCGCCGTTACAATTGGACCACAGGTATATTGGTCTATCTCGCATTATCAATCCAAAGGGGTAGTCTACCAACCACATAATATGACTATCCCACCAGAGGGGTTGCCTTTCATTGTGCAGCAACTGTACTAGGAAGAAAGCGTAATAGACTTACATCTTACGAAGTAAGGATCAGTCGCTAGGAAGATTAGTTGGCGAGGCAACGGATCGAACTCAACCTAAGGTTAACTATTGAGTGAATGTCGCTAGTGGACTTAGATCAGCTCAAAGATAGTCAAAATTAGTTTCATTTTTAATTATATTTGATGGATCCCATCGATTTACAATGGACAGATTGAGAAGGGGTCATTGGCCTTTACGATCCAAAAGGAGTAATTTCTCCGCCAAGAGGAGAGAACTATCCAACCAAAGGGGTGCCTTCGATTTACTGATTGTGGGAAGAAAATATGGGGACTCACATCTTTCTTGAATAAAAGGACCACTAGGGTAACACATTAGTAAGGTAACATGTCAACCCAATCTGAGGCTGTCCATTGATTTTCAATAGTCATGCTAGAAAGAATGCATAATAGATTTACATCTTCCTAAGTGAAATGACTGTCGAGGTAACCTGTTTATGGCAAAATAGATTGAACCCGACCTAAGGACAACTACTGAGAGAGTGCTAACCTGGGGACTTATCTATACTCAAGAGTATTCAGGTAATTCCTACAGGGAGTTTTGCTGACACTGCCCTAAAGATAGGATGCCTGCTTGGGAAAGGGGCTGATTAGGGCTTGAATTCCTAATCCACAAGTGAATAATTGCTACAAGGGCCGCTGACACTGCTACATGTCTTCTTTTTCTTTAGAGAAGAAGCATTGCTGCCACCATGACTTCATAATGGGCTTTTGAAAGAATTCTATAAATATGAGAAGACCTTTCATCACCTTTACTTGATCTCTTCAGTGGAAGAGCATGAGACCGCCTCAATAAAAGGCCAACCTTGAACATTCTATCTTCAATTTTATACTTGCTAATATGAGATAACCATGCTCAATCTTCCTACATCAGGAAAATTGAGAGATTTTAGGATTTCATTCTCTTCAATCAGTAATGAATTTGGAAGGTCATTCAATCTTCCCCATCTCTCAGGGAGACCACACTCATTTTTCACAAAAAAAACCCATTAGACCAACTTTTAGATAGACCCATTCTAAAAATTCTATCCAATTTTTATACCTTGATATGAAACACATCTCTGAGCATCACATGTGAACCTACACATTATGCATAAGTACATGATGTTTAAATTCACACCATGCTCTTTAAAGAAAATAGTCAAACCAATAATGATCATTAGAGCTCGAAATGAAAATTATGATAAAGCTATAACACATATTTTAAAATCTCAATCAATTCGAGTCAAGGAATGTAATCCAAAGATGAAGAATCATCTCTAAAATAGTAATGTATCATTACAAAGAAAAAGGTGTATAATCAGACTTTTTGGCAACAAGAGCCACCAACTCATTTGGGAAATGAAGTTTTCTATGGAGCACCATTAAACTATCAACTGTGATAGTGGATGATATATTATCTGTAGCTATTATGTTATTAGTTTTTTTTCGGCTATCATCCTGTGAAAATGCATAATAAATATGAAACAAAAAGAGGAGAGAAAGATAAAGGTCTAAGAAGTGTGTAAAGTAACTCACCTCAATAATTAGACACATCCTCTCCTCACTTTCTTTTTCACATATAGTTTTGGATATAATATTCCGCCTATGATCTAATGAAAATATATGTATACGTATGAGTTCATAAAAGAAGCTATTTCTCTCTAATGATACTCCAAAATTACCTGCTAGATTTTAGATTTTAAATAATGGTTATTAATCGATGCTTTCTACATTGCTCAACGTTAAACCACTGTTAGAGTTTCAAGAAAATCAGTTTCCTACAAAACAAATGTAGAAGATATGAGCTTTGATCACCTCTAAACCCGGTCGGTTTGACGAGGACAGTTGATGCCTCTTTCGAGGGAAAATCAGAGTCTAGCCGTATGAACTATGAGCCTTGATCACCTCCAAACATAGTCGGTCCGACTAGGACAATTGATGCCTCTTTCGAGAAAAAATTAGAGCCTCTCCATATGAACTATGGGCCAAGATCACTCCCAAACCTGGTCGGTCTAACGAGGACAATTGATGCCTCTATCAAGAGAAACTCAAGCCTCCATATGAACTATGAGTCTTAATCAACAAAGAAAATAACCTACTTTGGAAGAAAGTCTGATAAAAAGAAAAAAATTAATTACCTTTAGCCTGAACTTCAATAATAATTTCATCCAACATAGGAGAACAATGAAGCATATAAAAGAAAATTGTGTCTCCTTACTTAACCCCAAGGGGAGGTATTTATAGATCCACAATATGGACAAAAAGGAAAGATATTTAAAAATATTTAGATAGATTTTGAAATTTCTACCCTCAAATATATTCTTCCTTTAAGAAAAGTGAAAAAAATGAAGAAAATAATAAAAAAATTAGAGAAAATATAAAATAAAATCAAAATTTTCATCATTTCACTAGCATGCATTTGTAGGCTTTATCGTAGATTGTATGTGTGCGCTGCACGCTCACGAAGCTGGCCAAGGTCTCACGGCCTCATTGTTCTACGCGCCTCATGGAGCACTCTCGTGACTGCCCTACACGCTCATCGCGTGCCGCCTCACGACTCACGACTTTACATCGAATCCTCTGCATGGCCTCTTGTGGCCTTGTATGACCATGCGTGGGTCCCCGCCAACATCCCTATATGTTCCCATGTGTGCACCTGCATTAAGTTGCCCACAACCTCGCACGTCCGCCGCTCTGCTTGCCCATGCATTCGTGTTCTCATGCACCCATATGATTGGTCTCTTGCGCCCGCTTCTATAATCATAATTTTGTGCGTCTATGAAGATATATTCTCTCAAACTATATCAAACTCAAAGGTTAATGAACCTATAAATTTTATTAACATAAAGAAAATTATTAGCTGAAAAATTTTCTTAAAATTATAATCAATTATTAAAAAATTATTCATTGACTTGAGCTGTATTTTCGAATGATGAGATGATATCATCCAAAAATAAGGGGCAACTGATATGTCACTGAAAATAATTTTAGTTGATGTACGAATCTTGATATGGATAGCAATCTGATTCTGAGTCGAGACTAACCCAGATAAAAAGCTTCAGATATAATTGAAAATTTTGGGATATCACTTGGATCTCTAAATAGCTTCTAAATATATAATGTTTATAGTCAAATCAAGCGTCTTGATAAGTCGATCTAACGGCCTAAGATCTCTTAATTCGAATTTTTATTTGAGCATTCAAATACTAAAAATGCATTAGATGATCAAGGAATTATTTTGAGCCGTCCGATTGGTTTGGTTTGATTTTGCCTATATTTACATAAATGCGAAGTCTCATAATCTATAAATAGTTCATCCTTCTTCACATGAGGGGACAAAAGCTAAAGAAAGCAGAGAACTCTCACACTCAAAAAATCTTAAAGCATAATCGTAACTAACCCATACGTCGGATCATCATCGACCATCGGCCGCTTGGGCACCACCACGGTCATCCCCACACCGCCACCATATCGCCGGGCCGCTACCGCCGACCACCGTCGAATCATTGCACCACCACTATTCACCACCGCCGCCGCCAATTAGCACCACACGATAGTCACCAAATCACTACCGGCCAATGGCGGTTGCCGTTATCGATCACCGCTGACCATCGCACGACACTACCCTAGCCACCGCGCATTGCGGATCACCGGTTCACTATCACTACCATACTAACTACCACCCAACCATCTTTCGATAGTGCTGCTACCAACCTCCACCGAACCATCTTTCAATAATTTTCATCAGATCATCAGACTATCACCTCAAGCAAGTTCTTCGTCCCAAATCAAGTTAAGCTTGTCAGAAAACTTATTCTTGTAAGCGATCATTCTCCAACTTTGGATAAAGAATAATAATTGTAAGAAAAGCTAATATAGTAAAATTATTTCTAAATGGGCTATACCCTGTGGTTTTTTCCTTCTTGGGTTTTCCACGTAAAAATCCTAAGGCCTCTCAAACTCTTTTATTGTGTATGCAGAACTTTTGTACAACGCTAAGATATATAATTCTGTTATTCTATTCATCCGAATTTTTCTACACACAATAATAAATATGTAAAAAATAGATATAAATAATCGATCTTTTATGAGGCTTTATTTTTCTTCCTTTTTCGCTTTCATTTGTTTCATTTCTATTGCCTCCACTTCAGCTTGAGATCCCTGATTCAGCTTCTTTGTCATATGGTATCAGATCGGAGAGCAACCTTGGTCTCGCTACCAAGCTGATGAATGTCGCAGCAACCGTGCTGCTTTCAATCTTTAGCTTCCACCCTTGGCAACGAGATCCATGATTGGGAATCGAGGATGCTTACAATATGAGGGAGCAGCTTAAGAGATGACAACAATAGCAGCAGCAGTTGCCCATCACTCGCAGTCATCATCATCATCATCACGGTGGAGGTTGCTACTTGGCAGCTAGGGTTGAGGATTCTGGAGTCACTACATCTTCCTGAGAAGGAAAGGCTCTTCTTTGGAGAACAAAGGTGGATGACTACGATAATGTTTTGCACTGGTATTTTTTTTGGCAAAATTTTTAAAATAAGCACATTTAAAAATATAATTAGCGGATAAGTCATTAAAAAAAAATTTAAAAGTAGACGAGATCGCTTATCCACTGACCTACGACTGATAAAAGACATTCCAATGATTCAATGCTATTAAAAAAACGTATAATAATTTTTTGAGAGGAGGACTGGCCAAAATAAAAAAAAAATTTAAAAAAATCTAATTTTACAATTTTGCAATGGAGGGCGATAAATATATAAATTTTATATTTGAAATATATTTATTTTTATATAAAAAAAGATAAATTTTATTTTAAAAATTTAATAATCTTTTTTATATAAAATTAAAAAAATTTATAATATTTATGTAAATATGAAGTTTTAAATTTAAATATATAAAAATACAAGAATGGAGTACTCTGTTAGGCGAAGGTATGTTTAAAAATGAATAATAAATTTATAAGGTAAAATATATTCAAATATTATATATAAATATTTATTACAAAAATATAAATAAATAAATAAATATATATATATATATATATATATATATATATATATATATATATATATATAAGTTATACATATATATTATACATTGAAGTTAAATTTATACTTATAAAAAAAGCTAATTTTGCTGTGGAGGGCGTACTCACCTAAAATAAAAATAAAAATAAAAAAAATATAATTTTGTAGTTTTGCTGCGAATGGCGATAAATATCTAAATTTATAAAAAAAGATAAATTTTATTTTTAAAATTTAATTATCTTTTTTATATAAAAATAAAAAATTTATAATATTTATGTAAATATGAAATTTATATTTAAATATATAAAAATACAAGAATGGAGTTCTCTCTTAGGCCACGATACATTTAAAAATATATAATAAATTTATAATAAAATTTAGCTTCAATATTATTGATATATAAAAATTAATCATAAATCTCGATTTTTAATCTTTATCTAATCAATTTGTTTATTAATATAATAAAATATAAACATCAAGCATATAATTATAGATCAAAATCGAGCATGAAAATGGATCCGATCCGCCAAATGGTCACCAAACCGACATATTTATAGTCGTTTCGTCGACGAATCCGAATCCAAGATCACCCTATTACATCATTAAGGCATCATCAAAATACACCGTCGATATTTCGTCAGATGGGAGTGGTTGGAGTTTTAATTTACAAGGCCATCCCAAAATCTATAGAGCTTCATTCTCACCTTAAAGGGGAATCGATTGAAAGACCGAGCTCGAGAACCACCGACCTTTGACGATCCCATCATCCACCGATCAGATCGAGCTCTTGAGATCGTCCCAGGACTAGAAAAGATCATTCGCTCTTTTCTCCACAAGATCAAGAGGTTGCTCCAAGATCCGTTCGCGCTTTTGGGAAACTTCTCCCTTGTATTTTCTACACTAATATTGTTTATAAACACCTTCTTCTCAACTAACGAGAAGCAAGGACAGATCTTTGAACACATAGTGAAAGTTCTGGGGGGCAAGGTGGTTTTCCTTAACGTTTTCCACGATAACCCCGTGTTCATATCCCCGCTTGTGTTGGATAATTTTTTGACGATCTCTAAGAAAATTCTCAAGACGCATAGTTTAGCCGTCTGTGGGAACTCAGTTCCCCATTGCTATATCTCCAATATGGTTGGTAACGGTTTGCTCCAACGCTCCTCATTCTCGGGATCAAGGGCAAGTCTCCAACACTTCTACATAAGACTTGTCCGTGAGGGTCCTTGAGCCCCTCTTTGGAAGATCGCGTTCAAGGATGGAGGATTCCCGAATGAAATTCTTGACTCTGCGAGAGAAAACGTTCCAACACGCCGCGGGTTCGCGCACCTCGGCATAATCCATTTTCTTCCGAGAATGATTACCCGGGAAATGCGGATCAACAAGTAGAGAACCCCTTGGCACCACATCCAGATGCTGAACTTCTGGATAGCCGGTTCACTCACCCACGAATGGCTCACCTTATCGGTGCTCCACGTCACCTTATCTGCGATGAACTACGACGGCCAGTGCGAGAAGAGTTCCTGCAACAATCAATGATCCATTCTCCGCCTCTTCCAAAACTTCGTCCCCTTCGGCGAGATCATCTCAATACCCTTCGAGATTCAAGCTTCCCGATGGACCCCACGATGGCTTCCGTCGTCGAGCATATCGATCACTTTCGATCATGCATTTCGGCGTAAATGACTCTGTCGTATTCCTGACTCTCAAAGGACGGCTTTCTTGGTTCTATTCGCTTCATTGGGGTCCGTCCGATCATTTGGAGAGCTTCCGATTTTTTTGTAGAGCGTTCACGCAAACAAGAGAATCATCGATTCATCACATCTCTCGAATCGCCGGAGCGATGGAGAGTCCCTGAATACTTGAGAGGTTCTCCTAAGCCCAAAAGATACTAGAGTAGATCCAGAACTTTTGAGGCGTGCTTCTGAGGACTCGCCCAGATACTTATTCATCATTAATGCGAGATCCATTCTATCTGACTGGTCCCAGAATAGAGGCACAAATCTCTGGCGGCTATCGTGCTCATCGACGCTTGAACCACCGGCGAAGCGGAAGAAGGTTCCCAAAGGTGATGTTCAAACATCTCGAGAAAAAGAAAGAGGCGAACCTCCCCAAAACCTCCTCGAGCAACCTCGAGATGACTTAATCGAGAGGAAATATCTCAACCGTCATGTGAACATCCTCTATTGAAGAGGATAGCGTCGGTGGCGCATAAAGCGGAATTGGAAATCAAGAGAAATTCGCCACTTTCATGTGAACCACCAAGGAGGAGATTGAAAACGATCGCCGGGGTATCTAAACCATTTTATACAAAACCAACCCGTGTGAAATCGGCAACCGCTGAAGGCTGGCGGTGAGATAGAAACAATTGCGGGGAGGGCGGTGTTATCAGTCAAATATTCATTGCCTTGGAGCGAAGAAGTCTGGGTTGACCATTCTATCACCTTTGATGATTTAGATCTAGAGGGCTTCATCCCACCAAGATCCCTTGTCATCGATTGCGGTGATCCATGCTTCAATATTAAAGGATATTGATCGACGATGGGAGTTGGTTGATGTTCTTTTACTCCACTTTCCTTAGCATGGGTATAGAAAGAGAAGAACGCGGTCCAGTATGGATTTGATAATCGAATTAGTGGAAGGGACAATCGATCTTCCCGTAACTCTTGGAGAATTTTCGACCATACCCACTTGATACAATTTATTGTAGTCAAGTCAGTCTGTACAATGCAATATTTGGAGACCTCTCCATCATATTCATCACACTGCCTCACCTCAAGATGAAATTCCGACACCGGTGGCATCGCATGGTAAGTGGAATCAACGATAACCTGGCGTTATATCAAGCAAGCTTGCCATTTATTCGGTAACCTCAACATCGAGAACTTACTAGATGAGGATGCCTCGAAAGCTTCCGGTTGAAGATGTAATTTGTCTTCCTATCTCGAAGTTGATCCATCGCGAAGGTGAAGGTGGATCGTTCTTTGTCTCGTCAAATCGATAATTAGATTTTCGCGTAAAATCAAGATATCTTTCGAGCGCGCTCGATGTCGGGCATTGAAGTCGTGACTCCTCAGTTGACTGACCTACAAGCGGTGATACAAAAAAAAAGAAGAAACGATTGCGGTCATAGAACAAGAAATCACCAAACTTGGAAGTCAAGTTCATTCAGTCTACGGTTGGCTAACGTGGTGTTAGTCGTAAAGAGGCAGTTCACGGAGAATGTGCATCACACCGACCTTGATCGTGCATGCCCAAAAGATAGCTTTTCATCGACCAACTAGTTGATGCGACATCGACATCAGTTTGAGCTTCATGGATGCCTATTACAACCCAGATAGGTCAAGGTCCGTGGACTTTGACCTCTTCCATACTGTTAACATCGTCGAAATGCCTCGATAAACAACCTGATAAGTTGGCAATCCTCTATGACGATAACTTTCTCCATAACGTTAACATCATCGAGTAAATGATAAACAACCCGGATAGGTCAAAAGGTCCTTAGTGGACTTCCACGACTTCTTAGTTAACATCGTCGAGTATCGATAAACAACCTTGGATAAGTTGGCTTCAACGACTTTCTCCATAACAGTTAACATCGAGTCGCTCCGTCACAACCTGATAGGTCAAAAATCCAGATTCGAGATCTTCTTGTCAGTCGAGTACGCTCGATAAACAACCGATAAGTTGGCAATCCTCATAGGACTTTACAACTTTCTCCGGTTAACATCGTAAGTATTCCGATATACACAGATAGGTCAAAAGGTCCGTGGACTTCCCACTTCTTCCATACAGTTAACATCGTCGAGCGCGCTCGATAAACAACCTTGGATAAGTTGGCAATCCTCATATACAACTTTCTCTGAGTTAACATCATCGAACGCCCATACACAACCTGATAGGTCAAAATCCTCATTCAATTGAGATCTTCCTATGAGTTAACATTGAAACGCCTCGATAAACAACCTTGGATAAGTTGGCAATCTCATGGAACGCACAACTTTCTCCATAACAGTTAACATCATCGACGCTCCAACCTAGATAGATTGAGAGGTTCGAGAGAACCTATAAATATATTGCAGTTTGTCGTCGGTAACGCTCGATAAACAACCTTGGATAAGTTGGCAATCCTACATGGACTTTCTCTTTCATAAAGTTAACATCATCGGTAACGCTCATAAACAACCTGATAGGTCAAAATCCTGGATTCAACTCGACCTCTTCCATGCGTTACGTCAGCCAGTGCTCGACAAACAACCTCGGATAGTCAAAATCTAGCGGATTAACTCGACCTCTTCCATACAGTTGCGTCGAAGTCACGCTCGACAAACAACCCGATAGGTCAAAATCTTGATTGATTCAACCTCTTCATTTGCGTCGAGCACACTCACGACAAACTTGATAGTCAAATGCCAGCTAAAATCTACCGTCATCGGTCATCACCGCCGCCATGACAATCTCCGGCGGTTATCTCCGAATTCAGGTCATCATCGCCACGCTCTACTCGCCCGGTTGTCGCTGACACCGCTAGCCATCCGCCATCGCTGAATGCGTTCGATAAACACCTTGATAAGTTGGCAATCCTCTTCGCACAACTTTCTCCTACTTAACGCGAGTCACACTCGACAAAGCTTATAGGTCAAAGATCCCGTCTTTCGCTGCCACTACCTGCGGCTTACTACGCACCCTCGTCTTCTTGCCGGTCACCACCATCATCGCCGGTCTCCCTCCCATTCTCGGCGCCATCACCTCATCGACTACCTTACTATGGCGCCACCATCGTCGTCTCATCGTACTCTCTTCGTCTCCTTCCTCCCTCGACGGACTCTGTACCTGGCGCCTCTTCGAGATGAAAATTATTCCAAGGAGGTGCCCAAACTCCCGCGGGGGAGGTACACTGCTTGGTGGAGATGAAGAGGTAGAGGTTGATCCAAAAGAGTGCCCAAACCCACCAGGGGTATGCACTGGGAGAAGAGGAGATCCAAGAGTGCCCAAACTCCCAGGGATGCACTCTAAGAGAGAGGAGGAGGTCCAAAAGAGTGCCCAAACTCCCACCGGGGAGGGCTGCACTCTAAGAGGAGAAGAGATGAGAAAATGTGCCTTTCCCTCTTGCCCTAGGGGTTTTATAGACCCAGCAAAGCGTAAAAAAACCGCTCAAAATTAAAATAAAAAAATGGGCCATTTCACAGCAGACTTCATTTTTTCATATAATTTTAATAAAGCATACCTATTTTAAACATATTGAAATGATAAATTCATTAAACCGGTCATTTAACTTTTTATGAAATTGATCTTAAAATGATAAAATACATGCATTTTATAAATGAATAATAAATGACCATAACTCCGGGAATAATTTATGATACATTTTCATAATTTTTTAAGTACTATATGATTTTCTTGACTTAATAATAGTTCTTCTCAGATAAAATAATTATGGCGTTTTTATTATTTTTTTAGTATCTTACAGCAGGACGCTTTAAACCATGAAGTTAAATGATGGCATAATTTATGAAATTGCCTTGAATAAATACATTTTTGAATGCGAGATAAGTCATAATCAGGTAAATAATAATCTAAATTTGATGGACTCAATTTCATTGAAGAATTTGCTATTTTTATTTGACATATATTTTGATGGTGAGATAATGTCACCCAAAAATAAGAAGATCGCCCTCAAAATTAATCGATAAACGAATCTCAAAGCATTTTGAAATGCTTCGATCTAATCACCATTTAAACTTCACCGCTCGATGACGAACGTAGAACATCAAACATATCTCGACGAATTGGCTTAGATAGCCGAACATGAAAATGAAATCCGCCAAATGGTCACCAAACGACATATTTATATAGTCGGTCGGCGGCTCGTCAAAGGCGAATCCAACGAATCCAAGATCACCCAATTCAGACATCATTAAGGCACCGGATCATCAAAATACACCGTCGAGGGGATCATACCGTCAGATGGGAGTGGTTGGAGTTTTACCAATTTACAAGCGCCTTCAAATATATAAATAGAGCTTCATTCTCACCTTAAAAGAGGAATCGATTGGAAGAGGAGCTCGAGAACCACGGTCGACGCCTTGACCGATCTATGCAGTGCACCCAGTAGTGCGAAGATCGGCTCGTAGGAGATCAGGAGGACTAGAAAAGATCAGTTCTTCTTTTCTCGAAGATCGAGGTTGCTCCCGTAAGATCCCGCGCTTTTTTGGGAAACTTCTCCTTGTATTTTTCTACACGGAATATTGTTTAGCCCACAGTAACACCTTACTAACGAGAAGCGGGGACTATCTTTTGAACACATAGTGAAAGTTCTACTTGAGGCCAGTGATTTTTTCCTTGGGTTTTCCATTATAACGTGTTCATATCCCCTCTTGTGTTGGATAATTTTTGGGCTACGACGAAGATCTCGCATCTACCGGAATAAAATTCTCTAGCACGCAATAATTATATAAAATATTTAGCTTAAAAATATATAAATATTTATATAATTTATTTCTTTCTTTATTTATTTATTAAAAATTATTTATTTATATATTTTAATTATTTTTAAATTATTTATTAACAAAAATTAATAAAAATTATATATTTTAAATAATTATATTAATTAACAAAATTATTAAATAAATTTCTAAATTTATATATATAATTAAAAATATTTTTAAATTATATATTTAATTATATATATAATTAATTAATTAATAACTAAATATATAAATATTTAGTTATTAAATATCTTATAAAAAATATTTTTAAATTATATATTTTAAATATTTTAAATAATTATATTAAAAAATTAATAAACCCTCTCTCTCTCTCTCTAATCAAAACCAAAACAAAAAACAAAAAAAAAAACCGCTCTCTCTCTCCTACCGAAAGGAAAAAAAAAAAAAAAACAAAAAATCCTCCGAGTCCGTCAAACGGACGACCGGCTGATATTCTCCGTCATATCGTTCGTGACTATTTTCATAAATAAAAAATTTTCATGTCTAAATGCCTAATTAAGATTAATATTAAACCTATTTTAAAAATAATCCCGAAAAACATTTGTTGCAAGTCTTTCATTCGTGGACGTCTGATCCAGCTTTGCCGCTGGTGGTAGTCGTAGCCTCTGCGAATTGCCGGTTCGTAAATTTCGTGGCGGTGGTTGCTTCCTCTATCGCTTTGGGTTCTGGGCCTCTTGCCTTATGACCACCTCGGGCAAAAAATGCAAGGCTATTAGCCGCGTCTTTTTCCTCCTCAGTTATGATCAGAGAGAACTCAGTGGAGGTCGATAAAAACATCACTACATCAACCGTCGCCGCCGACAAAAACAGAAGCCTTTGCCGCTTGGTTCTCTTCCGTGTCACAACGGACGAATTTTCCAGTATACCTTCCATCGATGATAGGTGAGAAGTTGAGAGAAGTGAAGGGTGAGGAAGCTTAACGGGTTATTATTTATATAATAATAAGGTGTGAAAAGGCTTAATTTGCGAAACAGCAAATTCACACGTCTCACTCATTTATATAATGAGTTTGGTTCAGTAGAAAGCAGTTTCGCAGCCATTCATGTTTCGCTACGGAAACGGACGACAGAATTCATTCTGTCTGAAGAAGTATTCTGTCATGTTTTTTTAATTAATATTCTATTATGAATTATTATATATTAATAATATATGTATATATATATATATATATATATATATATAACAATATATAATAATATATTAATTCATAATTAATATGTAGAAAATAGACATAAATAATTGATCTTTCTTATTTGTATCCCTCTCCTGGGCATTAGGGCTCCAAATGAACCGCGTTCGACAAGCTACTCGAAGCTTGGCTCGATAAGAGATCTTTCATGATCGTTTGATTAATTAATTTTATATAAATACCGATGCTAAATGAACAAGCTTGGCATAACTTGATTCGATTATGATCGTGAACATTATATCATTTAATGTTCAAGAACAAACTTTCGAATAAACTTATTGGATAGTTTTAGGAAAATTGTTTAACAGTTTTGAAAAAATTTCTAAATATTAACTAAATTAAAATACAAATATATTTATATTAATTTTAATTTTAATATCATATAATAAAAAATAATTAATTTTAATAATA
This sequence comes from Cymbidium sinense, assembly GCA_021442155.1. NCBI lineage: Eukaryota > Viridiplantae > Streptophyta > Magnoliopsida > Asparagales > Orchidaceae > Cymbidium > Cymbidium sinense. Next base: position 260,676 of record JAKCPB010000146.1, read on the forward strand.
AATTCTTTATTAAAATTTTAATATAAATTGTACCCTAGTCCCTTGGCATTCGAATAGGGCTGGTCGATTGTCTCGATCTCAAGCTCAAATCACGAGTCACGAATCACGATCATGGCTGGGCAGCACAGGCCAAGGAGGCTCACTAATTAGCCATCCGTTCATTGATGGATGGTTAATATTATAACTTCTAAGTTCTAACCCTAAGGCTAAGGCCCTTATTCTCTTATATTCCACCGTCTACCCCGATATTTCCTAATTCCCATTTATTTTCTTTTGCTCGGCTCATACTTCTTTCCCGCAAAGAAAAGCTAGAGCCGTAGAAGAGTAAGATCTTGAATATTTCATAGTTCAACTGTGCTATATAATGTGGCCAAGGTAAGTTATTTACTATTTTAGGGTTCTATGTTTCTGAAAGAGTTCGGTGAATAAGAGGAAATAAACTCTCAAATATTTGATTCACTGCCGTCTTCCGTGCCATTTACTGTGTGGACTCTTAATAATGAGAGGCAACTCTTTCTAGAGAAGTTTGATTGGTTTATTTCAATTATGTCATTTGTTAATTGTTGTGTCATAAACAAATTCCGAATGTTTGGAAAATCTCAGAGGATTGGAGCAATGTTTGTTCACTAATAGCTAGTTTATGTTTGAGCTTATCTCTTCTCTCTGATTCAATATTCTTGAGGTGAAATCTAGTTTATGTTTTTTGTTGCCAAGTTCAACTTCTCCATTCTTTGCAAATGTGTAAGTATATTCGGCCGGGAATGATACTGTTCAGTTGCTTTTTTTGTGATGTTGAAAAAAGTTGTTGAATGTAAGTTATTATAAGTTTATTTTTTCATATGTCTAACCATTCTTTCATGGTAGTTCTTTTGTGGACAAAAGCATGACATGTTATAGAGGGGGAGGGAGTGTTGATACAATTGTCAAATGAGTTTTATACATCAAAGCCTTGATGTTAAGAACAGAAATATGAATTCTGAATTGTTGGATAACCTTAGTAACATATGGTATTGATGTAAGAAGAAATATTTGGAGGTGTGAAGGGCGTGAGTAGATAGGATTGCAAGGAGTTATGTTCATTTGTTTTCTTTATGAAAAGTCGAATGGACTCATAAAAAATTGCATTCATTCAATCATAAATGATCAATTATCAATTATAATTCATGGGTTTCTATGCATTGATAGCATGATGTATTATCATTTATACATGGGTTATTTTTATTTAAAATGCAAATTGTAAGATTACTAAACTTTATATTTTTACATTTCAACAAAGAGAGTTTGGGAAGGCTGACTATTAGAGGATAATTTCAATTTGCATGCTTCTTTTTCATTTTGGAGAAAGTTGTTATTTGCTGGAGATTTGAGTTTTGGTGGGCCGGTGGCTATTTGTTAGAGATTGGTCCAATTAAAGTTTATTATGCTTCTTATGATGGCTTTAAAATATATTTGAACGCATTTATTGTTTTCCATAGGTTGCATTTTACTATTACGTGAGTTTTATGTTGTTATCTTGCTAGTTAAATGGCTCACATTATCTTAGAGTGTTTGGGAAAAAAAATTGTGATCTTAATTAAATAAAGTTTTTTATGGTGATTGCATGACACTCTATATAATGGGCAATGATGGTAATCCAACAATCCCTATTTATTCTTACATGAGATTCAACCAGGCAATAATTATTATTATTATCTCTCTCTACTCGATTTTCTTTCTTTGAGAGCCAATTTTTGTGTCACTATTAGATTATAAAATGCTTTTGGCTCTAAAGTTTTTTATTGAATTACTGATCGTCGTTAATATTATCTTGGAAAGCATTACAATTTCTTTTGCTGCCTTTGGACAGAGTCTGTGATTGTAATATATTCATTGTTGGATTTCTGAGGCTTTCAAGTTGCATTTTTTTTTGAAATCTCATGTGAGGTCTCATTTCAAAAGAAGACCTTATGAAATTAATATTTTTTAATTATTATGGCTTTTGCTACTTACTCATATTTTATTATTTCTTATATCAAAGGTATGTCTGGTAGTTCATCAAAGCAAGATGTTAATCCCATAGGACCTATTGTAAGTCCTATGCAAGTGCCTATGAGAGAATTTAGTGTTGGGTCCTCACCAAACCCATTTGTAGTTGAGATGGCTATTAGCAATGTAATTGTTTGATGATAATCACACAGGTAATCCTTTTGCTAAGGAAGTAAGAAAAAATTATCGTCAGTATGGAATGATTTTACTTTGATCAAAATCAATGATGAAACTGAAAAAGTACAGTGTAATCATTCTAAGCATTAGCTTATAAAGAGCAAAGGTGGTGCAACTACGCAGTATATGCGACATTTACTTTATTATGGTAAGAGGATGGTGAAGCCTGAAGGGCAACTTAATATTTCAATTTATTATAAGTACCATTGAGTTTGTGGATGCTTGTAGTGTTGCTAATTGGAGACACAATCATGCTAGGATATGAGAATTAATTTCTCATATGATAATGGCATGTGAGTTGCCATTTAAATTTGTTGAATATGACATGTTCAACATTGTCATGAAAGCTGTTAGTCTACATTATGAAAAGATATCATGAAGTACTGTGAAAAATGATTGCATAGTAAGCTATGAAATTGAAAAAAAAAAGCTTGAAACACTTATTAGATACTATTAATAAAGTCAGTGTGACAACTGATCTATGGAAATCTAGTCAAGATATACATTATATGATTTTGATATGTCATTTTATAGATGTTGAGTGATATTTACAAAAAAGAGTGCTTAACTTTGTTGATGTGCCTCCGCTTCATAGAGCAACATATGTACATGACATCTTGTACAAGTGTTTGAGGGATTAGGACAATGAGAATAAAGTTGCAACAATAACTGTGGCTAATGTAACATACAATACATCAGCAGTTAATATGTTGAAAGAAAATTTAGAGTTCCATGAAAAACTTCCCCTTGATGGAAGAATTTTTCATGTGCGTTGTTTGCACATATCTTAAATTTGTTAGTTTAAGATGAGATTTCTGAAATTAAAAGTACAACTGATTTGGTTAAATATAGTGTTAAATATGTGACCGCTTCATATCATCAATTAGTGAAGTTCAACGAGATAACTCAACAGTTGCATTTGCCAAAGAAGGAATTGATTTTAGATTGTGTCACTAGATGGAATGCTACTTATGCAATGTTATCTTCTGCACTAAAGTTCAAGGAGGTCTTTCCAAGGTTTTATGATAAAAATCCTTGTTACACTTTATATCCTAGTGAAGAAGATTGGGCAAAATTAGAAGATGTTTATTCTTTTCTTGAGGTATTAACCAAGCCACAGAATTGATATCATGTTAAATTCTAAACTTTGCATATTTTCCTATTACTACTGAAATTCATTTACTATATATTCAATGAATTAACTTCAATTTTATAATTATGGTAGGTTCCGAATATCCTACCTCCAAGTTATTTTTATCAAAATTATGGGGGATTAAAGAAATGTTGGATGACAACTCTCTAAGTGGGCTCCCACATGTCAGAGAAATGGCAATCCGAATGAAAGAAAATTTTGATAAGGATTGGGGAAGTTGTAATCTTTAATATCTATAGGCGTTGTTTTAGATCCTCAAAATAAAATAAAGATGATAAACTTTACATTCAACTCTATATACTATGAAGATATTTCTCAAATGCACATTGATGAAGTGCATTAAAATTTATATGAACTTTATAATGAGTATGTAGAGGATTATAAAGCTAACAATGTTGACAAGCTCACCTTAGGAGGTGATTCAAGTAGTGGTTTGGGAAGTGCTTCTACTTTTAAAAGTAGACCATCCTATGGAAAGAGAAAGTATGAGACTTATATCATAACAGATTACACTAACCACACTGTTAAAACAGAGCTTAAAGTTTATTTGGATGATGGTGTTCTTATTGAGAATGAGAATTCAAAAAATTTTGATTGCTAAGGTTGGTGGAAGCAAAGAGTTTGAAATACAATATTTTATCAAGGATGACATCTGATGTTCTTTCTATTTCAATAACAACAGCTTCCTCATAATCAACTTTTAGTGCTAGTGGTAGAGTTATTGATCAATATCATGCTTCTTTAGGGACGAAATTGTTCAATATTTATTATACGAGAGTGATTGGTATCAAAAATTTTATGGAATTAAAAGAAAGGCAAAGGTTAGTAGCTTATTTTATTTCACTATGGATTACAAGTCATACCATTTTGACATTAATATTTGCATATGTTATGTTGAACAAGGCAAAGAGGAGATGAAGGAAGTTCTTTTACTTTGAAATGATATGGATTCAATGTTTGGAACTTTAAAGTTAAAACTTTTATAAATTTGAACGAAATTGATGTATTATTATTTTTTTCCCTGAACTCTTTATGAAGTCCTTATGGTCATGGTTATTAAACATTTTATCATGTCCTTGGAATAGTTTCTATTTGAAGAGTATTGTATTGGTATTGCAATGAAGGAATTGATGATAATCTAGATGGATTATTGATTATTTTGTTTAGTTATATACATTATATTTATAGTTTCCCTTTTCCTTAGGTATTTTTGGTAGCCATTATGTTCAAGTCCTATTAGTATATGCATTTATGATGATATTTATTTGATAGAAGCAGGATCTTCAATGTAATGTTTGTTTCCCATCTCTTTAAGTATTGGTAGCTATTATGTTGAAGTCCTTTAGTATGCATTTGTGATGATATTTATTTGATAGAATTAGGATCTTCAATGTAATGTTTGTTGCCCTTTCTTTTAGAGTTGATGATAGCTATTATGTGATGATTAATTTTTATCTGAGCTTGAGCCATTATCCACATCTTCTTTTGCACATACATTCCCCATCTGTTAGTCTTTATTCGTTGTTTTGAGGTGTTTCTTTTCTTGTGTAATAATATTGTCTCGTTCACTTCTTTATGCTCTATATATGTGGTATTAAATATGGTGAGTTATTTTTGTTGTTAAAAATAAATATTGAGATATTTTGAATCTTCTTAGCTTTTACTCATAATAATATATGTGATGATTTACTCATAGATAATGTTGTAAGTTTTTACCTGAATTCATTTATTTTACATGGACCACTTATCATCATAATGTGAATCTCCAAGTTTTCATTTTCCTTATTGCCGATAGAACCTCAAGTCCTCCTTCAATCATAGAAGGTGAAGTTTCACACTTTTAGCCTTTTTACACATATCTTTATTATTTATTTATCATTGTTTGATGTTCTTTAAAAAAATTTTAGGTTCTATGTATTCATCTTCACAAATTTGATTCTCATCAACGCTCCATTAAAGAGAAAGTTTCAGGTTATACATGTTAATTTTTTAAAAACTTTATTATTCATGAATGCTAAATGCATGTTTATGCACATTTATATAATTCTTTTTAGAATTTTGGTTTTAGGCTACACATGAATTGAGCCTGCCAATGCATGTTCAAGCTTGAATGAATATTTATCGAGTATTGGATGTTTCTAATGATTCATATACATTATATTTATAGTTTCCTTCTCTTTAAGTATTCGATAATCGTTATGTTGAAGTCCTTCACTTCAATGTAATGTTTGTTGCCCTTTCTTTTAGAGTTGATGGTAGCTATTATGTGATGGTTAATTTTAATCTGAGCTTGAGCCAATATTCACATCTTCTTTGGCTATCTGTGCGGGCTTATTTATTGTTTTCCTTTTCTGGGTGTTGTTATTTTTTTCTGGTTAACTTCCTTTATCATATTTGGCTTCCTGTTTTAGTCTTGTTGCAGGTTGATTGCTTTGAGATTGGCTTGTTCTACTTTGATTAGTTTTTAGTTGGGTTCCTTCCTTTTGCTTTTGGCGGTTGGTCCTACTATTGCTCCCATGTCATGAGAGTTCTCCCTGCTAGTTTTTTTGATTTCCAATTTTGGTGAGCTTGGCTTTCTTTCTGCTGGGTCCTTGTTGGTAGTTCTTATTGGCTAGTCTATGTCTTATGCTCTTTATTTGTTTCTAGTTCCTTTCTTGTTATTAGCCTTGCTGCAGGTTGATTTGTTTAGGATTATCGAATTGGCTTGTTCTAGTTTGATTAGTTTTTAGATGGGATCCTTTCTTTTGGTCTTGGTGGTTGGTCTATTGCTCCTGTGTCATGGGAGTTCTTCCTGCTGGGATACTTTAGATTTTTAATTTTGGTGGGCTTGGCTTTCTTTATGTTGGGTCCATGTTCACAGTTCCTATTGGCTGGTATGTGACTTTTTCTTTTTGTGTTTCTAGTTCCTTTCTAATGGCTAGCCTTGATGCAGGTTGATTGATTTGGGATGGAAAGCTCGGTTTGATTGGTTTTAGATGGGCTCCTTCCTTTTGCTCTTAATGGTTGGTCTTGCTGTTGCTCCCATGTCATGGGAGTTCTCCCTACTTGTTAGACCTTCTTATTTAAGCCTATATTACTAATCTTTCTATTTTAGTTCTTGTAGGCTGTCTCCTATCTTTTTATGGATTTAGACTCTTTCCGATTCTCTTTAGCATTAACATATTCGATGGTCTCTTCTTTCTTGGAAGGCTAGAGACTAGAGTTTTTCTTTTGTCATTATCCCTTAGTTAACCTCACTTTTGGGGTGAGTTCTCAACTTCCTCATCATAGATCAAGGACTCTTACAGACACTAAGAGCTCCTTAGCCTTAAGAAACTTCTAGTGATTAAGTGAACACTTAACTATAGAGACCTAGAAAGGTTAGCCATTGGGATAGGTCTTGCCTTAGGGACTTAGGGGACTTGCCTACCTTATACCTAAACCCAATCCATGCTTTCCTTCTTGAATCAAACCTAAAATTCATTCTAAACCCAAATCAATTTCTAAACTCTTAATCAATCCCATGATCAAATCCAAGCTCAAAATTCTCCATAAACCTTATGATTGAATTTGGTGGCCTTAAACTTAGCCAAGTCCAATTCAATTCCAATTCAATTAATTTTTCAAAGATCAATTCAATCTCAATCATTTATCAAATCCAAATCCAAATCAATTCCAAATGATTGAAACCCAAAATCAAATCCAAGTTCCAAAATTCTTCCTAAGCCATATGACCCACTCTCATAATCTTAGCCAAATCTCCACCTAAGTTATCCCAAACTTGATTGATATCTTTATAAATCAATTATTATTTTATTTATATTCACATATATAAATGAAATTCACATTCAAATAATCAAAATTAATTCAAACTAAATCAAACCAAACCAAGACTCTTCTTAAGCCACATAGACCTACCTCCATAAGTTTAACCAAATCTTGACCCTAATACAAAATCAATTAGTTTCTTTATAAATCATTTATTACTTCATTTATATTCATAAATATAAATGAAACCCACCATCCAATGACAAAAAAAAAATCAAACTAAATTAATTTCCTTATAAGCCCTTTTAATCCACATCCATGAGTTTGGTTGCTTCCAAATCACTCCAAACTCAAGTGATTTTCTCATGAATCATTTATATCTTTATTTAAATCGAGAAATAAATAAATTATAAATTCAAATGACCAAAACCAAATGTAAAATCAAACCAAAATTCAATTTATATCATTTAAGCAAATTTCTTAGACTTAACCAAATTCCACCTAAACCAAGCCAAAATCAAAGATTTTTTTTTTTTTTTGAATCAATCATTCCTTCAATCATTGATCCAAATATTAATGAAACCTATAATTATCTAGCTAAATTGAAATCAACCCAAGTTAGCCCTTTTAACTTGAAACTTCAAATGAGTGAAAGTCCATTAGACTCCAAATTGATTGTAGTTTATATTTCAATCATAGGCTCATAGATCAGTTTAATTAAACTTGAATTAAGCCAACAACTAAGTCAATTGACTCATTTAGATCCACTTGACCCAAAGTGGCCTAAAAGACCTTTTTCATCCAAATTCTAATCCAACCCAAATTGGATTGAACCAAGCCCATCTATGCCTCATATCATGATCAATAATTACCCTAGGATGATCAATCACCTTGAATTGGGTCAAACCAAGTCAACTTATTCATTTGACCAAGTCAATGTTTAGCCCAAATGAAACCCAAACTAGCCAAAACTCATTCTCCTCCAAATTGATTGAAACCATTGTTTCACACCAACCCATGATCAATGTTTTTGAATATGACTTGATCATCAATTGAATCAAACCAAATCTAATTATCCAATTGTCCCAAGTTGACCAAATTGGCCTAAAAGGCTAAAATGGGTCAAATCATAATCTAACCCGAATTGATTGCAACCAATGGCAAAAGTTCATTCCAAATTAATTATTGAACTTGACCAAAGCCATAATTGAGTCCAATTTGACCGAATTGGTCAACTTGACATAGCCCAAATTAACCTGAATGGTCAAATTGGCCACAATCCAAATTAAATCCAAATTGATTCAGACAAAAGACTACAGTCATTTTCAATTAACCAATTGAACATGAACCAACACTTAACCCAACCCAATTTGGTCGATTTGGGCAAATTGGTCAACTTAACTCATTTGGCCCATTTGATTCCATATGAACCAAAATCAGACTTAGGCCAAATTGATGGAAACCACTTGAACCAAAACTCTTCAAATCATCATTTGAACCTAACCCAGGCCTTGGTTTAACCCAATGTGACCAATTGGTCAACCTAACCCAACATGACCCAAAATGAACCCATATAACCCAATTGAGCCAAAACCCATAAACCAACCCATGGGACTTTGGAGACTTACCTAACCTAATCCAATCCCATCATAGATCAACCCAAAATTAGCCTAAACTAATTTGGAGCCAAGTCCAATGCAAATCCATTATGTATCCTCACCCACATTAGATTCTTTCCTCTAATGAAAAGTCCACTCTCCTCTCATCCTTGGCAGCCACCAAAATTTTAAATGGTGCATCCATAAACCTCCTAGGGCACCCTAAGTTTGATAGGACTTACAGACTAAAGAGAGAGTTAACCCATGCAAATCGAGAAACCAAAGGTCCCAAGCAAAGACTACCAAGATCAAGCCTTGAGGCACTCCCAAGCACTCCTCCAACCAAAATTGAGCCACATAAACTTGATGGAGACCACTCCCCTCTGGTATGGCTAGACCAAAAAAATGAGATGTAATCTCATCCGTCCACCTCAACAAACTGAGGGGTATACCCCCTCAATTCGCATGGAAAATTAGTTCTTTCAAATTATCTGAGCTTCCAAAGGAAAATTCGAACCTCCTTGCAATTCCAGAGTGATTCTAAGCTTTCCTCCTTCGGTATTTTGCCTTCCCATGTGAAACTAAAATAGGGAACCCAATCCATTCTAACTTTATCATTTCTCAACCAAACTTCAATTCCTCTTACACACACCTTCCACATACCTTGTCAGGCTACCCAATGCTTCCTTCAAGTTTTAAACCCACTAGAGCTAGAGTTCAATCACCGAGCTCCAAATTGATGGAAGTTGATCCATTGAGCAAACCAAAGGGAATTATCTTTGTGTTTTCAGGCCTCTTCACTACTAGGCGAAGCTACCTCATCAATCCCACAGCTCTAGTAAGATAATTTTCAAAATCATAGAAATATAAAATTTTTATCATCTTTTGTGAAGAGAATTTGCATGTGAGCCCATCTTACCCATGAGATCCTTGTGGATCCCTGTGTGAAGGTGGATTGATTTTGGAGTGAATCGAACTCGTGAGCTGGATCGGCGATCCATGGTGGATATCATTCATCACTTATCGGAAGAGAGATCATGAGCCATCTGTTCTGTGTGATTGAAACAGATGATTTTGATCAAATTACACTATATCACCTCTATTTTCTCGCTTTACACAACAAGATTAATCTGCGTCATCCGATCTGATATCGTGGCACCATGTGGAAAGTGTACCGCATCAACACGTCACGTGGCACCAATAGGATTAAGGTTTTAATTATGTTAATTAAGGTGTTTTTAAGGAAACTTCTATAATTCATAATTATAAAAAAATTTAAAAAATATAAATAATGTCTTGTTTTAAAGGTAGTTCAAAGGGGAATCTATTAATTTTATCTTTAATTAGGATTAGTGATATGAGAGTTTGAGGAGTGGCTAGAAGGCTTTATCCTGGAGAGGCCTTTGAAGCAAGCACATCCAAATGAAGAAATGAAGGAGATATGAAGAATGAAGATAAGAATGCCCTCATAACATTTATTCATTTGTAAATTATAATTATTCTTTCATATGTTGGGTTGTATAAGGGTAGAGCTTCTATCCATTTTCTCTTTTAGGGTTATGCATGATACCCGATCCTTTTATTCTTTTGTGTTAGGTTTATAAAATGCTTAATGTTATGTTTAAATTGCATAATAGAAACAACATGTTCTAGGTGAGTGTATGAGATGATCGAAGTGGCCAATTCCCATTGGAGGGGTCGGTTTGGCTTTGGGTTGGGTCATGGCCGACCCAAGATTATTGGGTCATGTTCACCACCCTCCTTGGTGTCTAAATGGACTACTAGAAGGATGTCAAGTGGCCTTGAGAATGAATATGACCAAATTTCAATTGAATTTTATCATAGGATACCCTTTGACTTAAGGGTAAAATGGTCACTCAACCTTGATTTTGATTTGGGCAGATTTGAAATAATTCAAGAATGGGTTGGGCCAAATTTCAAGTGATTTGGAGTTCATTTGGTTTGAATTAGTTCCATTTGACCCATTTAGGTCAAGTAAGATCAATTTGGGTTATATTGACCAATTGATCAAATTGGGTCAAACCATAGGTTAGGTAAAGTTTAAATGATCATTTGGAGCCTATGAGTATCATTGATTTGGTTCAATTTGGTTTATATTTGGTTTTGGTTCATTTAGGTTCATTTAGATCAAATGGGTCAAGTTGACCAATTTGACCCATTTGACCCAATTGGGTTAGGTCATGGGTTGGTTTAGGCTTAGTTGATCATTTGAAATGTATTGTAATCTTTGGTTTCAATCAATTTTGGTTTGATTTCAAGTTGATTTGACCATTTAGGTCAAGTTGGGTTCATAGTCAATTGGGCTGGGTTGGGTCTAAGCTAATTGAAGTATTGGTCAAGTTCAATAAGTAATTTAGAATGAATTTGACCCATTGGTTGCAATCAATTTAGCTTAGATCAAGATTTGACATATTTAACTTTTTAGGTTAATTTGGGTCAACTTGGGTCAAGTGACCAATTAGGCTTGGTTTACCTCAATTGATGGCTTGATCATGTTCAATCATTGATTATAAACTAGTTTAGATCAATGGTTTCAATCAATTTAGCATATAGTGGATTTTGGCTAGTTTAGGTTTCATTTAGGCTAAGTGTTGACTTGGTGAAAGGCTAGGTTCAACTTGGTTTGACCTAATTTGAGTGATTGATTATCCTAGGATGATTGTTGCTCACAATGTGAGGCTTAGATGGGCTTTGTTCAATCCAATTTGGGATGGATTAAAATTTGGCTCAAAATGGTGCTTTAGGTCACTTTGGGTCAAGTGAGCCTTAGTGGGTCAATTTGCTCGATCAAGGCTTGATTCAAGTTTGGTAGAACTCACATATTGACTTATGATTGAAATATAAAACCAATTATAAGTGATTTTGAGTCAAATGAGTTTTGATTCATTTGACAATTTCAAGTTCATATGATAAACATGGGTTTGACTTAAGTTAGTTTGATTTTGCTTGGGTGATTATAGTTTATGTTTATATTTAGGTTTGTGATTGAAGGAATGATTATTTGAAGAGAAAATCCAATGGTTTGGATTGATTTGAGGGTGATTTACCTAAGTTCAAGAATTTGACTTGAAAGAGTATAGGTTGGGTTTAAGTTGGATTTGGACTTGAGTTTTGAATTTAGTTTTGATTATTTGAATTTATACTTCATTTATATTTGTGAATATAAATGAGAAAATACATGGGTTATGAGAAACTCTTTTGAGTTTGAAGTGATTTATGATTTGGTTTGGTTAAGTTCAAGGATTTGACTTGAAGAGTATAATTTAGATTTTGGTTAGAATTGGACTTGAGTTTTGAATCTAGTTTTGTTATTTGAATTTATATTTCATTTATATTAGTGAATATAAATGAGAATATAAATGGGTTATAGAAAATCTTTGAGTTTGGACTAATTTAAGATTTGAATTTGAAGTTGGTTAAGTTCGAGATTTAACTTGAAAGAGTATAAGTTGGATTTAAGTTAGATTTGGACTGAGTTTTGAGTTTAGTTTTGGTTATTTGAATTTATATTTCATTTATATTTGTGAATATAAATGAGAATATAATGGGTTATGAGAAAATCTTTGAATTTGGAGTGATTTGAATTTGATTTGAGCTAAGTCCAAGATGAAATCAAAGGGCTTTGAAAAAAATTTGGATTTGGAATTTATCATGAGTTTCAATTATTTGGAATTAATTCATGATTTGAGAAAATCAATTGAGTTGGAATTGATTTGAGTTTGAAGTTGATTTGAATTTGAAGTTGGTTTGAATTTGAAGTTTGTCTTGAAAGAAGGAAGTAAGGATTTAGTTCAAGCTAAAGTGTAGGCAAGTTTTCCTAATATCCCTAAGGCAAGACCTATTCATATGGCTAACTCTCCTAAGTCTCTAGGATTAGGTTGAGTGTTCACCTAATCACTAGAAGTGTCTTAAGACTAATAAACTCTTAGTGTTTAGAGGAGTCCATATATTTCTAAGATGGAGAAGTTAAAAGCTCACTCCAAAAGTGAGGTCAACAAAGGGCACCCAATAAGTGTGGTGTGACTCACAAGGCATATCACACGTATTAGTGGCCGAGATGATCAACCACAAATGATTACAAGCACTAACATAAATGATTTACTCTTAAACCAAAGGTGTAGAAGGAATCAAGAGCTTAGTCGTGCAACTTTATTTATGCTTAAGACATAAGAGAGTGAAGGAAGAATCTTCTAGGGACTGAGTATGTGAGCCTTGCACAAAAGAAAAATGTTCAAGTTATCCAGTGAGGATAAGTGGTTTGATTTAATTTGCATCTCCCTGGTGAGAAATTTGATTTGAATTATTGATTTATGATTTGGTGTTCCACTAGGGATAAAAGTGTGAACCCTCCTCTAGAGGAGCAAGTTCAAGTTGGATCTAGTTCCATTGGGGAACTAGAAAGACTTGCATCTCACTGAGGAGAAGCTGATTGATTTGTTTATTTAATTTGAATCTACTAGGGAGGTTAGTTGGATTTGTTTTGTTTATTTAATTTGACTCCACTAGGGAGGAGGGTTGAATTTATGTTAAATTTTTTGAGATGGACCCCATTTATGGTGGACCCTCAGTAGGGGCCATATTGGCCTTGGTCTAGCTCATTTACCAATCCAAAGGGTAGTCTACCAACCACATAATAGGACTATCCGCCAAAGGGTTGCCTGTCGACAAGCGTAAGGAAGAAAAGTAGTAGACTTACATCTTATAAAGTAGGGATCAGTCGCTGAGGAGATCAATTGGCGAGGCAACAGATCAAACTCAACCTAAGATTGACTACTGAGTGAATGTCGTTGGGGGAATTAGATCAGCTCAAAGATAGTCAAAATTAGTTTCATTTTAAATATATTTGATGGATCCCATCGGTTTTCAATGGACTGCACTGAGTAGGGGTCATGTTGGCCTTAGTCCTTATTCGATCCAAAAGGAGTAGTTTTTTTGGCCAAGAGGAGAACTATCCAACCAAAGGGGTGCCTTTTGATTTGCAGTGGTTGATTCAGGGGAGAAAATATGGGGACTCACATCTTTCTTGAATAAATGGACCACTAAGCAACACATTAGCAAGGTAACATGTCAACCCGATCTAAGGCTGTCCATCGGTTTGCGATAGTCATGCTAGAAAGAATGCATAATAGACTTACATCTTCCAAAGCGAAATGACTGTCAAGGAAACCTGTTTATGGCAAAATAAATTGAACCTGACCTAAAGACGACTACTGAGAGAGTGCTAACCTGAGGAATTATCTCTACTTAAGTGTAGTTAAGCAATTCCTGAGGGAGTTCTCACTACTAAAGATAGGATGCTAGGAAAGGGTGAGGGCTTGAATTCTAATCCACAAGTGAATAATTTACTCGGGGCCGACACTACATATGCTTTCTTTTCTTTAGAGAAGAAGCATTGTCACCATGACTTCATAACGGGCTTTTTGAAAGAATTCTGGGAATATGAGAGATCTTTCATAACCTTTATTTGATCTTTTCAGTGGAAGAGCATAAAACCTACCTGCCTGAATAGAAAGGCCAACCTTGAATATTCTATCTTCAATTATACACTTGCTAATGTGAGATAACTTTATGCTTCCTACATCAAGAATATTGAGATATTTTAGGATTTCATTCTCTTCAATCAGTAATGGATTTGGAAGGTCATTCAATCTTCCCCATCTCTCAAGGAGACCCCATTCATTTTTCACGAAAAAGAACCCATTAGACCAACTTTTAGATAGACCCATTCTAAAAATTCTATCCAATTTTTTATACATCGATATGAAACACATCCTCGACATCACATGTGAACCTACACATTATGCATAAGTACATGATGTTCAGTCACACCACTCTCTTTAAAGAAGGCAGTCAAACCAATAATGATCACTAGAGCTCGAAATAAAATTTGTGATAAAGCTATAACACATATTTTAAAAATCTCAATCAATTCAGAGCCGAAGGGAATCACAGTCCAGCATGAAGAATCATCTCAGAAATAGTAATGTATCATTTAAGAAAATGTGTCCTAATCAAACTTTTAGCTTAGAGCCACCACTTTTTAGAAATGAAATTTTCTACGGAGCACCATTAAACTATCAAATGTGATAATGGATGATATATTATCTATAGCTATTATATTTTTTGTTTTCTTTTGACTATCATCCTGTGAAAATGCCTAATAAGTATGAAAGAAAAAGAGGAGAGAAAGACTAAGGTAGAAGTGTAAAGTAACTCACCTCAATAATTAGAGCATCCTCTCCTCACTTTATTTTTCACATATAGTTTTGGATATAATGTTTCTGATGATGAAAATATATATGTATGCGTTCATAAAAGAAGATTTCTTTCTAATGATACTCAAATTACCTAGATTTTGAGTTTTTTAAAGAATAGTTATTAATCGATGCTTTTTCACCACATTAGCAGTTGTCAACTGTTAAACCATCTGTTAGAGTTTCAAGAAAATCAGTTTTCTACAAAACAAAAGTAGAAGATATGGGCTTTGATCACCTTTGAACCTGGTTGGTTCGATGAGGACAGTTGATGCCTCTTTCGAGGGAAAATCAGTCATATGAACTATGAGCCTTGATCACCTTCAAACCTAGTCGGTCTGACTAGGACAATTGACCCCCCTTTCGAGCGAAAATTGGAGCATCTTTATATGAACTATAGGCCAAGATTGCTCCCAAACCCGGTCGGTCTGACGAGAACAATTGACGCCTCTGTTGAGGAAAAATTTAAGCCTCTCCATATGAACTATGAGTCTTAATCAACAAAGCAAATAACCTACTTTTAAGAAAGTGGTGCTGTGAAGAAAAAATTAATTACCTTTAGCCGATCTTCTGAATAATTTCTCATCCAACATAGGAGAACATTGAACCATATGGGAGAAAATTGTCTCCTTACTTAACCCCAGGGGAGGTATTTATAGATCCACAATATGAGCAAAAGGAAAGGTATTTTGAAATATTTAGATAGATTTTGAAATTTCTACCCTCAAATATATTTTTCCTTTAGAAAAGTAAAAAATGAAGAAAATAATAAAAAAATAATAGAAAATATAAAATAAAATCAAAATTTTTCATCATTTGCGATCACTAGCATGCATTTGTGCATGCGGGCGTGTGTTGCGTCGTGGATACGCAGCTCAGCACTCTGCACCCATAGCGCAGTGCTCCCATAGCTCAATGGCCTGTGCCCATGACCTCGTGGCCCTACGCGCCCGTGAGCACTCGTGTATGCTGGGGCCTGCGCTATGCCCAAGCCCACACAAGCACTCATGACCCTTTGATCTCTGCATCCCGTGACCTCACATCCATGGACACTTGCATGCCCATGGCCATGTCTTCGGGCCAGCAACATCCTATATGTTCCCATGTGCGCGCCTGCATTATGTTGCCCACAACCTCGCAGTCCGTTGCTCTGCTTGCCCATGCATTCGTGGCCTCATGCACCCATGTGATTGGTCTCTTGCGCCCACTTCTATGATCATAATCTTGTGTGCCTATAAAGATCTACTCTCTCAAACTATATCTAACTCAAAGGTTAATAAACCTACAAATTTAATTAACATAAAGAAAGTTATTAGCTGAATAATTTTCTTAAAATTATAATCAATTATTAGAAAATTATTCCGACCTATATTTTGGATGATAGAGATGATATCATCCAAAAATAGGTGGTAACTGATATGTCACTGAAAACACTTTTAGTTGATGTACGAATCTTGATATGGATATCAATCTGATTCTGAGTCGAGACTAACCCAGATAAAGTACTTCAGATATAATTAAAACTTTAGGATATCACTCGGATCTCTAAATAGCTCCTAAATATATAATATTTATAGTCAAATCGAGCATCTTGATGAGCCGGATCTAAGAAGCCTAAGATCTCTTAATTTTGACTTCATTTGAGCATTCAAATACTTAAAATGCATTAGATGATCGAATGAATTATTTTGAGCCGTCCGATGAAGTGGTTTGAATTTTGCCTGTATTTACATAAATGTTTATCCCATAATTTATAAATAGCCTTTCATTCTTTACATGAGGGGACAGAAGCTAAAAAAAGCAGAGAACTCTCAGACTCTAAGAATCTTAAAGTATAATTGGGCCACCAACCGACAGTCGTCGATCATCACCGGCAGCCGTGCCAGGCTCCACCGCCGATCATCCCACCGACCACCACCGCCACCATCGACCGCCCATTGCCGCCATTGGTCACGCCGACCACCGTCAGTGTTCACTCCACGATTGGTCACCCCATACCACGGTCACCCGCCGGTCACCACGGTCGCAAATCACCACCGGTCAATGCCGACGCCACCGAGTGATAGTTCGGATCATGCTTCCATCGCCGGTACTACCAAGCCACTCGACCATCTTTCGATAGTCTTTTATCAACCACCCAACCATATCGATAGTTTTTGTGGATCATCGGTATCACCTCAAGGCGCCTTCATGAAATCAAGCTTGTCACAAAACTTATTCTTGTAAGCTAACTTTCTCCAACTTTGGATAAAGGATAATAATTGTAAGAAAAGGCGATATTGTGAAATTATTTTATGTGGGCTATACCTTGATTTTTCTTGGGTTTTCTAAAATCGAGGTCTCTCAAACTCTTTTATTGTGTGTGCAGAACTTTTGTGCAATGCTAAGATATCGAATTCTCTTATTATACTCATCCAAATTTTTCTGCACACTATAATAAATATGTAAAAAATAGATATAAATAATCAATCTTTTATGAGGCTTTATTTTTTTTCTTTTTCATTTGTATCGCTCTCCTGGGCTCATTCATTTTTATTGCCTCCGCTTCAGGCTTCGAGATCCCGGTATCCAGTTCTTTGTCATATGGTATCAAATCGGAGAGCAACCTTGGTCTCGCTATGCAGCAACCGTGCTGCTTTCAATCTTTACGCTTCCACCCTTAGCTACAAGATCCATGATTGGGAATCGAGGATGCTTACGATATGAGGGTGCATTAAGAGATGACAACAATAGCGCAATAGCCAATCCAATCATCACCATCATCATCATCATGGTGGAGGGTGCTACTCCGGCTAGGCTAAGCCGACTGTACAGGACTCTGGAGTCACTACATCTTCTCGAGAAGGAAAGGCTCTTCTTTGGAGAACAAAGGTGGATGACTACGATAATGTTTTGCACTGATATATACATTTTTTTGGGAGAATTTTGTTATGTTAATATTTTTTTTCTTTTGTATCGGCAGCGTCATGCTTGAGGACTTGTTCTTGCCTTGAGCAACTACCTTATAGAGCCCTTTTTTATTAAAATAAAATAAAATAAATCAGACCAGCTCATGTTGACATTCTAATTAATTAATTAATTGATAATATAAGTGATTAAACGAGGCATGGAATTATAGTTAGATTTTAATGTATTGTCAGATATGTGCGATGGATTTAGATAATTTGAATTTATTATTAAAAAAAATATGATTTTTGAGGTTTGAATTGAATTGTTAAAATAAAAGAATGATTCTCGGATGGGTTTGAGAATATTACGGGGAATGAGAGGTTGTTTTGGCTAATTTTTATTTTTTTTATTTATGTTATTTATATTTTAATATTAAATATAAATATATTTGACATCCTAAAAATATGCTAATTTTATTTTTATGTGATGATAATGATGATCTTGATTGGGCATATTAAAGATAAATAAGATAATAATGATATTAATAATGATGATAATTGTCAACGCTAATATAGATAATAGTGATGTTTAATGATGATACTATTTTTTTAAAAGATTAATTAAAATATTTAAAATTTATTTTAAGTTTGTTAATTGATAACTTGATTTATTTCTTTAAAATTATTTTAAAAAACATAAAAAACATTAAATATTTTAAAAAAAAAAATAAAATAAAAATGATCTCAAATAGACTTTTAGGCACTATTTGAGGTGATTTATCACTATTTAATTTTTGTCGGACTTTGTCTAACGATGTTGAGCCTTTACTATCACCTATAAGCATGATTTATCACTTGGTTAGTGAGTGTTCCGTCTGTCTTTCATCTCCTGAAGAAGTCCAGAAAGTTCGCATCTTGCCTGATTGTCATCATGGCTTCCACGCAGGATGTATCGACGAGTGGCTATGGACACAACTGAGCTTCTCGTTTTGCCGATCGCGGTGAAATCTCCGTCTTTGCATACCAAGCCCGAACGGAGTCGTTGACTGGTTTGAGGAATCTGCTTAATACAAAAATTGGTTTTTGGCAAAACAGAAAGGACAGTTATCATTGAGAGATGTATCGAACGGTGGAGGTGAGTCCGAGCACAAGAGGGAGGAAAGCTCCCCTGTGTGAGATTGATTGCTCCATTAACGGTGAAATATTTTGATTCATTTTTCAAATTATACCTAATCTGTAATATATTAATCTAAAAGGCTATAGAAGAAGAAGTAGAATGCTCTAATCCTATTTGTAGACGTTTCAGGAATTTTTATGAAGATGAAGATTTTAAACTTAATTCATGTTTATATTACAAAGAATTTCTCATTTTGCAGATTTTCGGATTGATGTTAAACAATTTGATTGGAATGATTTTAAAAAAAATTTAATATGCATTCATGAAATTTTGTGATTTCAATTTGTAAATAAATTTAAAAATAATAAAAATATTTGTTTAAAAAAGTACAATAAAATAGTAAAATGTTAAGGCATTTAAATATAATTAGTAGAAAAATATCATAAAAATTATCATTTATTAATATTTTATGACTATATCTAAACAACATTGAGCCTTAATATTTTAAATAGTTTTTCAAAAAAAATCAAAATAATACTTTTGAAAAAACTTCAAAAGTTATATATACGACTCATAAAAATATAAAATATTTATTTATTTAAAGATAAATTTTTTCAAATCATTGTAAAAGAAAAAAAAAACCTCAAAAAATTCAATGCAATCGATGATTTATTTATTTATTGAAGTATATTGAATAAAAAAAGTCACAATTCTGATAATGCAGATGCACCCAGTAGAAAGCGCTTTCATAGGAGAAACTATGGATCAAACTAAATTTAATCCAAAATATTTTTCAAAAAATCATTAAATAATGATGAAAAGCTTCATATAATTCACAGAGATTAGTTATGTCCAGAGGAAACCGAGGATGAATAAAATTAAAAAATAATAAAAATAAAAGTAAAAACCAATGAGAAGAAAGAAATTAACGTGACATATTTCAGTTAGAATCCGCAATTAACGAGGGAAGTTGTCAACACCACGAGAGTCGCTGTTTTGCCGCCAAAAAGAAAGGTTGCGTCTTTGTCAGCGAAACGTAGGAAGACGACTTGGCGATATCGCCGTCATCATCGCAGGGAGGAGGGAGATTGAGATCCAGAGAACATCCGTTCGAATTCCTCTCCTTCCTCGTCGGCTCCTGTGGATGCGTAGGGGTGGTGCCGCCGCATGTGCCCGCCGAGAGCCTGACCGGAATTGAACTTGTCGCCGCATATCGAACACTCGTGGATTCTTGCCTTTGCCGCGACTTTCGAAGAGAATGAGTTCAGGCTTAGCTGAATCGAATCCTCGCTCATCACCGCCGCCTTCGTTTCATCTGCCGATGCCGAAGGGATCGAAAGCTTGATTTTCTTATGGCTGGCGCGATGCCCGCAGAGTGCCTGAAACGAAGGAAAACATTTGTTGCAAGTGTTGCATTCGTGGACATCTAATCCAGCTTTGCTGCTGCTGGTGGTCGCAGCCTCTGCGAATTGCCGGTTCGTAAATTTCGTGGCGGTGGTTGCTTCCTCTGTCGCTTTGGGTTCTGGGCCTCTTGGCATATGACCACCCCGGGCAAAAAGTACAAGGCTATTAGCCGCATCTTTTTCCTCCTCAGTTGTGATCAGAGAGAACTTAGTGGAGGTCGATGAAAACATCACTACATCTGCCGTCGCCGCCGATGAAAACAGAAGCCTTTGCCGCTTGGTTCTCTTCCGTCTCACAACGGATGAATTTTCCAGTATACCTTCCATCGATGGTAGGTGAGAAAGAAGCTTGTATTGAGAGAAGTGAAGGGTGAGGAAGCTTAACGGGTTATTATTTATAAAATGATAAGGTGTGAAAAGGCTTAATTTGCGAAACAGCAAATTCACACGTCTCACTCTCTTGCTTGTCCACCGTGAGGTTGGTTCAGTAGAAAGCAGTTTCGCAGCCATTCATGTTTCGCTACGGAAACGGACAACAGAATTCATTCTGTCTGAAGAAGTATTCTATCATGTTTTTCTAATTAGTATTCTGTTATCAATTATTATATATTAATAATATATGTAGATATATATATATATATATATATATATATATATATATATAATAATTAATATGTAAAAAATAGACATAAATAATTGATCTTTTATGTCATTATTTATTTTTTTTTCTTTTTTTCTTTTTTATTTATCTCTCTCCTAGGCATTAGGGCTGCAAATGAAGCGTTACAAAAACCACTTGGCTCGATAAGAGATCTTTCATGATCGTTTGATTAATTAATTTTATAAATACGATTGCTAAAACAAGAGCAACCCATAACTTGATTCGATTATGATCGTGAATAGTATATCATTTAATGTTCAAGAACAAACTTTCGAATAAACTTGTTGAATAGTTTTAGAAAAATTGTTTAACAGTTCTGACAAAATTTCTAAATATTAACTAAATTAAAATACAAATATATTTATATTAATTTTAATTTTAATATCATATAATAAAAATAATTAATTTTAATAATAAATTTTTATTAAAATTTTAATATAAATTGTATCCCTCGTCCCTTGGCATTGACAATGGGGCTGATTGCCTTGCTCGATCTCGATGCTCAAGCCTGAGTGCGAATCACGACATGT
Organism: Cymbidium sinense; assembly: GCA_021442155.1. NCBI lineage: Eukaryota > Viridiplantae > Streptophyta > Magnoliopsida > Asparagales > Orchidaceae > Cymbidium > Cymbidium sinense. The sequence goes on from JAKCPB010000146.1 coordinate 282,250, forward strand.
GAAAAAGGAGGCTCACTAATTAGCTATGAGGAGTTGTCTCCTCCCTCTCCTCCTCATCCTGGCACATCTATCATGAATCATATCAAAATATCATATATATCTTGAATATATTTTGACAATGCAATGAAGAAGATGAGTATGGAAGGAAAGAAAGATAGTGATCATACCTCTAGTGCTGCTATCTCCTGCCAATGGTAATCGATGATGGGTCCTCTGACCTCGAGGAACTCCCAAAGACCTCACTCTGCGCTCATATCTCTTTGCACCACGCTCCAGGAAAGGACCAAAAGACAATGTATCCAAGTGAGGTGAGTATAGCTGACCCCCTGTGTGGCTCTCTCGAGGAGCTATCCAAAAATAAGAGCCAGTACCAAGTCTCAGTAAATGTAGCCAAACTATAGAAGCAGCATAATAGCATGTTTCAAGAGCCACTGCCCTAGTCTTCCTGACATCTACTATCCCTGGGATGAATGGTCGGCCGTCATGAGCTATACACTGAGAAAATCCAAACTGTCGTGCAACACGATTGAGCTGGTAGCCCTCAATGATAACTAACTGACCAAACCTATAACACAACCAGCCTAGATGTATGCTTAAAAAGTACTCAGCCACTCTCAATGTTCATCGACTACAAAGTAGTGAGACTCTACCACTCTCATCAAAGCCATTGATAAGATCAGTCTCTATCAAGTCAGGTGGCAAACCAACTATATCCGGCTGGTGAACTAGAAAGAATCGATCCCTGACCAAGTGAGCTGCAAAGAATAATATCGATCCCTCTCAAAGATAGATGGCCTTCGGTCTTGAATAAGCGTGGTATATCCTCGCTCTGAAAAGTATGTAGGGTACTCAAAATACGCATAGGCTCCATGTATATGAAGGTGAATCCAAGCATTAAGTAATGCCAAGGCAATGTAACATCACCAACGAAGTCTCGAAATCACCCTAAGAACTCAGAACTCTAGCTAAATGCTAAGCTAATAAAATTCGCCTCATGAAATTCTGCTAATAGAACACACAGGCATCTGACTATCATGTCGGTAGCATAAAATCTGAGCCAAGTAGCTATGAAACCTGCTAAGAGTAACTCCTCGCTCAAATTCTGTATAGCTAGAGAAAAGTACCCAACCAGTAAAGAAGGCTCTGCAGTATCCTCAAACAAACTATTGACATCTGATACTCCCAATCCAAAAGGATCATGTAGCGGACTCCTCATAAGCGTGCTCACAAGAAACTCAATCCATGTAGTCACAGGAAGTGTAGCACGTGAATGCCTAGAATACCCCGCTCAAAGTCCGGTGGTAGTGGCTCGATTAATATAAGATGGTGACATGGGCTAACTCGTCGGTCATCGTCGGTGAAGGTTGTCGAGAAATAACTACTCGTCGTGGAACAAACTCATCATTAGTAACCAAACGGGACCTAGCCCATGTGACATATCCACGAGGAAGATTAAGGATCTTGCCAATGGATGAATATCGAAGCAAGTCTGAGCCAACTTCGGTGGCTTAGAAGTCTAGACTATCTCATCACGCTCAATCGTCGAAGCGGTTGTAAAATATCACAATATCGAGCGATCATTCTTGTACCATCCATAAGATTGTAGTCCCCTTATTTCAACTTAATTGTAACCACCCAATCTGCGGGATCCTCAGAAGCAAGAGAGCCTGAAGCATAGGCAGGAAGTAGGGGGAACGTGCAAAGAAACCCCTGTAAAATCACGTACTCTCAACATGTCGGTATGCTGCTCGATTCTATCCCTGATATTGACATCTTTGTGAGGATCATGTCTATCAATCTCCAGCCAAATAGCCTCTTCACTAGGCTCACTGGGAGACAAGTCGTCTGATCTCCTCCAAACAAACATCCTCCTGTTAAATGATTAGAGGAAACACATATAAGAATTTGGGTGAAAGCATGACAACACATAAACAAAGAGAGAATAAAAAGCTACACTTATGAGACGTAAATTAGCTTGCAACAAATACGATCCGCGTCATGCACATATCATATTTATTGGGGGGCATTTGTTGACCCTCTCTAGCATCCCATTTTTTTGGGAATAAAAAAAAGAAAAAAAGAAAAAATATAATAATAATAATAGTACGTAAATATATTTATACTATAAATATGTAAATATATATATATATTACTGATAACATAGAAAAAAAAAAAGAAAAAAAAGAAAAAAATATTGCTCTTAGCAATATATATAAAGAAAATAAAGAAAAGAGGGGCCTCACATATATCTGCTTGGACAAAATAAATCCATAAGCCTTGTTTATCACAAAAGCGGTCTCGTTCTTCTCCTTAAAAATGAGCTCTGTGAGATTCAGTTTTTCGGCTCCCTCACCCAATAATTCGTAGGCTAAATTTTCAAATTAAGCCTGATTATTAATTAAATTAGATAATTATCCATTTAAAATAAAAATAAAAATAAGCCTAGTCGCCCGGCTGACGACTATAACTATGACAGGCGACTAACCTAAAATATATATTTTTAAAAAAATTAAATTGGCAGTACAAATTTTTTGGTCATATCAGATTCATTAGGTGTCAGATTTTGGCGTACTTAGTATCGTTGGAAAGATAATGAAAAATTTTACAACTTTCATGTTGACAACTTTTGATGAATCTCGTCCGGTGAGCCACAAGTTTTGCAAATGTGACTTCTGAAGTTGCAAAAAATAAAAATATTGATGCAACTCTAATTTATTGGCCATATCATGCTCCTCGATGTGTGGATTTTGGCGTGATATCGTTAAAAGATAATGAAAAATTATACAACTTTTATGTTGATAACTTTCGACGAATCTTACCCGGTGAGTCGCAGTTTTTGCAAATGTGTGACTCTTAGCTATTTTTTTATATAGTAGACGACATGCACTCTTGGCTATTTTTTATTTGTAAATGTCAGATAGGTCATCTTTAGTCATTCATGTACTCTTGGCTATTTTTATATAGTAGATGACATGTACTCTTGGCTATTTTTTATTTATTATCTTTAGTCATTCATGTACTCATGATTGTATAATCCCAGTGTAGTTTATTATTTATTTGTTTTGATTAATTCAAATGCTAGGAGGAAAGATTCAACTAGGAATTACATAAAGATTCAAACTCAATTTATATATAGAATATAATGAGAGTGTTTGATATTACCAAAAAATCATATATATTCAATAATCCTTGTATTATGGCAAAAAAAAAAAAAAAAAATAGAGTCATGATATATTTAATTTTTTACAACTTCAGAAGTCACATATTTGTAAAAACTACGACTCACCGGGCGAGATTCGTCAAAAGTTGTCAACAGAAAAGCTGTATAATTTTTTATTATCTTTCCAATGATATCAATTATGCTAATATCTGATGCCTAATGAGCCTGATATGGCCAAAAAAGTGGACTACCTATTTAGTTTTTTTAAAAAAAATTTCAAGGCAGTGGCGAGCCATTGATGACAGGATGCCGATCGGCCCCGGTCACTATATGACTAGACGATTAGGCCTATTTTTAATTTTTTTTAAATGGCTAATTATCTAATTAAATTTATAATTCAACCTAATTTAAAAATTAAGCCTAATTCGAATCTCTCAACCATTCCCTCCTTTTTGAGCGATCCCTCCTCGAAACCGTTCCCTCAGGCGGTTGTTTACTAGTTCCTCAGCTCCATCATTCTAAACCATGGCGCTCTCTCTCTCCACCCTCGTCTCCTTCAACCGTAAGAACAAACCACATGCATGAAAAAAAGTTACGTGCGGCATGGCTCTCTCTCTCTGCTCTCTCTGCTCTCTCTATGGAACGCAAAGAAGATCATCTCCTCGAAACAATGAAGGCACTGATCCTCCTTAGCAGTACCCCACCACACATTCTCTCAACATCTTAGGAAACTCCTATCCTCCTTTCTCGGATTTGTCCCGTGGAGATCTTGTTACATCCAACCTCTCACCTCCTTCATAAAGAGGAAATATCAAACGCCATCCCTCTTTCAGCATTTTTTTGGCAATTTTTTTAAACTAAGTATGGTTAGAAGCTTAATTAGGTAATTATTATTAAAAAATTTAAGAATTGGTATAGTTCATTAATTGGGCCACCTACTCAGGCGTGGCGTGGTATAAGTCAGAAGCCAATGACTAATTGGTGGCGGCTTTAGATTACAGCGTCGACCAATTAGTGGGTGGCCCGGCTTCGATCAATCGCCCACTAATTGGGCGGCTATATTAGGGTCGATCGAGGTCCTCGGTTTGTTTTGACCCTATTCCGCGATTCCTCTGTGATTTCTTTGCACTCTCGAGCTCGAGCATGCACATCCCCGTCTGACCACCGTTCTCAACATCGAGACTTCGGCACCCGTCGGTATCTCCAACCCTTGCATTGTGCTCCCCGGGTATTCAAATAAACTTATTTTTCTTGCCGACGTTTTTTGGCGTTTGACACTTTCCACTCTCATATAGCAGGGTTTGGAAGCCATTAGTTTCCGGTGATGATTACGGTGGCTCCATTTTGTTCGGGGAAGTTTCCTGTGGTGGATTCGGCTTATTTTTGCACATCCGTGTTATTTGTAAACTCACGGTAAATCCTTATTTCTATCAATTTATAAAGTAATAGTGTATGTATGGTAGGAATTTGAATATTATTTTTAGACTTTTGTTTGAGATTTGAGTTGTATGTTTGCGTAGGCATTGCGATTCAGGTGTTAAGTAGCTATATAGTTTGTTTGACAAGAATGAAGAGAATTTGTTTGATCCTTTTCTATGGAGGTGAACTAAGTATCGATGCGATTCGTCAAGTTACGTGGGAGGTCAAAATCATCCGTTAAGGTTCTACATCACGGACCTTGGAATTGAAGCAATGAATTATGAGAATCTTGCACATTATTCTAGAACAATCACTCTAACATGTCATTATCGGGTGGCGATTTATAGCGTCAGTAATATCGGATGGCGTTCTTGAAGTTACAAGCTTCCGTCGAGATGTTGGTGTTGTATGTCGAAGTGGAAGATGTTAATATTGCATCCACATCGGTGATCCGATAAGGTCAATAGATATACCGCTAATGCATACGGATTTCATCGCAAGCACTCTCTGGGATACAACGCAGCTTTGATGAGTTGATTCCTAGGTAGTATATGGTCAACATTTATCTGATTATACTTGTAATAATTAATATGATAATTTGTTACTCAACTTATAAGTTATGTGGCGGTGGCGATCGCTCATCGTTGGATGAACCGTATGTGCCTCGAGTCGCGTCAGTATCGGTATGAGTAGTGGCTCAAGTAATGAGTTTGAGCAGATATTAGTGATGATGACTGTTGGTCGGGTTAGAAGCTACGTGCTTGAGAATATAACAATCATAATCTGAAAAATCACTCATTTCACAATATTGACAGTGAGAGTCATATGTTGTCCACAAATGAGTATGTCTGGATGTGTCAAACTACGAGAGAGTGGGACAACGATGTTAACTTTGATGGCCCATCTGACAAAACTTTCCTAATAGATGAAATTGAAATTCCAAATGACCTTGTTGAAGGTATGTGTTTCACAAGCAAACACAATTTTTCTATTGTTGGGTGGTGCATAGTAAATAATGTTCAATTCCAAAATAGTTACCTCTAACGAAGAACTATATGGTTGTATGTATATATAACACGATAGTCCTACAAGACCACAGCAGTGGCATTTGCATTGTAGCAGCAGATGCTTAGGGGTGCTTGGAGAATATCAAGAGTTGGTGAAAATCATAGATGTGTCAATGCAGTAAGTGCATCCGGTCATCGGTAGTGTAGTTCAAAATTCGTACTTCATCATACATGTGATCAGGCACCAGATTGATGTGAAGCCTAGAGAGATTATAGGTAGAATGGAGTCAAAATTCAATGTTAAAGTTTCATATATGAAAGCTTAGGATGCAAGGTGTAAGGTAAAAAAGTAATATTGGCGGGGAAGAGTCCTATAGGACTCTCGGTCTTTATATCTGTCGGTTTGTAGTACTTTACCAGTACTTCTACGAATTCAATATACCACTATGCATTTTCATTTTTTAGCTTTTAGGCCTTTGGACCTTCAATAATGGGATGGAGTAAACGACCGGTGTTGAGCTTAGGCGGTACTTTTTGTTGGGCAAGTATCGTGATATATTATTAACACCGTAGGAATCGGCACAATAATGGTTTATTTCCTAGCTTTTTTCTATTGTGAAGTCTAAGAATGTTGATTCATGGTTGTGGGTTCTTGCGTACTTGCATGATGTGTTGCCCGTAGTGCACCTAGGCGTGATTTGTGTATAATATCGATAAACATCTTTGATGCTACATGGATGCAAAGAGATTTTTCCATGGGCAGCTCACAGGCATTGTTTGCATCATTTGTGTGAAAATTTTAAAAAGGTCATACGCAGGTTGGAGATTGGTGATGTTGAGTTTCTATGCCAAAAAATGTATATGGCGGTATTGATGATACTCGTCAGTTCAACCATCTAATGTTAGATATTAAAAATGTTAAAGAAGAAGCATATAATTGGCGTGTAGAGCGTGACCCTGTTAAATGGTCCCTTGTGCACGATGGTGGTATGCGTTATGGGACAATGACGATGAATGCATCTGAGTGTTTTAATGGTGTCCTGAAATGGGTACGTGGTTTATCGATTTAGACTTTAATCACTGCTATCTATTACAACTTAGTAACCTTGTTCATGAAACGGTTATCCACTGCTATTCAGCAAGAGGAAGTTAGCTTGTCTATTTATACTCAAAGGATGTCCACACTATTACAACATACCGAAAGGAGGTTAGGCATTTCCCTGAATCTATAAATATCAACCCACTGAGATGTGTTTTGGCCAACCTATCATTCGAGTTGATTTGCTAGATAATGGCCTCTGTCATTGTAATTGTGGTAGAACGATCATATATCATTGTCCATGCCCACATGTGATTGCTGTATTGGGATTTTGACAGTTGAACTGTCTCATGTGTGTGTCATAGTATTACACTATACAATTGTATAAGCTAATAAACATGAATGAATTTCATACTCTACCAGATCATTTTGATTGACCATCTCTCAGTGTAGAGCATGGATTAGTTGCGTTGCATCCACCTAACTTTCGCAGAAGGTCATGCCGACCTCGTATGAATAGATTCAAAAACACAATGGATGAAAATGTAGGTAGCAGTAGTAGAACTTGTAGCATATGCAAAACAGCTGGTCACTACAGGTCATCGTGCCCTCATAATTCTAACAGTCGATGGTACATTTTCCTTTTTACTTATAGGCTATTAAATTTTACACATAGGATAATGCTTATATTTCTCTTTTTTTAGGTTGTCGCTCTACTTAGAGTTTATAATATTAACACTATTTTATTTCTGCTTCTTTTTTGATAGATGCGATTGCGGAGAACACCATGACTAGGCGTGTGGCGTAGCCATGCTAGGGAGGCCACCCCACCATTGGAGCCTACACTGGCGAGGTTCATCCTATTGCCTCCTCGTGGCATCGAACCACTCACCCGATCGTAAGTGATTTTTATTTTTATTTCTGCGTTATGCTTACCTTACCTTTTATTTTGGTTAGTGACATTATTTTTTTTTTTTGCAAAGCACCGTACTTGAGGCCACATCACACTTGCTTATATTGAAGGAGTGGCCCATCATGTACAGATGATTCATCTGTGGGCTAGAGTAGGTGGGCATGCACTGTGTTAGTCAGCTATGCTTCATCCGGCTAAATCATCATTTGCTGACTGCCTTGGTTGAGAGATGGTCTCTACAGACCAATACCTTCCACCTTGTTGTAAGTGAGATGACTATGATGCTCCAGGATGTGGCGATGATCTTGGGACTACGGGTTGATGGGACACCTATCATAGACCCGATTGTGATTGGCGAGGGGAAGAGATGACACACACGGCATCGTGATGATTTGTTGGGATGACACCCACCGGTGACTTATCATGACCCGTTCGACCTGGTCAGTCGACATTCAGATGGGCCAAGAACATGCCGGACATGCATGCCGAGGTGGCTCGTGGACTTTCTGAGTCATACACCGTCCCAGCAGGAGTTCTTCTTCACTTGCTTATATATTTTCGATTACGCTTCTTCGCGATACAGTTGAGGTTCACCTTTTTACCACTCTGGATGACCTTGATTCCTTTAGCATGATGTCTATGGGTGGAGCAGTTCTAGCTCATCTATATAGAGGCTACCACGAGTCGAGGCCAGGCCAACATGGTGTTACCTCCTTGATTTGGGCTTGGGAGCATAGTCATGTACACGCGTTAAATATGGTTATGTCATAATGAACTTCTTATTATTTTTCCATTTTGAAATGAATTTGTTAACTTCATATGATTTTCATCCATTAAACTATTACCAACTTGATGCGGTCAACCATTTCAAGTTTAAACTACACTTTTTTTCTTTATTTTTAAAATAGGTTTATTACTCTCTACTTTTTAGAAGAACAAAAATTGAAGGATTAAGATTTGTTTGATGAGTACAGAACTCTATGTATATGTGAAAATCCTAGTTCTCTTCATAGCCCTAAACCGTGACACTGTTACTCATCTCACACAAATCACACCTTAAAAAAAATTAACCTGATGTCAATTAGTATGGTGAAGTGGCTGTCTGAAGCTGGTTGCCCACTGGGGCGATTGGCTTCGGGGAACTTGTCAAGCGGTCACAATTAGTGGGCGAATGGTTCAAACTTAGCGTGACATAGCGCCATCGGTCGATGTGGTGTGGCGGTCCTTCACTAATTACTATACCTATTCTTAAATTTTTTTTAATAATATTTATTTACCTAATTAAGCTTCTAATGATACTTAGTTTAAAAAATTTGTCTTTTTTTTCCGTCGTCTCCTCCCCCCTTCATCTTACGCTATGGGCATTGCTAGAAGTGCTCTTGACGACACACTACATCCTTATGATGATGCACCGGCATCATGCCTCGCTTTCTCCCGATTACCCCAAACCCTTCTATGTTAAGCGAACTCCCTCCATCGCCCTCGGACATCCTTAACTCCTCTTGCCAACTCCGTCTTATTTTTCTTCTTAATGAATCCCTCTCTGTCGACAGCCAACGCATGCATAGGTAGGAGGATATATTTGCGAAATGCAAAAAACTGGAGGAGCCGTTGATGAATGGCTGATGTATGACACAAATGAAGTTGCTCGCAAGAAGTTCAAAATATCGAGTTGATATACCACTTGATTCGATAAAGGATTTAAGAAAGAATGAGAGAAAACTTCAATCAAAGGAAGAAGAATTGAGGAGGAGAGAAAGTAAAATGAAAGGAAGATGTCTCAGGTGGAGTAGTACTTGAAGACAATTCTCCATCAGCTTACGGACGTTCATGGTTCACTGGTCTTTCATTAGAAAGGCCATTAATAATCTTCTATCGATTTATATTGATATAGAAACACAATGGGATGTGAACTACTTGAGATTCTCGGCATTATAATCAATGGATTTGCACTACCTCAAGGAGGAGCACAAGTTGTTCCTTGCTGGATTGATTCCACTCCATAAGTCTAAGTGTTCTGTTAGCTTGCATCATATAGTTTGTGGAGAAGGACAATAAGCTTGCTGACATAGTCATTAGAGGGCTCTTGAAGCACTGACCTCTTACCAATAGTTCAAAAAAGGTTACGTTCCTTGGGGAGATGGAGGAGGTTCTTGAGTTCACGCAGGAGCCTGAACTCCATAGATGCGTGGAGCCTCTCTTCCGAGAGATAGATGACTTAACAGCTTACACTTTCAAATTATATCCACTATTACAAAACCACTTCAAATATGAACGAACGATTTCCTGATGCAACACCTGAGGAACTTAATGCAAGTGATGCAACATGTATCATATGCCGTGAAGAGATGGTTACAAAAAAAAGTTGCATTGTGGGCATCTTTTTCAAGTGCATTTTCTTAGATCATGGTTAGAGAGACAACATACTTGCCCCACCTATAGAGCTTTAGTTGCTTCTCCTTAAAATTGTTCAAGCTTGTTGAGCAACAAGCAAGCCTTGATTATCAACCTAGTTCAAGGCCTCATCCGCGTGGGCGTGGCGAGATGAAATCGGTGGTGTCACAAGACATAGCTTGCTACGCTCATTAGGGTGTACCGAGCAAGCCAAAACACCCCGATGCATCCCCCTACATGGGGATGACATCGGGAGGCAGCCAAAATTTTTGTCTAAATTATAAACTTAGAAAAAGAGGGATGGGGAAATGAATATATATTGTATTTGTCTTCTTTCAGGTTTGAAGACCTTGTTGTGCTCAACAAGACACGAGATGAAAATTGGCTATGGTGTCGTAAGACACCACTCATACTCGGTGTATGAGCAAGATAAAACACCCCGATGCATTATCTGGGGATGATCAGGGAGGTCAATTCTAATTTTCAGACTTAGAAAAAATGGGGAGAAATATATATTATATTGTATGTCTTCTTTTAGGTTTGAAGACCTCGTTGTGCTCAACAGGGCACGATGAGATAAAAACTGGCTGTGGTGTCGCAAGACACCACTCATTACGCTTAACATGGCGTACCGAGCAAGCCAAAATACCCTCGATGCATCCCATTACACGGGGATGACACCGGTAGGCTGCCAAAATTTTGTTAAAATTGTAAACTTTGAAAAAAAAGTAAAGGAGGGAAAATAGCATACAACAAACATAAAAGCAAAACAAAAAAAAAAGAGGGAAAATCAAATTTGAGTAAAGAGGGAAAAATGAGAATTACTTTGAGGAGTAAATCTTCTTCTTAAAATAAAAAATTAAATTATCTTTCGAACCTATAGCTTCAAAATACCTTCTTCACCACTGGATCTGTAACCCTTTGTACAAGCAGATAGAAGGTGATACTAAATCAAAATCTACAAAAATCATAGGGCCTCCTTTAATCAAAAATTAACGAATTTCATCTTAATTATGATTTTCAAGAGCAAAAATTTCATTAATTAGATAAAATTAGCTAAGCTATAAATTCTTGCATGTGCTCATACATAGAGATTTCAAGTGCAAATTTTAATGTCTAATAAGGCTACGTAGGCTAATTGCAATCAAATAAAAAAAAATCTGAAATCAATCTCAAAATTCAAACACAAAATTACCTAAAATTATTATACACTCGCATGTGCCCCGACACTATGTTGAATGCTTAAATTCAAGTGTCTAAGGATGCTGGGGTTGCTTTCTGATTTAGTCTTAAGACTGGGTCTAGGTTAACAAAACCTAAAAACTTATAAAAAGAGTTTCAAATTAGTGAAATATCTAAAAAAAATTGATTATGTCAGGTGATAGTATATCTAATCCTCTGTTACCAGCTGAACAAAGTTGACAGGATCTAAAGCTCTTAAACATATTCAAATTAATAAAATTTTTAGATCAAAGTAAGTTGCTTCCCAATTTAGTCTGAGGACTGGTTGGTTAACAAAACCTAAAAACCTATAAAAAGAGTTTCAAATTAGTGAAATATCTAAAAACTAATTTTATTAAAGTGAGATCTAATCTTCTATTAGCGACTAACGAGTTGGATTTAAAGCTCTTAAATATATCCAAATTATTCAATTTCTCTCAAATCAAATTAAATCAATTTTGAATATCAATCTAAAATTGTTTAAATGAAACTCTATCACTAAAAGCTTAAATCAAAATATAATCTATCCACCTTCCACAATTATTTATCGGGGTGACAAATTAAGCTCTAAAGGAGTCAATGTCAAATCAAGTATTATGTTATGTTCACTCAATCAATCTCGTGGGGCGACGTGTCTAAATTATTGGCTAAAGCGATGAAACAATTATGACCGAGTCCTCGATCGGATGGTTTGGCGGTCACTCCATTATATTGATGCATGGCAGGATGCTCCCAATGGCTCTACCCTTTGAGTCATAAATCATAAGGTATACTTGATAGGGTAAATAGCCCTCTCACTAAGGTATACTTAAGATTGTCTCCTTAGATAAATAACTAATCTATATATACCGCACACCACTATGCTGAATGCTTAAATTCAAGTGTCTAAGGATGTTGCGCGGGTTGCTTCCCGGTTTAGTCTTAAGACTGGGTCCAGATTAATAAAACCTAAAAATATATAATAAAAGTTTCAAATCAGTGAAAATTTTGATAAACTAATTATGTGAGGTGATAGTTGATCTAATCCTCTATTAACAGCTAAATAGAGTTGACAGGATCTAAAATTTTTAAACATATTCTAAATAAATCAGTTTTTAACTGTCAATCTAAAAATCATCTAAATGAAATTATATCAATAAAAACTTTAAGAAAAACTCAATCTATCCACCTTTCATAATTATTTGCTGGGGTTGACAAACTAAGAAAGCTCTACCTCATAAAGGAACCAATGTCTAATCAAGTATTCTGCTATGTTCAATCTCAATCGATCTCTTGCTAGTAAGGATGTGGCCCGTGTCCTCTGAATTGTGTGGCTTGGCCAGTAGGCTCCACAGATGAAGCAGTTATAACCAAAGTCCTCTGATCGGGTGATTTAGCCAATCCGGATCCATTATATTACGATCATGACCATAGCTATGCCCAATGGCTCGCCAAGTTATGAATCATAGGGTATACTTAATAGGGAAAATAGCCCTCTGTCAGCTAAGGTAGACTTAACTTGTCTCCTTAGACAGACACCACACCAAGTCTACAAGGGGAACGAAGCATATGTTTGATGAGGATCCTTTTGTCGTTGGGTTGACCTCCTCGAAAGACTAGGGCGTGGCAGGATTGGAACCATGAGATCTAGATCGGGCATGTCATCATTCCCCCAACCATCTGGTTTAAGCTAAAATGATGAATTTCATAATCTAAATTCTAAAACTCTACATGCTACTACTATATGCTATGCATTTTACAATCTAACGACTAGTCTTAATCAAAAGTTCTCTCTCATTTATTTAACTATAGGGGCTTGCGCCTATAGGAAACCTAGAATCAGATCTAAATTCCTCACCAAATGAGGACAAAATCTCGTGTCTTATCTACTATTCCATTCTCAAAAATTCCACCGACACTTAAAATCACTCTTTTCATCAAAGAGGTGGTGAATTTTTGGAGCCCAACTTTTGCCATGGACCAAAGATCCATGCTCCTTCCCTCTCATCTATGGTGAACCCATGGACACAAGGAAAAGCGATCCCACCCCACCACTCCATATCCTCCCTTGGAGTTCCTATCACTAGTTTAACCAACCTAGGCCACATGTGGCACGGCAACACAGTGATAACTTAAAGCGCCAATCGGGGATTGTGAATTCAATCTCGTCCATCCACCAAGCTCAATTGAGGGATAAACTCCCTAAATTTGAGCTGGGAAAGACACCACTTGCATTCCCTGAGCCACCAAGTTCAATTCGAACTCCCTCAGAGCAAATCCAAGGATTCCCAACCTCTCATCGATTGGCCATTACCATTCCCATGTCTGCAAACCAAAATAGGACACCCTTCCCTCAAGCAATACTCCCTCTCCACTAAACCAAATCCAAATTTCTTGCATCCACACCATTCCCATACCCAATCAAAGCCAAAACCATTTCCAAGCCTTCAGCACCAGGTGTGAGTTCGATTGAAGTATGTACATGGATTGGTCAACCGAGCACCCTATGCCGAATTGAGCTTGGACTTCTCCAACAGGGACTCGTCCCAACTAGGTGAAGCTACCTCCAACGTTGCACCATTGGACATTAGCTCTAGTAAGGTAATTCCTCAAAATTGTAGCTCTAGGCCTCTATGTGTTTTTCTTTTATAAAAGAAATCTCCATGTCGAGGGATTCTAGCCATTGGATATGTTTATATGCTCCCTTAGATGGTGTGGGATTCATTTGATCCAAATTCGAGCTTGGGTGAGCTTGGATCGACTGGAGAAATATGAATGGTGCTCGTCTCTTATCGCTCATGAATGGGATATATTAAGAGCCGTCCATCTCGCATGATTGAGATGAACGGTTCTGATCAAATCCTGTGGTAGTTCTATTAATTTCCCTTAACTGTAGATAAACTATGGCCGTCAATCTTAGATCGACACCCACGAGAATGCGTTCCTCGAGTCAACGCATGGATGTGACAACTTAAATAACCAATGCCATTGCACCATATGGAAAGTGTCCTACATCAGTGCGCCGCATTAATAGCCACATGGCTTGATGGAATTAAAGGTTTAATTAGGGTTATTATGGTGTATTTTTATTTCATAAATTATGGGATTTGAAAGTTGTATACTTTTTGGGACACTACGTAGATTCGTAGATGTGCTCATTAGGGTGTTCGGGTGTGACATTGAGAAATGATGTACTATCTCAAGAGACAGAAGTCACCATCCTACAATGGACCTAATCACCTAATAAGTACCCTAAGGACAATGGGTCTTCGAATGTGAGATCTTTCCCCTACTTTATATGGAAAAGTAAAGTAGGGTTTATTTTAAATCTAGTTCGTTAAGTTCCCTATGGAGGCAAGTCCCCACAGTTAATTACATCTTAAGGAATTAAAATTTTTAAGAATACTCTTGATTAAGGTAAATGATCATTGTCTTCAAAGATTTTAAAGATAGGACTATCAACATATTAGTTATTGTTGGAAAATCTAATAGGATTGATCAAAAGGAGGGAGTTATTACTGAAACTGAAGGGAGGTGAATAGGGTATGCTCATAATACTAGGAAACCTAGTGAGTAACCTAAACTATCCTATGTTTGGGCTTTAAATTTTTAAAATTTGAGAATAATTATATATTTGAGTTGAATTTTTATTAGAAATATAGGGCTTACAATTTCACAACACGAGATCGTGGAAATGCCTAAGAGGTGAAGATTTCTGCTTGTAGCCTGTAAAGGAAAATAGCAACCTAAGATCCTAAATTTAGGGAGCTTTGGCGAGGGACAAAGCATGACCTAAATCTAAGGTGAAAATAGGTATATGGTTTATCTCCACAAGAGAGGATAAATCACCCGAATGTTGAACTTACAATCGCCTGGGGGTGGCTGCCAACTAACTCCTCCTATAATTTTAAATACATGTAGGAAAGTGTTATGCTTTGCAAGATAGTTAGGTTATTGTTTATTTAGAAAGAAGACTAAATCCTTAAACACACTCCTTAAGAGACTAGATCATGAAGGGCATAAACTCATGATTTAATCTAATGCAAATTTTGTTAAATTTATTTTTATTTTTGGACATTTTTATTTGACATGGGCTTTCGGATTTCATATGTCTAATGCATGATAAGATTGATTATGGGCAAAAAATTAGAAAGAATGAGGTGTGTTTCCACCATGACTCTCAAAGGGCATGTAATTTTCTCTAGAAAAGGTGGAAGCCCTCCATTTGCAAGGTTGAAGTAATATATTTTTATGCTTGATGTCAGACATATAACATCCAACTAAGGGGTTGATAAATCTTTTATTATCTTGATTTATGTCCTAGGCTTTAAGTGAGATTATGAGTTGTTTAATTTAATTTTGAGTCAATTAATTTGATAGAAAATTTATTTTTTTTCTAAGAGCCTACTCGCATCCAGGCCATTCAACAAATAATGAAGAAACTAGGAAAATCATGCCATCCTAATTATACAATCATAAAAAAAATATCAATTAATTTATAAAATTAGTGCAAAAGAATAAGAGGCCGATGTGGTCGGGTTCCACCGCACAAACCTGAAAAGAAATGTGGGTAGTTGAGCTCTACCCTTATACAACCCGGATTACAAATGAATAATTACAATTAAAAGGAATTAATGTTATGGGGGTCTTCATTCTTCATTTCTTCATTTCTTTCTCTCTTCATTTTTTTTCTTTCTTCACTCTTTTCTTTCTTTTGATTTGTTTTGAGACGTGGTTTGCTCCAAGGCTTCACATAGTACATAAGACCTAGTCTTTTGACCAATGTTCACCTTAATTTTCCCATAACATTCATTCCAAATTTCAATTGCAAAAGCTACATCAAAATGGGAAAGATAAATCTAAATAAATCTGCAAAATAAAGATTACCTAAATATACCACACAACCCAAGCAAAAATATGAATAATTTAGACTTAGCACCACACACATGGGTAACCAAGTCCACCTATCTTAGTTTGGATCATGCTTAGGGGTATAAGCAACCTACACATCAAAATCATTTATATTTTCAGTACAACACCCCTTAAGTTCAATCCCTTACAGAAGATATGATTAGACTAAGACCGTCCTATCATCCAGTCTACGCACATGCAGCCTAGTATCCGTCTAAAAAAATACATAACAAAATAAAATCAAGCATCAAACCATGCACCACCGTAACATAAAGCTAGAAATAGTGACTTAGCCTAATGTGTGTGCCATTTAAGGCTTATGTGGCATGTCTTAACTAAGCTTTAAGATTAGAATTTTTTGAAGTGTGAAGGATTCAACTTAGAGGGTGATTTCATTTCAAGTGATTTAGTTATTTTATCAATTTTATTTGATGATTTTATTTGGTTTGAATGAACCTACATTTAGTTACTAAATGTTTAGAATAAAAGAGAAGAGAACTTCTCTTTCATCCCTACCTTAAGTAATTTCTAAGGTAGATTCATTAATGATTTTTCTTTAGTGGTTATTTTATTATGTGTTTTAATTCAACTTAAGTTTAGATTTTCTCTAAATGGGCCTATTCAATAAAAAAGGCATCTTATGATTAGTTCAAGTGAATTACTATCACATAACACACAACCATTTATTTCTTTCTACCATATATACCATGCATATGAATAATCCTAAACATATCTATACATGCAATACAAATTTTAGCACACTTTGATGATGAATGCTCAGAGTTATGATTTAAAATTTTGGATATTCTATGAATGCATGTCTTTATTATGTAGAAAAGAGGGATTATGTATCTATTAACATAATGCACAGTCACATGTATAAAATACATAAGTGATTATGACACCATTATTTTCTACACCAGGGGCATAAGGTACAATACCTACTTAGGCCTACTTAAAGCCTCGCAGCCCCGGGATGTCCAGATTAATATATCACTTTTCTTAAATACATGTGAATGTACAAAAAAGAATAAATGGATGAAGAATCATGCAAAAGATTTATGTTTGGTTTGGTTGTATGATTTACATGCATAAAAGTGAGGATCCTTCTTAAATCATAACATAGGAATGCATAAGAATAAATTTAAGCAAGTGTTATGTTCTTTTCAAATGAATTATACACTTTACAAATCCTATCATGTTAAGAGAGGAGAAGGAAAATAACACAAAACACATCTTATGCTTATAGTCATATGCAAGCTTATAAGTACTTATAAGTAGCATCACTACATTCATAATCTTTAATTTAAAGGTTTTAGAAATAATTTTATGTTTAATAGTGATAATAGCCACTCATATTCTTAACTTTAGCCAAAACATGCAATTTGACATAAAAGGAAACATTTTATTTAATTGATTTTTCAAATGATATGAATTCATGATTTCATATGGCAAACAATATTTAGTATGCTTGGAAAGAAAAAAAAGTGATGTAAGCATATGACTTCATTCACCCTAATTAATTCCTAAAGATAATCCTATAAAATAAGATCATTTAAAGTGAATCAAAATTTCTCAAGGAGATTTTAATTTTTGGATTTTATTTGACTTAGAAAATATGAAAAGAGTTTGCTGGTCCTAACCTATTTCCCCCATGTGTGAATTGTTTTAGTTTAATTTTAGAACTATTAGGTTGATTTTATGTTTTATTTAGGTTAAGGTGTGAATTAAGTCCATTAATTATTCCTTTACACCACTTTAATATAATTAAACAAGTAATTATGAGCCAACATATGATATGAAACCACATGGAATTTAAATTAATGCACCTAAGAAATAAAGGGGTCTATTGGATCACGTTATTGATTAATTAAGCTAAAGAATTTTATGAAGTATTTTCATAACCATCATACACATGTAGTTTGATTATAACTTTCTTTGAAGCCTCTTAGGTTATTGAACACCTAATAATCTACCTAAGATCAAGATGATCAAGTTCTAGAATAATTTGGTTTTAGTTAATTAAACCATTTAATGAAGTGATTAAACATCAATCAATTTGCAAATTAATTAAGCCTTTATCCAAATGAAATAAACTTAAGGAAAAGATTTGAAAAAAATCCTAATCTCATTCCCAAAGTCCATTAAAATTTCATGATGATTAACAAATTAATGAATTTATCACTATTTAATAGATTAATTTTATTAAGAGGGATTAAGGAAGAACTAAGCAATTTCCCTAATTAATTCAATAATAAATTCCTAGAAAATCATGGGAGACAAAGGTCATCCCACTAATAAACCTTAGGAAGTTTGGAATTAATTGCTAAAGTAATTAAGCAGTAATTAGCCTAATTATATTTCCAATAAATCCAAAATTGAGTGAAGGCTACTATTTAAAATCAATTAAACTTAATTTTATATTATTCCTCACTAAATTATCTTTAAAATAAAATTAAGTTTATATTTTTTTATATTTTTCTATAATTAGTTATGAATTTTGGAAGTTTCAACATTAAAAATGAATTAATTAGAGCTAATTAATCCCTTAATCCCGACGGGCCACGTGGCGGCTGACGCGGTGTGCTTTCAATGTGGCATGACAGGATAGGTGATTTAAGTTATCAAATTCATTCGAGTCCGAGGCTGGCGCACTTTCCTTAGCGGTTTAGGCTAAAATTATAGAGGATCTATCATGATTAAATCACAACCATCGGTTCCAATGTGGAGCGGATGGTGTGTGATCTCTCCCTCAGTGGCGAGGCGGATCTTTGTCCATCATCATCGATCCAAGCTCACCCAAGCTCGGATGGAGTTCAAACTCACCCCACACCTTCAGAGGAGCACAAGCAATGAATCCAACAGCCAAGATCTAATGGGATTACAATTCCCTTCACAAAGGACCAAGTAATTTTTATCTTAGGATTTGTTTTGAGCAATACCTTGCCAGTGGCTATCACTAGCACTTCGAACGGAGGATGTAGCTTCATCTACTAGATACAAAGCTCTATTGAAGGTATCAAGCTTGGATATGAAGTGGATGGCTCAATTGATCAAGCTCCCCTTCAATGGAAATCAGCTTTGATCAAAGTCTCCCTTCCCGTGGCTTGGTGGCTTGGGAAACAACTTGATTGAGCGAGGTCCCTTGATGGTGCTTGCAAGAGTAATTTTGATTTGATGGAGAATTGAGTGAGTTGGAATTTGGATTGGCCTCCCTGGCTTGAGAATCGAGAAGGATTGAAAGGGGGGAGCTTCGAAGAATGCTTGCCAAGGCTTGGAGAAGCTTGCTTTATTCTAAGAGCTCAATCG